>JAWNON010000162.1:4055000-4150000 GCA_035045945.1 Drosophila anceps
GCCTTGTGCATACAATCTACTAAGTCCAGCATACCCCGTTGTAACACGGAAATGTAAGGGAGAGAAATAATTTCGATTTACTAGAAATGAATTTCAATAATCATAAAAATTTATTAAATGAAATTCCTTGAAATATGTAAAAAGTAAAAAATAGTTAAATTAATCTAAGCATCTAAAAGCTAAATTAATTATAAATTAATTAAAATATTTAATGAAAATTCAGATTGCATTTCAAAATAATTTCGGCAGTTTAATTTAAATATAATTATGATAGAAAACAATTTCTATTTATTTAATATTTTAAAAGTAAAAAATAAATTAATTTAAGTATACATAAATAAAATAATAAATTTAATAAATAATAAAAAATAAAATATTTACGATAATTAGTAAAAATATTCAGTGAAAATTCAGCATGCATAATTAAAGTTAATTAATTAATTACGTTAATTTAATTTAAATATAATTTTTTTTTAAGGCATTGGTAGTTTTTTTTATATTAATTATAAATTTATAAAAATATTCAATTGCTGGAAACAATTTCTTTTTATTTGAAACATAAAAAGTAAAAAATAAATTAATTTAAGTATACATAAATAAAATAATAAATTTAATAAATAATAAAAAATAAAATATTTACGATAATTAGTAAAAATATTTAGTGAAAATTATGCATGCATAAAAATTAATTACGTTAATTTAATTTAAACACATTTATTTTTTAAGATTTACTTCTGTTGTAACTATCAATGTATATAAAAATAATAATAAAGAAATGATTTCCATTCAATGTCAAAAATGTATGTAAAAAGTAGAAAATAGTTTAATTAATCTAAGTGTATATAAATATCTATTTAAATTAAACTTTTCTGAAACTCTAAATGAATATATATTTATAATTATTATAAATTATTAACAAAAATATTTAATGAAAATGCATAAAAATTAATTACGCTAATTTCATTTAAATATAATTATTTTTTAAGATTTACTTCTGTTGTAACTATCAATTAATATTAATTATAAATTTATAAAAATATTCAATTGCTAGAAACAATTTCCATTTGTTCTAAATGAATGTCAAAAATTAAAAAAAAAATATTTAATGAAATTCCTTAAAATACGTAAAAAGTAAAAAAAAGTTAAAATAATTTAAATATTTATAAATATTTTTAAAAATTAAACGTTTCTGAATATTCGAAATGAATTTATTAATAATTATTAATAATAATCAATAGAAATCTTTAATGAAAATGCATAAAAATTAATGGCAATAATTTAATTTAAATATAATTATTTTTTATATTAATTATAAATTTATAAAAATATTCAATTGCTGGAAATAATTTCTATTTATTTGAAACATAAAAAGTAAAAAATAAATTAATTTAATTATTGATGTATAAATAATATATTAATCAATAAAAATATTTAGTGAAAATTCAGATTGCATAAAAATTAATTGCAATAATTTAATTTATTTTTTATTTTTATTTATTTATTTTTTAAGATATTGGTAGTTTTTTTTTATATAAAAAGTAAATTTATAAAAATATTCAATTGCTGGAAATAATTTCTATTTATTTGAAACATAAAAAGTAAAAAATAAATTAAGTATACATAAAAAATGAGTATATATTAATATATTAATATTTAAATTAATAAAAATATTTAGTGAAAATTCAGATTGCATAAAAATTAATTGCAATAATTTAATTTATTTTTTATTTTTATTTATTTATTTTTTAAGATATTAGTAGTTTTTTTTTTTTTATATTAATAGTAAATTTATAAAAATATTCAATTGCTGGAAACAATTTCAATTTGTTCGAAATGAAATTCAAAAATCATAAAAATTTAATAAATGAAATTCCATAAAATATGTGAAAATTGAAAAATAATGAAATTAATTTAAAGATACATGTAAATATTTATTCGAAATTGATTTGATTAGAATAAATTTTAAATGAATAATAATAAATAAAAATGCCCAATAAAAGCGCCGCTCGCATTGCTAGCAGAATAAAGTTCGCTTTCGGCTAATGGCAAAATGGAAATTGCATTTTGGCTTTTACTCTCAAATATGCAACAGGTTTTTTTTTCTTTTTTGTTTTTAGCTTTGCTTTGTTTTGGTTTTGTTTTTGTTTTTGTTTTCTTTTTTTTTGTCATAGCAGTGAAAATTCGCAACTAATTGCGGCTGTGGCAGCGACAGCAGGCGGCGAGGGTTTCTTTTGTCTTTGTTTGTTTGTTTTTTT
Organism: Drosophila anceps; assembly: GCA_035045945.1. NCBI lineage: Eukaryota > Metazoa > Arthropoda > Insecta > Diptera > Drosophilidae > Drosophila > Drosophila anceps. Next base: position 4,057,256 of record JAWNON010000162.1, read on the forward strand.
TTTTTTTTTGCGAACACACAAAAAGGATTTCAATAAATGTCATAAATTTAACAGACGACTTAGCAAATTGCGAGCTGAATGAGAATGAAAATCGAAGTGGAAATGGCAGTGCAAATGGCAGTGGAAATGGAAGTGGAAAGGGAAGTGGAAAGGGAAGTGGAAGTGGAGCAGTCGAGACAGCAGCTAACGGAGTTGAAAATGGTAATGGAGCTGCTTAGTTGCGGTGCACAATGAAATGATTTGCTTTGTGGCCAAGACAACAGCGGCCGCAACTTGCCACGCCCGCCGACCGCCGCCCACCGCCGCCCACCGCCGCCCACCGATGATTATCGTTTGAGCTTGTAAACGCGGCCAAAAACAAGCGAAAAAAAAATAACAGAAGGAAAAACTTATAAAAAAAAAAGAAAAAAAAATTAAAATTTTCGCAAGTTTCTCTGCTGCGATGCATGAAAATGGGAAACCAAAATTAAATTTCCATAAGTAAAACAGGGAAAATAATACACACAGATATATGTACATATATATATATATATATATATATATATATATATAGATATAGATATATATGTATATGTATATCAAGAGATGAGAGCAGACGAGATGAGCTGAGTGGCCGAGCTGGCGGCTGGGCGGGAGCAGCGGCGCGTGGCGCGGCGCGGCAGGGCAAGGGTAGAGCAGAGCAGAGCAAAGCAGAGCAGAGCAGAGCAGAGCAGAGCAGAGCAGAGCAGAGCAGAGCAGAGCAGAGCGTGCGGCCCGAGCTGTGGCTGGCCAACCAAAAATTCAAAAGCTTTCACTTTTTTAGCCAACGCACATTCCTCTTCTTGCTCTTCTTCTTCTTCTGTTTCTTCTTTTTTTTGCGTCTTCTGGTTTTTCTTTAGCTTCTATTCATTTTATTTTTTTATCTTTTGCGCAATAATGAAATTAAATTGCCGCCTTACACACGCGCACGCACACGCACACGCACACAGAGAGACATATTTATATACGTATATCTATATATATATATATATATATATATATATCTATATATATATCGGTTTGTGTGCACTGCTAGATACGTTATGTATGTGCGTATTTCTATCTTTGTTCATGTTCGGATCTGATCTGCAGCACCTGAGGAGGCGCTCGCCGCACGCCCCAGCCGGCAGAGCAATCGATTCGAAATCGATAACTTCGTGTAATCGATAAGTTGGCAAACTGAAGCCAAGCTGCAAGCTGCATCATATGCAATTAAAACTATAACTCAAAAAATATCGATAAATGTATCGGCACATACAATCGATAATTTTTCTACATTAAAAATTACGCATAGAATGAACCAAAGAAATAGAAAAAATTTTATTATTTCAATTAATATAAGTTTATTATTATTAAGCTTATTTATCGATAAATATCGAAGTGACTTGCAGATGTCTTGGTGGGCAAAAGAATGCGAGGCCAAAAATCAAATATTCTTTATAAGCAAATCTAACCAAAAAGATTCAGTTTGATGGCAGCAAGATTGTTTATCGATAAATATCGAAGTGCTTTGCAGGTAACACAAATCGAATCAAATATTTCTTATGAGCAAATTGAATCTAAATCAAGCTGAATCAAGCCAATTGCTACAATCGATAAGTAGCGCCGCAGCATTATTAATCGATAAACGAATTCAATGCACTTTCAGCCTAATCGAGTGAGCGAGCAAAAAAAGAAAACTAAAAAAAAACATTGACTAGAATTTTCCCCATTTGCGATTCGCTTGACGAACTCGTTGCAAACTTCAAATTTATTAATTGAAGTTTTTTTTGTTTTGTTTGTGTTTTGTTTGTGTTTTGTTTGTGTTGCGACATTTGCATTGTACGACAAGTATCTGCACGTCATCCCAGTTTCGTTATCTTGTATTATGACACTTGGCCACTCTGCTCGCGCGGGCACTGAGGGCAATGTGGGTCAAGAATCTACATAAATAGCTGCAAATGTTTTCTGGCCAATTTTCGGGCCAAGTTGCTTGGCGTTGAGCGAAATTACCAACGTAATCCGCAAAAAAAAAAAACAGAAAAAAAAAAACAGAAAAAAACGAAGAAAAAATATGAAAACTATTTTGTGAACCGTGAAAAGTTCCGGTTGCTATGAAAATATAAAATGGCGACTGCGAGCCACACACACAAACATAAATATATATACATAAGATATATATGTATATGTATATATGTCTCGACTATCTTAGCCACTTCTAATAAGATGAAGCGAATCCATTTTTCATGCCTTTGCGATTTATCTCGCATTTATTTTCCATTCGCATTGAGTCTTTTTCCGCCACCGATCACAAATGAGTTTAGTTTTCTTTATATTTTTCTATAAAAATATATTTTTTTTATATTTTTCAAAGCTATTTTGGGCTCAAATGTATTTTAAGTCCACAATAGAGTCGGAAAAATGTCCAGCAGTGGCACAATAATTCTAATTGGGAATCTGATAATAATGGTATATTTTTGTAATACGTGTATACTGAACCTCTGTCTCATTGGCAAACGGATGGGAAATACTTGGGAATTATCTTGCAGTCAGATAACCCAACGGTGGCTGATCAATAATAATGGTCAATTTATTTATATGTAGGGCTTCTGATGTTTTACCAACATTCTTATTGGCAAACTGATTGGAAATACTTGGGCATTGCCATGCAGTCAAATAGGGTTATTTCGCTGAGCAATAATAATGGTATATTTAAATATGTAGGGCTTATGATGTCTTATTGTCATTCTTATTGGCAAACTGATTGGAAATACTTGGGAATTGCCATGCAGGCAAATAACCCAAAGATGGCAATAATAATGGTATATTTAAATATGTAGGGCTTGGGAATGCTTGGGAATTCTCTTACAGTCAAATAGGATTATTTCACTGTGCAATAATAATGGTATATTTAAATATGTAGGGCTAATGTTGTCTTGTTAATGTTAATGTTAATGTTACTTGGGAATTGCCATGCAGGCAAATAACCCAACGATCGCGTGGGCAATAATAATGGTAAATTTAAATACGTAGGGTTTATAGTGTTTAAATGTTGTGCTAGTTGCGCACACAAAATGCTAACAGCTCTTTGGGTGTTGCTGTTGCTGTTGCTGTTGCTGTTGGGGCTGGCATTGGTGTTGTTGTTGGTGTAGGGGGCAATGGGCGACGGACTTGAGACATAACAACGACGACGGAACACAGTGCGTGTTAGCCTTGAGCTACATTCGGCAGACAAGACAACAACACGCAGCAAAATTCTACACGTTCATAATGCAAAGTGTGCGGCGAGCGAAGCGAAAATAAAATGCGGCAGACAATGCCAGCAAATATGGGGAACAAAGAGTGGGCAATGGCGGCAGACCATGGGACCTTCGTCAATGTTGCCTTTATCAATATGTGCTTGTTGTTGTTGTTGTTGTTGTTGATGCTAGTGTTGCTATTGGCTTGAGCAGCATGCGAGCATTATAACACATATGCACACAGACACACACACACACACACACACACACACACACGCTGAGCAGCTGTGCTGCGCTCTTGTTGTTGTTGTTTAATGCAGAGGGAAGTCAACAGGAAAAGCAAAAGAAGAAAGAAGAATGTGTGTGTGAGTGTGTGAGTGTAGTTAAGCATATCTGTGTGGAGGGAAGGAGGACGGACGGACGGACGGACGGACGGCACTCAAGTGCGAGCGAGAGAGCAGCAGTTGATGGCATCTGTTTAATTTTTGCTGTTGTTTTTATTAATGAATTTTGATGCTCAGTGGGCGGGCGGCAGCAGCAGCGTCCGCTGCTTTCCACTGCTTCATATTCTCTGTCCTCTCTGTCCTCTCTGCCCAGCTGTTTCCTCTCTGCTGTTGTTGTTGCCGTGGTCGCCTTTTGGCTGCGTTTGCTTTTTTACTTTTGGGCTATGGCTAAAAATATTGTATGTCTGTCTGCCAATTCGCTAAGTGGCTCAACTTATTCACCACACATACATACATACATACATACATTTATGAGCATGTGTGTGTGTGTGTGTCTATTGGTGTATGCATGCATATACAGCAGAGCTTTCTTATGCTGTTGATGCATGTGTGTGTGTGTGTGTGTGTGTGTGCGTGTGTGTGTGTGTGTGGGCTTTACAGCTGAGTGCAGTGAAAATAGCTGAGAAGAACTTCAATCATATATTTTGATATAAATATTAAATAATAAATAACAGTAAATAAATTAAAAAAATTTGTTAACAATAAAAAGTAAATAAATTTTAAAATTATATATAAATAAAATAAAATTATTAAAATTTTAATTAAAAAATTTAAGAATAATAAAAAAATACATGATAAGATATAAATAAATACTAAATAAATAAACAATTAAGTAAACAAAAATAAAAAATAAATATTTGATAATTTAATTAAAAAATTTCACAAAATTAAAAAAATATTACATAAATAAATTAAACTAAAAAATAATAAATCAAATAAAAAAACAATAAAAATATATTAAAAAAAAAATAATTAAATAAATATCTTATAAATAAGTGACAAATGCTTAAAGATGCACTACGCCCATACAATTTATTATTTTCTTATTATTATTTATTATTATTATTTATTATTATTTATTATTATTATTTTTCAAGCTTTTAATCAAGTCACTAAATTAGTTAACTAAAGAAACTGATGTATTTATAAAATTAATTTTCAACCTACATTTAATTGAACATGTGCACGCATGCACTTGTGCTTCTTAGCGACGCTGCACTGTTGTCAAATTGCTTTTGTCTTTGCTGTCCTCTCTGGCCGATTTCTAACTGTAAATGGCTCTGCTGCTGCTGCTGCTGCTGCTGCTTGTGTTATTGCTGTAATTAACAGTTGTTGCTGCTGTTGTTGCTGTTGTTTTTTCTCTTTCTTATCGAAATTCGATTTGCACTTTTTCTTATTTTTGCTTCTTCTTTTTTTGGCGCGCAATGCCGTTGCACTCAGTTGCCGGCTAACGGCATTGGGCCGCCGACAATGACACACAATTACGTATTTCTCTCACACAAACGCGCACAAACGGAAAAAAAAACAACAAAAAATTATTGAAAAAAAAAAAAACAAAAAATAAATAAATATTGAATTAATAAAATTGAGTTTTGGCTGTGTATTTTAATACAATTGTCGCTCGCACTTTTAGCACTTTACGTACGCGATGCACACGCGATATTCTCTAAGGAAACACACGCACACACACACAGAGAGAGAATTGCGACACGCTGCGCGCTGTGCGCTGCTTGAAACATGTCCGTGCACGTGGCGAACTCGACGCTGACTAAAGCTGTGGCCGCAGCTACTCCACGACGGAGCGAAATGTACCGCTTGTAGCGTCCGCATCGGTTGCCTGCGTTGACACAATGACTCAGTGGCGGCGGCCATAGCCCAGAGCCGTCGTCGCCTGGCAAGTCACGAGCGCAGCATTGCCGAGCCGCGGCACGAGCGGCGCCCGAACTCAATTTGCCGAACGCTGCACGCGATACCATTTGAGCTATATTTTCATGCTGTTTTATTTTTGGCTACGTGTGCGTCCGCACTGTTGCTCACTCAAACAAAACATAATTTCCCCATATTCTCACGACTACTAATGCAGAAAGCAACGGGCAAGAGAGCAGCCACAGCCACATTTGAGTGAGTGCCGAGTGCAGTTGAGAGCGCGAGTGGATTAGTTTTGAGTGCTTTCAATTCATTTAGCGCTCATGTTTGCCAGCCTTTTGGCTCGTTTCCGTTTGTCGTGCGTAGCACTTCCGCTGTCGTATAGCCAAGCACCTTAACCCAACGACTGCGAACGGCCACGAGCTCGATTACGAGCGATGAGCCCGAATGTCTCCGCTACGGCCTTTCTGAGTTGTCCATTCAAACAATCGTTCAGGATCGCAGCATTTGACTCAATGCCGAACTGCGTATATGAAGAGTCTCAATTGAATGTTTGCTTTCAAGTCAAGTCTTAGCTGAAGCCATTTTCTTTTTTTTTTTTGCCAGCTCATTGCTGCGAAGGTCACTCGACTAGAGATACCCTATAAAAAAAATATTATTATTTTTATTTTATTTTCTTTTCTCTTTTCTTTTCTTTTCTTTTCTTTTCTTCTCTTTTCTTTTCTCTTTTTTCTTCTTTTCTTTTCTTTTCTCTTTTTTTCTCTTTTCTCTTATTTTCTTTTTTCATTTTCACGTCTGTTCTCTTCTCTTGTCTCTTCACCGATGCCAATTGACCCGTTATCATAGCAGTACAGGGTATGCGGAGCATTACTCCAATTGCTCTGCTGCCTGATGCCTTTCCGGCTCGAGCCCTTGCCAGGACACAGGATAACCCAGGACCAACCGAGTCGCCAGGCACCGAAGCTGCTGATGGAGCTTTGAATGCAGCCAAAAGCGTGCATTGTGCAGCAGAACAAAATAAAAAAGGAAGAAAAAAACACAGAGAAGAAACGAAAAAAACAAAAAACAACAACAACAACATTGGCAAAGGGAAAATGGAATGCTTTTTGGCAGCAGCAGGCGCTGCGGTGGCTCGATTGTAATTTTGACAAGAGCCACAGCAGCAGCAGCAGCAACAACAGCAGCATCAACTCAGTCAAAGGTTGTCAGAAGCAGCAGCAGCAGCAGCAGCAGCAGCAGTAACAGAAACAGCTGTAGAAGTAGCATTGCAACAACAACAAAAGCAGCAGCAGTAAAAGCAGCAGCAAGAGCAACAGCAACATCTATAGCAATAGTAACAGCAGCAACAGCAACAACAGCAACAGCAACAGCTACAGTAAAGGTAGCAGCGACAATAGCAGCAGCAGTAAAAGTAGTAGCAACAGCAACATCTTCAGCAGCAGCAACATCTATAGCAATAGCAACAGCAGCAACAGCAACAACAGCAACAGCAACAACAGCAACAGCAACAGCTGCAGTAAAGGTAGCAGCGACAATAGCAGCAGCAGTAAAAGTAGTAGCAACAGCAACATCTTCAGCAGCAGCAACATCTATAGCAATAGCAACAGCAGCAACAGTGACAACAGCAGCAGCAACAACATTTAACAGTAGCAAGAGCAACAGCAACAACATTTACAATAACAGCAGCAGCTGCAACAGTAGCAGCAACAGCAATATCTACAGCAACAGCAGCACCAGCAATAACAGCAACAGCAGCAATATCAACAACAACACTAACAATAGCAAAAGCAACATCAACAGCAACAGCAACATTAAAGGTTGTCAGAAGCTACAGGAACACTGGCAATAACAGCAACAGCAGCAACATCTACAGCAAAAGCAGCAACAGTAACAGCAACATCAGCAACATCAACTCCGTTAAAGGATGTCAAAAGCAGCAGAAACATCAGCACTAGAAATAACACCAACAGCAACAGCAACACCAACAATAGCAAAAGCAACATCAACAGCAGCAGCAATATCAACATTAAAGGTTGTCAGAAGCAACAGCAACACTTGCAATAACTGCAACAGCAGCGACATCTATAGTAACAGCAGCAACATTTACATCGGCAGCAACAGCTGTTGCTCAATTCAATGGACTCTCGAGACATATTGTCGCCAGTCTTCATTTGTTTACGTTTTCAGTCACATTAAGTATTTCTTTGTTTTCCACTTTAATATGTTTGTGTGTGTGTACAATGCCTTTGAGTGTGATTAACCACACAACAATAAGAACAGCAGCAACAGCAGCAGCAACAGCAGCAGCAACAGCAGCAGCAACAGCAGCAGCAACAGCAGCAGCAATAATGACCAGCGGCTAAAAGCAGAGATGCATATTAAGTAGCAGCTTCATTAAACAGTAGCTAAGCAGCTAGCACATCTATACACACACACACACACACACACAGCAGCACACACACACACACAGCAACACACACGCACACTCTGCACTCTGCTTGGGTGTAACTTAATAAACGCCTGTGCGCCACACAATTCTCTAAAATTATTAATTAATCCACAAGATACTTTGATAAGGTGCATTGCAGCTATGCCAGGGACACTAAGTCCGAGCTCTGCACACCCACCCACACACACACACACACACACACACACACACACACACACACACAGGTGGCACACTTTGCCACACAAACAATTCAATTGAATTTGAGCTTAAGTACTCTTGCATACCTTTGTACTGCGTAGGTCAAGATGGATGGATGCCCTCAAGATGAGGTAGCTCACGGCCACAGTCACTATAGGTTGCTGCTGCATCACAGTTGCTAGCCTTCAGTACAGGGTATTATCTAGTCGAGCTTTGGCAGGTGCGCATAGCCCAAGGAATGTTGATTAATGAAAAGTGCTTTGATTTCGACTAGCCAAAGCTGGCTCCGATTTCGGTTAACAGCCCCGAGGCAATGCTCTTCAATCAACGCGTATTTTACTCGCTGGGCGTCCTTCTATGCGATTCTCATGCATAAGGGGAAAGCGGAACAAACAGACAAACAAAGACTTGAAGTTTTCATTATTTATATTAGATTACCTATGCATAATTTCCATTGTGTGACTGGTGAGTGGGATTTGAGCGGCAATGCCCGACTAGAAGATACCCTGCGGTGCACAGCGTGTTCGCCTGTCAAGAGAAAACTTGATATGGGCTTGTCATAGGTAAGAAGTTTTTTGTATGAATCTTTAGGTGTCGAAACTGACAAGTTATAAAGATGGAACGGACGGACAGAAGGACAGACGGACAGACAGGCGGACTGACAGAAGAATGGCTTAAGAGACGGCTAGACAGACGGAAGGACAATCGGCTCAGCAGACAGAATTATAGACAGACGGAAGAATAGACAGACGGAAAGATAGACAGACGGAAGGATAGACAGGCGGAAGGATAGACAGACGGAAGGATAGACAAACGGAAGGATAGACAGACCGAAGGATAGACAGATAGACAGACAGATAGACAGACAGACAGATAGACAGACAGACAGATAGACAGACAGATAGACAGACAGATAGACAGACAGATAGACAGACAGATAGACAGACAGATAGACAGACAGATAGACAGACAGATAGACAGACAGATAGACAGACAGATAGACAGACAGATAGACAGACAGATAGACAGACAGATAGACAGACAGATAGACAGACAGATAGACAGACAGATAGACAGACAGATAGACAGACAGATAGACAGACAGATAGACAGACAGATAGACAGACAGATAGACAGACAGATAGACAGACAGATAGACAGACAGATAGACAGACAGATAGACAGACAGATAGACAGACAGATAGACAGACAGATAGACAGACAGATAGACAGACAGATAGACAGACAGATAGACAGACAGATAGACAGACAGATAGACAGACAGATAGACAGACAGATAGACAGACAGATAGACGGACAGACAGGTAAGATGGACGGACAAACAAATAGACTGACTGGCAGGCATATAGACGAACGGACGGACGGAAGGTCGGACGGACAGGCGTAGGGATTGACTCGCCTGCCAATCTAGATCTAGAATGAGGGCAGCCATAGCCTGTTCCGCCTCTTATATACCTCGCAACGATAACATTCGACCCGGCTTATCCATTTCCAAACTACTCCCTAAAATGCCACGATCTGAACTAGTTAATGCCCCTATTTCAGCTTCAAAAGGAATAGAAAACACTTTCGCACCGATTCGAACACATAATTCAAATCAGATTTGCAAATCAAAAGCAATGATGAGGCTAAGCGTGAGCAGCAGGCCGTCAATTGAATCGTAAAATATAATTCGATTGTTATGCGTTTGATGCTATCAAAATCGAATGGATATTACGAAATTTTCATAATTTTCCAATTGAGTTGGCCAACAAAGAGCATTTTGAACGAAATGGGTAAACATTTTGCATTCATGATTAACTAGCGTGCGGCCAGCTGCCACACCTGCATGTCCACCTGCACGAGTTATAATACAGGTAGAGAGGGAGGGTGGGGGTGGGGGTGGGGGGGTGGTTGGTGTTGGCAGGGCTCTGTGGCTTGGGGCTATTAAAACAACAACTGTGACAGCGCGCGAGCAACTAAAATAATCAAAAACGCATTGCGGCTGCTTGCGATGCGTGTTGTTTATTCAACAGCCACGCCCACTGCCGCCCCCCCCCCCCCCCGCCAGTGCATAGTTGTGGCATGCTGGCAACTATTAAACGATGCACATAGAAATTTGTGGCTGTTATTTTGCGCATTTGAAATATTTAGCAGGAAGTTGCAAATGAAGCAGCGCAGCCAAAAATTGTTTCATGCAACCAGTTGCGCGAGTGGGAATGCGGCCAATACGGCAAACAGGCCAACAGGCCAACGGGCCAACGGGCCAACGGGCCAACAGGCGGCAACAGCGGCAGCAAAACAGGCAACAACAGCACTGAAATACCTATGGCCACATCAGGTGTCCCAACTGACAAAAGGCTCACAGAACGCCAAACGGGCTTTGTCAGAGACGGCGACACTTGCACATGCACAAGGCCGGAACCAGCGACGGCAAATGGCAAAAAAAAAGAAAAAAGCTGTAATGCCTAAAGCTGGATGGGGGCGTATCATTTGCCCCTTTACATACGTTTGTATATAAATTTGTATTCATTAGCGGCAAAGGTGTGTGTGTGTGTGTGTGTGTGTGTGTGTGTGTGTGTGTGTGTGTGTGTGTGTGTGTCTGTTTCATTCTTCTTCTGCCCACCCACCCAACTGTAAGATGTTGCGGCAAACATGTGTCTCTGCGCCTGCCGCCTGCCGAGCAGTGCCCAAGTCCCTGGCTCAGTGAAAACGAAGTTTTTCTTTGTTAAGAGCCAAGGTGCGACAACATTTTTCAGTAATGAACCCCCAAAAAAAGAAAAGAAGCTCGTTCAACATGAAGATTTATCACTTTAGATAATGAGGATCGCCGAGAAGGGCGCGAGCACAAATTCAATTGGAGATTTGAGAGTTGCAATAGGCGCGCGATGCAAAACAAATTTGAGCTTAAGATAACTGATGACAATTGCAGAGAAGAGCGATTGACCTGATGGAAATCAAGTGAAATATTTAGCTACAAGTCAAAACTTTAGCTTATGAGAAGCGCAAAGAAGAGCGCATGAGCTGATTCATTTCATTTTCAATAGGAAATCAGGCAGGAAATGCATGAGAATCGCAGGGAAGAGCGCTTGAACCAGTGCAATTCAAATTGAATTGGAGCTCATAGAACATCTCTTAAGCTTATGAGAAGCGCAAAGAAGGGCGACTTTAAACATATCATATTACAGTCCACAGATAACATAAGCTCATGAGAATTGCAGAGAAGAGCGAATGACCCAATGTATATGAAATTCAAGCTGAGAATCGCCAAGAAGAGCGATTGAGCTAACTCACATAATAATGAATTAGAGCTCAGATGGCATCTCTTGCGCTTATGAACAGCAGGCCAGGAACAGCACGTTGGCTATTTGAAATCAACTTCACAATTACAGCGCACAACTGTGGTAAATAAACATGCAGCAGGCACTGTGTGGCTTGCTTATGTTATGTAACTGTGGCTGCAATAGCCAACCACATAGAACCTAAAATATGTGCTACTAACAGGCCGAGAGCAACCGAGGCAGACAACCAACGGCAACGCCAACGCCAACAACAGCAGCAACAGCAACAACTGTGATAACAACAGCAACATTAGGAACAATCACAACATCAGCGACACTAAACAAACACGAGGCACAAACAGTTTGTCAACACTGTGCCTGACGAACTGTCGCAAGCCACAAATTGTTGTTGTTGCTGCTGCTGCTGTTGTTGTTTGTTGCCGTTGCACAATCATTGTCAGTCGACAATGCCTGGGAGTGAGCTAACCAGCAACCTGAAAAGTGTTCACAGCCAACACAACACAATACAGCCCGAACCTGTACAAAAAAAAAAAAAAAAAAAAAAAGGGAAAATACCACAAACAAAAAAAAAAAAGAGTAAAGGAAAGGAGCCAAAGTAAAGTCCTGGTGTCGACAATTTGTGAGAGTTTTGCAAAAATACGCACGTACATTTTATTGTTATTATTTATGCAACAAAACTGTAGCCATGGCCATAAGAAAGGGACACGAATGAAAGAATAGCAGCAGCAGCAGCAGCAGCAACTGGGCTAAAAGGCCATGGCTCGGCCACATTAAAGGCAACAACAACGAGACTTTGCCGCAATTTGCCAACTCGTTTTAGCCCATTTAAACAAATCAAGCCTTTGGCCGTCTTTCATCTGCTTATGAAATTCATTTTCATTCAGCTAGCATTATCGCATCGAAGTTGCTTACCTTAATTTCGGGTTATCGTTCAGTTCCGCTGAACCTTCTGTTGCTCTCGGTATATTAGTATGTATTATATTATAGGGAAAGGATCCCTCAATAAATATTTATAGCGTATATTGTTTTTAAGTTTAGAAGTGCCCGAGTGGGAGATGACCATGGGATCTAGAGTAGTGCTTCGGAGATAAATTTAGGAGTGCTAGCCACACAGATTGTCAACTACATAGCTCGAAGTCAAATGCGTGGAAATTTGTGGAAAGCATAGTTCGGAGTTAGGTCCATATAGAATTGTCTATGACACAATTCGGAGCTAAGTTTGTATAGGCTTTCGTATGATACAATAAGGAATTAAGACTTTGGAAATCTGTTAATGACAAATTTCGGAGTTAAGTCTGTCTGGGCTTGTCTATGACACAATTCGGAGTATATATGTATAGGTATGCCGACAACGCAATTCGGAGTAAAGTCGTAATTCGTAATTAAGTCTGCATAGATATGAACATGACAAAGTTCGGAGTGAACTCTATGGATGTTTGACGATGACTTAATTCGGAATTGAACGTGCATAGATATGTCGATTGAGACAATTCCGAGTGAAATCTTGAAACTAGTTGACAGCATAATTCGGAGTAAAGTCCGTAAAGATATGTTTGGAGTAAAGTTTCTATAGATATTTGACGACATAAGTCGAAAGTCATATCTAATCAACAGTGCTCGATTAACAGTCTTTGCAACCAAGTAACTACTTATCATGATACCTTATTTTAACCATCAGAAGTGTCATAATGTGTAATTCTTGGACATTAGAGATTGTGAGAATCTCAAAGAAGGGCAATTTCACATTATTTACTCTCAAAGACTTTGTTTTTGATTTGATTGGCTTTCCTTACAGCCCAAAAAGGCAAAAGGCTCGATATTTGACTCAAAGATTAGCTTCGACAACTCGTTTATACTATATTTATATATATATATGTGTGTATACATACATATATTTGTCTTACTTTACCTGAATGAAGGAAAGTTGAGTTCTGAATTCTTAAAAAGAAAATAAAATAAAAGAATTCGGAAATAGCTGGCGGGCTGCGCTGTGGCTATAAATAAACTATAAAAGAAAAACAAAAAGTTGATGTGCCAATCGTTTACAAGGTTTGCAATAACTCTTTACACACACACAGACACAGGCACAGGCACAGGCACTCATACACACACACACACATAGACATGTGTACGTGTGTGTGTAGACAGTGTATCCACATGCATATATAGTTATTCATATTGAATCGTCACTTAATCATGCCACATCATGCACACGAACGCCTGCGGTTTGCTGACAGACAGACACACACACAAACACACTCGCACACACACACACACACACACACACACACACACACACATAGACATACCTACACACATGCACATTACAAATTTACAATACCCTTCCCATCAGCCCATATCGTGTAAGAGCCTTTGGGCGGGGCTTTCAATTTGCGGCTGCTCGAGTGGCTTTTGGCAGGCCGTGAAATTGTATGCAAAAATATTTTAATTGAATTGTCACCACGATTTTTATGCCCAGCTACCCATTAACATGAAGCCGAATGGCCAATGGGCATAATCGAATGGCGAGTGTCTATGTAACCGACTGTGCATAATCCAAAAGCCGCTGCTGTAAATGTATTCATTTGTTAAAAACCCTGATATATATTAAAATACAACTTAAAGTATTTTCTAATAAAAACAAAATTTAAAAAAAAAATCGAGAATTTCTTAGAAAAATCTAAAATAAAATTTAGATTTATAAAATTTAGTATTATTAAAGATTTTTCTAAAGAATTCTTTAAAAATCTTCTCTTAAAAAATAAATCTTAAATGATAATTGTATTATTTCAAGAAGAGTTGAGCAGAGTTGAACTGCGCTGAATTGTTGAGAAATAGCTCCAACAAGACCTGAGTACATGAAGTGAGGCAGAGACAACTCTCGCTTCGCTCTGCGCATTTCAATCTAAAATTATTAATTATAATAGTCAGAAATCTAATAGAAGCTTATAGACTTTTTATAAACACATCAAATTTGATGAATATAAAAGTCTAAAATTATTTTTGGCAATAATAAAACAATATCTGAATATTCATTTTTTGTTTAAATTAAATTAAACAATTTAAATATTTGTTTTAAAATTTATAAATTTAAACAATTATTATAATATTTAAAAAAAAATTTGTTTTATTAATTTATAAAAAAAATAAAAATTGTATGTTATTGATGTTGGTCTGATACTCGAATTTATCAATATTCAAAACTTAAAAATATTTCTAAAAATCTTTACTTTTCAATAAATTAATATAAGTTGTCATTGGCTTAAGTAGAAATATTCATTTTATTTCTACAAAGCGCAAAAGTTGACATTGATTCAGGAGACCTAAAAGCATTTAGAATTTGCTGTCATCAAAAAAAGTTCTTCAATAACAAAAGTTCAATTAAAAAGTATTAAAAAATAAAAATAAAAAAAAAATAGTAGCTTGATTGTCTTTGACTTCAGTTTCCAGTCCAATTTTTTAACATTTTCAAGTGTCATTTTACTTAATAATATTTTATGGTAAATAACACATTTTAGGTATTTTATTAAAAGTTTTAATTTGTTAAGTAAATAACTTTTTTTTTTTAAATTTATATATATATATATATTTAATTTTTCAAATCTTAACACTTTTAAATGAATCATTTAATTTATGTGATAAAACAAGCTCACATTTGTTAAATAAATAAAAATAATAAAAAAAAAATAAAAAAAAAATAATAAATAAATAAAAATAAAACAAAATAATGTAATAAAAAATAAAGACATAAATAAAATAAAATCTACAAAATAAAAAATTTTGATAGATTTAAGAGTCTCAAACCTATTCAAACTTTTTCATTTTTAAAGTTATTTTTTTTTTTATATATTTTTAAGACAAACTAATTTAATTGAAATAAAATGCAAAATATGCAAAATCATGTTACAGGGCATGGGGAAATGAGGCGGCTTCGACTGGCAGCTGCTTAAATGATTTTCATTTCATTTCGTTTTTTTTTTTTTTTTCGTTTTCTCTTTTGTTTTTTTGCCATGGCCAAACAAATTTTGCTCATTTCATTATTTGTTGAGCTTTTAACTTTAATTTAATTTTTAAATACCTCTTTGTTTTATTTGATGTTTAACGCTGGCATTGTTGTTGGCCATCAGCAGGGAGAATTGTAACTGCCGAGAGCGGCTCCTTGTTGTTGTCACCATGAGAGTTGATGAAATATGCATGAGATGGCTGCGCTATCAGGTAACGGCAAAGTGGGTAGCGAACAAAGGCTTGCCAGCTACAATAATGACGGCCATGATAATGACAATGACACCGACAATGGCCAATTATGTTGGCCAGAAAGCTGCCATACAGATACCTCGTTCTGGATCACTAATTAGAATAACCGCTCAAATGTTACCCAGGCAGCCCACAATAGCAGCAGCGGCAGCAGCAGCAGCAGCAGCAGCAGCAGCAGCAGCAATTGCAGAGGACACATGCCAGCGGAAACTTCAGGTATTTCAAATGCCAAGCGTTGCTCATACACCTTCTGCTATGATTCAATTAAGCGCCACAGCAGGCAACATAGCTGACAGCTGCACACTTGCCGAAGATCATCTCACATCAAACGACAAATCGAATTTATATTTTTCCAATTAAATGAGATTTTCAAGTTATTCTTAGCCGATTGACTTGATAGAATTATGAAATTGCCTTACCTTTCCGGCAGCTCAGCTTCGTCCCGTCTCGTCTCGTCTCGTCTCGTCACTTCATACTCATTTCTCTTGAAAATAATTGATAAGAAGCTAGAATTCAGCGAATGCCTACATATTCCTGTAACTTATCAGTTCGCTTCATTTGATATATATTTATTACAATAAAAACGAGTTATTTCTGTTGCTATTGCTAGAAGATAAAGATGAAATCTATTTCTCATTTCCATTACCTACAACATTTGACAGCAGTTGCTAGAGCTTTGTTTGTTGCAGATCATTTGATTGATCAGCTATATAAATATACAAATAAATATTTCATATAAATATAGCATTACTTTCAAGATTTATAGTCCATCAAGCTGCCATTGGAAACGTCAATCAAATCTTGAATATTGAAAATGCGAGCTCAGCGTATAAAGATTTTGTAGAAATGTATGTAAGAGGCAGATGTAGGCGTGGCAGATCTTGTAAAGTATATATAGAATAAACATGATCTGAACTTAGCTGAGGCGTCAGCTTCAAGCTCAGGGTATCTGCTAGTCGGCTACAATTAACTGCAACACTCTTTGCTGTTTTGTTTTGTCATATGAAGCATTTTTCATTTCGAAGAATATTTTTAATTAAATTTCTAACTTTTAGGAAATTGTTGCGTTGGTTTCATGTTCTGCTGCAAGTCGCATCAGTTGAGCATATTTCGAGCCATAAGTTTCGTTTTAGATTTTTATTGATATTAAATATTTATAATAATGAATATTTTTGTTATAAATATTTTTAATAAATATTTTTTATATCTAATTAATAATTTTAATTATAATTTTCTCAAGATTTTCATCTTTTATGACATTCAAATTGTAAGATTAATTCCTTTTTCGAAATTACAAAATTATTTGGCTAAATGCCTAAGTAGACATAAGAAGGCCTAACATATTACAGACAAATGCGTTAATCTATAGGCTACACAAATAAGAAGAAGAAGAAGAGATGAGAGAGAGAGAGAGAGAGAGAGCGCAGATAGTATTCATTGTCGTCATTTCAATTGCAACAATTGTCATTTAATCGCTACAAGCGGAGACTTTTTTTTTTGGCATGGCGACAGAATTTAATTACTTGGCCTGGCAGCCGCCGCAAATAGACGTTGGTCTGAGGCTCTAAGCCCAGCTACAACCCTAAACTCAGTCGCACTACCCGCCCCTGCTGCGCTGCTGAGCTCTGAGCGTGGGGCTTAACACGCCACTCCGAGGCATGACAATGCGTGTTGCTGTTGTTGCTGTTGCTGTTGTTGCTGTTGTTGCTGTTTGCCGGTGTGATTACGTAATTACGCATGTAGTGAGTGTGCACACTTGTTGTTGCTCTAAATGTTGCTTTTATTTGCACGCCATGATGCTGCAGATGCCTCTCGTTGTCATTGCCCATCCTCAACCACAGCCGCCATCAACCAGCCCCGAACCTCATCGCCTACAGCACAAATTAAAGAAATGCCAAACGGGCTTAACATCTTAAGGCAGCTCATTCTCTCTCTCTCTCTCTCTCTCTCTCTCTCTCTATCTCTCTCTCTGTGTGTGTGTGTGTTCGTTAAGCCTGAGAAAATTATGACAATGGCTGAAACTGCGGCTTTTTGGGCTCTTGCCACCTGCGTCTGACTGTTGATTGTCTGCAGCTGAATGTTGTTGCCTTTGTAATTGTTTATTTGCATATTTGGCTGTGGCTGCTACAGATTAGCGACAAGATTTCATTAAATAACATTTCAAGAAACAACAACAACAAAAAATATTGCGAAACCAAAAGAGGACCTAAAATGGCGGCATGCACGACTTCTAAATACCCGGCAGTCTGCTCTAGCGACTGCGCCTTAACATGTCACCTGAAGGGCAAACGAAGCTAGTTTTAATGGATATAAGACTTGCTTTATGTAATTTAGTTAATTCGTGCGCCTAACTCATATAGTTTACGAGCTGAGGAACATAGAGCTCCAACTGCATCCAAGCTCTAAGTTCTATACACTCAGAGCTCTTCGCTCTCTCCTACATTATGCATGCACTTGCTCACATACAGTATATATACCCTTTAAGGCATTTTTGAGGGTATACAAACAATGACTAAAACTTTCGCAACTCTGTGCAATTACGCGTAAGAGTAAAACGCTTTACAGTGTTTGCTAAAAGTTTAAATACTCACTGAAACTTCAGCAACTGAGGCAGCTGTAAAAAATAAGCAAATATGCACGTGGCCAGCGACAACGACTATATATATATATATATATACCCTGTGCTGCAAGCAAGCTATATATACCTCTTAACGACTGTTCGCACAGGGTATGCACATGCCATAAGCATTTGGAGTAATTGAAAAGCAGCAAAAACTGAGCTGCGTTGCTGCCTCGTCGCCGACTGTTGCGATATCCGTTTTGGTAATCGAAATACGCCGCATGACAACTGGAAACTGAAATAAACACACACACACACACACACACACACACACACACACATGCAACTCGAAATGTAAATGGCAAGCGGCTGGGCCAGAGCTAAGGCCAGACGAGGCCACGCCGACCGACATTCATTTGCATGGCAAAGCAACGCTTTTGATTTAGCTTTTCTATTTCATTTTGTGCTTGGTTTTCTGGCCAAATTATGCAACAACTTAAGACTGAAGCCCAGATCGAAATTCATAAATATGCCACATCTATGTTCGCATACTAAGCCGACTGACTGTAGAAAGTGCTTCAGTACGAAACTCAATTGATAACGCTTGCAATGTGGCTAAAAGGGACGTGCAGCTCTGCTTCTTGAATGGGATATAGATATGAGTTTGTTTACTATATAGGTAATGTATATCTGTCAGTTTTACCATCACGATTCAGCTGCTGCCTTGGGCGTAGCACGAGCTCTACTCCTTGACTCACTTTACAATGCCACAATTTCAATGATCATGCAACACACACGCACACACACATGTTGTCTAGCAGGCAGATTGGCCTATAGGCAAATGGCTTCTTCGTCGGCTCAACAGATTTTGGGTCTTCCAGATGGCAGCAAACGTTATACATGAAACAGCTCTGGACGTGTCACTTCTCTTGCTTTAACACTTTACAGTACAAATAAGTCCTTTAGGCTTGTACAAACTGAAGACAACCGAACAGAGTTCAATAGACTTATGTATATAAAAGACCTTCAAGTTGCTGATAAAGCACATACAGATGTTTCTCTTTTCATTCTTATATAAAAATCTCTTTGAATTAGCTGAACAGCTCGTCGCTTGGCAGAGCCTTTCATATAAATTTCTTATCAGGCAGAAATATGCCATTTCGTTTCCCCCTAAAACTAGCTCATCTCTATTGCCATGGTCAGCCAAGGCGTGTAATAGATCCCAAGTGCTGCTCTCACATTCCTCTTCACTCGATCGTTTTGTATGTTGACAATGCTCGCAAGTTACTCAAGGCTCTCGAGACTGATGCAGACATCAACATAGTTCGAATGCGTTGGCCGTCAATGCCCCATTCATGCTTGAACGCATACATATTCCATTTATCATACATTTCCACTTCCTAATTAAAATGTTCAATGTAAAACGTGAATGTATCTATATATATGTATATATATATATATATAATGTTCATGCACTGCGCAACATTTTGTTGTGCGCTATTTCTATTTCCAAATTTTTTAAAAATCATTTTACTCCACTCGCACACTAGAAAATTTTGTTTTATTTTCAAGCTGAATAAAACAGAATTCCATAGAAGAAGAAAAAAATGTATTTAAAGTTCTCGCATAACACAGAAAATATGCAACAGAATGTGAAGGGGACGCTATTTTAATGACGCGCACTGTATGTGTGTGAAGTGTATGAAGCTAAGTCAAATTTATTTTTTATTTTTATTAAATTTTGCTCTACTGTAGAATTCCCATGAACTTAAGTAGAACTTGGCGGGCTTCATGCATTAATAGGGCTGCTCTAAATATCATTTCTTGGCAAACTGAGGGAAGTTGCGGCTGCTCATGCAGTGCATATTGATAGCTGTATTTTAGCAAATACTTAAGAGTCTCGAGGACGGGCAGCTGTTGAAATGTTCAAAGGAAAGTGCCATTTGATAAGGATCTATAAGCGTATTTATAAGCGCTGCAAAACTGTAAGCTGAAGCTCATTTGAGGCAACCGAGTGTGATCTAGCTTTGGTATTCCTGCCATGCCAAGCTGACACTTGAAGCAGCCAGCTCCTTCGAAGAGTTCCATTTGAGCTCGAAGACTCTCCCTGCATTATATAACTAGCTATAACTATTCTATTCTCTAGTTCTCTTGCTCTTGCCACTTGTCTCTCTCTCTCTCTCTCTCTCTCTCTGCCTCAATTAGTTTTGCCCTGGCACAAATCAAATGCAACTTTTCAATACGCACTCCATACACATATATAGTTGGTCCATAGAACTTTTATATAAGAAAACAAAGGTTAGGAATGGAAATTCATTAGAGTGATTATTCAGGCTTGCCCCATGCCCAAATAGCAACGCAAACCGTGCAAAATGCAGAGCACAAAACAAAAGGAAAATAATTTTGCAGCGCTTGGTAACCTTTGTCATGAGTTTCGCTCTGCATCCAGTGCTGAAGCGGGCGTAACAAATTATTTTTACAGGTTCTTCTTTAACGGGAATTGCTAGGGAGTGCTGCAAATACTCGACCCATTTGATTAAATGAAGCCCCATGGAAATGACTCCAAAATTTTTCATAATTTCCTTTGCCAGCTTCGCGCTGATGTGAAGCAAACAAATTTCAAGACAAAAAAACAGTTGAAACCCTTTAAAGTCGCAGGTAAATAGAGACGGAGCTGGCAATACTTGTCATATATCTGTCTATCTGTCTGTCTGTCTGTCTGTCTGATGTCTTATCAACGCAAACATTTCATCACCATGCAGACAGTCGCTTGTAAGCCATGTTTGTCGCCAATGTTGCCTAGAATTTGCCACAGAAAAAAAAAAAATAAAATAAAATAAAATCAGAGAAATTTAAATATTGATTCTTGAGTGAATTGAATTTTCGTTTGCTTGTTATGGCCTTCACGCGGCGGTGCGCAGTCAATGGCTGGATAACATGGCCAACACGTGTAATCTATGGTATATCTCAACCTGAGCATAACTCTGCTGCGGCCACTGTCTCTGTCTCTGTCTCTGTCTCTGTCTCTGTGTCTGTGTTTGTGTGCTGTAGTGCGTGAGTCTGAAGTATGTGCAAACAGCTGTCGCGTGTCACCGTCTGGTTAGTCGCTCGCATGAAACGGAAACGGAAATTACGTGCACGATGGCTGTCGCAGCGACGCCAGCGACAATTCATCGATGATGCTTGCCTGCTTGCCTGCTTGCTTGCTTGCTTACTTGCTACGAATGTTGAAAAATCCGTCGAACAACATTGCCAGGCAATGGCAATCAAACGCTGCCCACTCGGCTCACGCCTCACGCCTCTGGCCACGCTCTAGTTGCGCTTTAATTAAATCGCAAAAGACGCGCCGCACATAATGAAACTCATTTATTATATATATGTCAGAGAGACTGTGTGTGTGTGTGTGTGTGTGTGTGTGTGTGTGTGTGTCACTCTCTCTCTCTCTCTCTCTCACTCTGTCTCATTCACTCTCACTGCGTGAGCATTAGCTTGAATACACTCAGTGCCCAGTCAGTCAGGCAGGCAGGCCACTGTTCCGCTCTGTGCTTAACACCTACAAATCGCCAAGGGTTCAGCTCCGTTCGACTCAAAAGATTTTCAGCATTCCCCAAAAATTTATGCAGCATACTTTTTGGGGCCACATCATACTTTACGTGGCCTATTAAAATTAGAACTTGTTGTTGTTCTCGTTGTTGCTGTTGGAAAAAGTGTAAAAAGTGTCAAAGCGGCTCAAGCAGCGGCCAAACTTTCAAATTTCTCGCCTGCATTTTAAAAACGAGCCCGAAAATTTTTAATTTTTAATATATGCCATAACGATTTTTCATGAAGTATGCCCTTTATATATATATATATATGTATATATATATATATATATATAGATATATGCATATATATATTTTTGTATATAGTATACAGCTGTGTTCATAAAAATAGTAGTGCCTCTATTTGACAGTAAAACTATGTGTTAAACATTTCTTATATAATTTCTATTTATATATTTGAATTGTTTTTGAAATATTTTGTTTATCATCTATCAAATTTAGCTGCGTAACACATTTCAAGTGCACTACTATTTCAATGAACACAGCTTCTGTGCCATATTTCCGTCGCACTACTATTTTTGTGAACAGAGCTGTGCACATGCTGGAATTTATGTGTTGGAATTGTAAAGAAAGCGTTTTCTGAAGCTTTGGCATATGTAAATGGCGCTGGCAACAGCGCAACAGTGAATAGCTCGAGCGCGCTGCTGTTAAAGAGTAAATATTGTAATTTTCATTATTCGAGTAATTTACGAGTGCGCGCTTCCGTTGCGCACCACCTGGCCGCCTCGCCACCTGGCCACCTGGCCGCCTGGCCACCTCGCCACTTGGCCCGTAACTGCAAATGACACAAATGGCGGGCATAAAGCATTCTTACGATTAAGCGACGGCTAACCCCTTCGCTACGAATTCATTTCATATTCGAGCGCCAGCAGAACCCCCAGCCAGAACTATTCCAGCCTGGAGCGTGGCCCACGGCTAACGAGACGTATGAGTAATTTGACAGTGCGCGCAATTAATTTGGAGTTGTTTCGTTTCGTTTCGCCTCGTTCCCCATTTCGTTCCATTTCATACCGTTTCGCATGCCGGTCATTTAATTGTATTATCAAGCACGCAATGCCATGCCGAGAGAGAGATAGAGAGAGAGACAGAGAGAGAGAGAGAGAGCAGAGCAGAGCAAAGCAGAGCATCAATGCGGATTAGCAATCAGGAAAACAAACACGAGACGCAAACAAACAAGAAAACGTGCTATGCATGAATATGACCGACGAGCAGATACCCTAAGCAGAAAGTGGTGATCAAATTTGGATAAGATTTGAGGGAGAGCTTGTGAAAATAAATTAGCCAAGAAATTTGAAAACATATCTAAATAAAATTGTCTTGATTGATATGTATCGATTACTTGTCAACTTTGCTAATTTAAGAACAGCTGGAACAGTTGACAGTTGCTAAGCACGAATTACAGGTGCTAAAAAGTGAATGAATCTACTATGCGACTTCTTTTAAGTAACTTATGAAAACATATTGAACAAGCTTTCTTTAAAAATCGATATATACATCGATTACCTATCGATTTCCCAGACAAAAGCTATCTAATGTCTAATTAAACAGCTTTGATATTTCCAAAAGCAAAACAATTCAACTATGCTAATGGAGGAGCAGGTGAGCCAGTTGTAAAGAAGTCATTACAGGTGCTAAGAAGTGAATGTATTAAGAGCCTATGCCAGTCGCTATCGATGCAATACAAGTAAATTTGGCTCAAGTGCAGCAGCTTCAGTTTGAGTCAATAAATATGTGTAGATTGCCACAATATCTATAGACTTGAAATAATATTTCAAAGACTTTGTAAAGCTAATACTGGCTAAGGGAAATGCCAGCGTTTCGTTGCGTTTCGTTTTGTTTGGTTTGTGTACTCAGGTGTTGAGCTTAATAAGTTCTCAAATCCGCAAACAACGCCCGCAGATTATGTACACTTGACCACATTCAAGCCGCTCAAATGCAAATGGCAACAATTGCGAGCATTGCAAACGGCTGTAAGCGACTCCATAATACTCGCGCCCGGTTCGGCAAATAACTGAATTAAATTGGGGGAAAAAAAAAGATGGTTTGAAATTGAGCTTCATGTCGTGGCGGCTCTTGGTATTGTTAGCTCTACAGTTGGGATTGGTTCGGAAAGCAGCTCAGCAGTAACTCAACTGCAGTTTGACTAGCTGTAAAAGGGTAAAAGTTACATATCTCTATACTCCTTTACTTACCTGTTCGCATATTGATATCAAATACAATTAATTTCACAATTTATGCGTTCGATTTGAATTGACAATTGGCATCGATGTTGCAGTGTCAGCTAAATATGCGCACATCAGCAACAATGCAACATTGTTGCATTCACTTTTCGCTTAATAATCACACACACACACACACACACACACGCACAGAGCAACTATCGTAAACAATCGATTTGATAGCATTCATAAGTAATTTGAATACTCACTTCGATTCAATATGCAGTCGAATTGCATTTAAATGCAAATTTCATTTAAATTATTGTCAGCTTGCATTAAATATTGATGCATGCATTTAAATCAAATAGAATCGAATTGACTTTTAACCAAATTGCAATATAATCAACAAAAAAAAGACAACAACAACGCTGATTTAAATTATGAAATTATTAATAATAAGTGAGAGAGCGAGAGGCAGCACTCGCTTGGCACAGACTACGAAATGCCCTGACTGAGACCAGTCTCTGCTGTGGCACACATCTTTGGCCTATCTCATGTATCTAGATAAGCCTTAATATTATAAATTTATATAATTTATGTATGTTGATATAGAAAAGCTGCCATTTCATTTCTGTCTATGTCTGCCGTATTCGAGCTGTTCGTTCAGTTCATATTTGAGTTTCAGTCAAATGCTAAACTAAAGCTTAGCTTAAGCAGCTGCCACTATGGTTCTATTTATAGAATTGCCTAAGGAATGCATGTGTGTGTGTGTGTGTGTGTGTATACATGTGTGCGTGTGTATGTTTGTGTAGACAGCTAAGCTTTGCTAAGCTTTCTCGCCAATTGCCGCATATTGGTCGAACGTTTTCTTTAACAACTTCTGTCTTACTCAAAAGACTTTAATGAAATTTGCTGCGATAAAACTTATGATTCCATTGATCAAATATACCACTAAACGTTATCTGTGCTAGTTACACCCTGTAACTATGTAGTCTGCGTTCATCTTCAAAAAATATTCAATTAGTTTCTGCTTAGATTAAGTTGCCTAAAAGGTAGCAGGATACTCTTCTGCCTAATATTTCAGCACATCAAAAAACATAATTTCATATAGAATATTGCAAAAATAAAAATCAATATATCCAAAAATGACAATATATAAATATGCTAAAAAATGCGCAAACTTTTCTCAATTCGAACTAAATTTACAATAGAACTTCTTACTAGCATCTGCAGCTGGTTGAACACCATATAAAATAAATCAAAATTTCATAAGTTAAGCGAGCAACTTAATGCCGCATTCCATGATGAAAGGTCAATAAATGTGAATACCTTTCGTTATATCTATCTAAAAAGTGCCGAGTATAAATAATAAAATAAGTGTCTTATGGCATCGCTCACGCCTGCTGCTGCCTGTTGCTCAGTTATCAACAACAACGAAATACCCCAATGGAAGCAGAGTATGAATAGAATCAGTTGACTATGATGAAAAGCTAAAAAAAAAAAACAAATAAAAAATAAAAAAAAATTAATGAAAGTTTTTATAAAACACAATACAAAAAAAAAACAATAATAATAATAAAAAAAACAAATTAAAAGTAAATATCATTTTGTGAACCGAACTGGCGTCTCACGAACTCAAGCCGTATTCCCGGTAACTGCTTACTAACATGCGCTTGTTTACTTAGTTAATATTAAGAAAAGTCTCTGTTATTATAATTAACAATTAATAACAATAAAGCAATGAACTTTATGTTAACGTTGATTAGACAAACATATTGAACCTACGGCCCTAACAACCGGGCAGCTGCCTGACCTGCTTGACCCGATTGCTATAGAAACAAGTGAAGGCTCGAGCCGGGACCAAAGCCACGCTAAACAGAGAACCTTGAGACATTTATGGAAAAAGTAAGGCGTTGGCACATCGAGTTGAAGGATCGAAGTTTTGCCATTGCACCGAAACGAGGCTATTCTATTGCCATGTTGTATTGCTTGTAATTTATGTTAAACTTTGTGGTTGCCCTCGACAACAGGAGGCCAAACAGTAGCTGCGCCAGGACCCCTGACCAGCTGTCTGTCTGCATGTCTGGCTGGCTGGCTGTCCGTCTGTCCGTCCGTCCGGCTGTTTGTCAGCTTAACTGTTCGCCGCTGTTGCGTGTATATATGTATATAGTTTTCTCTGGCTAGCCACGACTGCAACATTGAGTTTGCTGCTGCGCGCACTAATTACCTGACTTGAAAAGTAATTAAGTCATTTGTCTGATTCCCAGACGGATTTGCCTTCGACTCAGGCTCAACCGAGCAAGTGTTTGACTTGTTTTTGTTTCGTTCTGTTCTTGTGTTCTGTGTGTTTGCGGTTGTTGCTGCTGCCGCTGCTGTCGCCTTGGCTCGTTTGGTAATTGCTGACCTGAAGCCGTAGATAATCAAAAGTGGAAATCCTTGTCTCCACGCGCCAAACTTGTTGTCCTATCCCCATTCGACTCTGTCTGTGACCCGTTGGCACTGGCACTGTACTAGTTATAACTTTTGGCAGACTTACAACCAGCCTCAGCCTCTCTCTCTTTCTCTCTCTCTCTCTCTGTATGTGTTTTGGGCGAGTTTGCTCTCACTTTGACATCAAACTTTTCCGTTAAGGCTATCAATTTACTTGCGCTGCTAATCCGACCGTTGAGATCAATTAGTGTGCAGAGACACACGCAGCATAGAGTTAACTTCACCTACAATTCATTCAGAGCCCTCCAATTCCAATCGACCCCTACCCCCATCGCCCTTAATATTACCTGCCGACACTTGGGGGGACAAGTGACACTTGTCTTTGAAGTTGCGAACAGGTAACTGGGGACCGACCCCCCCCCACATATCGCTCAGCTAAGCTGGCGCGGTAATCATTGCCATTGACATACTGTCAAAGTTGATAAGTTTTGTCAACAGCAAAGCCAAGGCCAAAACAGCGCACAGACAACATATTATAAGCCCAATGTATGCCCCCCCCCCCCCCCCAAGCCAGATCCAATTACCGTCCCACAAAAACAAACAGCTACAGCCAGTTGCCAGCTGCCAGTTGCCAGCTGACTTTATCCAGCCTGTATATCAGACACATTCATTCAGTTCCTGAGAAAAGATAAATAGACTTCACAATTGTTCAAAAATTAAGCATAGTTCTATGAATATGAAACAAAGTTAAGCAAAAGTTCGCTTAATCCGGATAAGCTGAAAAAATGTTTAGTTAATACGCATTATGAGCTCACTTAAAGCCGCCATTAAGTGGCTAAGCGAGAAGTTATTGCCGCAGAATTGTTATTTGTTTTGGCTGTGGTCAAGAAGAAGGCTTTTGCTATTGGCTTTGGCTTTGGCTTTCCACACGTTGTTAGCATAGAGTGAATAAGCAAAATTGCAATTATTACCAACAATAGCTTCAGCTTAAGTTATTCGAAATCTAATCAAAAAGTATGTAGAGTTTTGCGAAAATACCCTGTACTTTACACAGCCTTAGTGCCCATGACAGTTGCGTTACGCTAAGCTGCTGTTAAGGACTCTCCTTAGGTCATATACCCACGCCTACTAGGGGCGCGGAAAACTTGATCTTCTACAGCTTTATAGTCGGTGAGCTTCAGAATAACAAAAACAATAAAAATAAAAGATGCCAAACAGCCAACTCTAATCATGCAAGTGTTAAATAAAGGCTTGAGGGTTTAATTTAGAAATTGGCTTAGTGCATGCTCGACAGTTGCAAAGCGCTTTAATCCTGTTGAGGGCTTAGGCGAAATGAGTTGAACGAGTCGTCCGGGCCAACCTTTGACAGCGCTTGTGGCCAATTCGCTTGGAGCAGATCGTATTTAATTTTTAGCATGGCAAATGGCAATTAATATTTAGCAAAATTATGCGTCATGAAAATTGGCCTGTGCCTACTGTCAAGTGGCATGTGGCAAGTGGCATACAGAATGTGGCATGTGGCATGTGGCGTGTGGCGTGTGGCAATGCAAAGCGCATTAAAATCGCCACAGCATGGCAGACAAAGTGCTCAGCTGTAGCTGTAGCTGGAGCTGGAGCTGGAGCTGGAGCTGGAGCTAGCAGCTGCCCCGTGGGCCACTAACTGGAGGCAGCCGAGGATTCGTTTAGCTGCGCCATTGTTCGCCCCAGCTTGGCTGGCTGGGCAAACAAAGTTACAAAGTGCCGACAACTAGTGCTCGTGATGATGATGATCATCATGATGTTGATGATGAGAATGCAGCAGAGGCAGCTGCACGAGCGCTTGTTGACTTTGGTCTCCATAGGCGCAAATTAACCGCAAAAGGACCAGGCGGGCCAGGCAATGGGCTCACTGTAGAGCTGACCGCCAGCACACACACACACACACACACATACACACACACACATGATATGACGCAAATGCTGTTCATTACTTGAGCTTAAACAATCGAATTAGCTCCAAAAACAAACAGCAACAGGAGCCGAGGCGTCAGCATCAAAGCCAAAGCAACTTGACTGGCTGTTCGATAGGCGAAACGTATGTTATTGCAATACGTGGCGCACCGCCCAGTCTGACCTGAGCTGACGTGTCCTGACCTGACCTGACCCACACACTGACAATCGACAATTGACCAACTGATTGCTGCTCTTTGGCTTCCCCAGGCTAAGTATCTGCCCGGCCTTTGACCAGCAAAATATGCCATGTGCATCAACTTGATTAGCATTACTTTTGCCGGGCAAGCAGAGCGACCATAGACACTGCACTAACTGGATTTTTAATTGTTCACTTTGTTCATTAAGCTGAGATTGCACACATAGGCGAACAGCACGTCCGGTCTGATTCAGGGAACAATGGTTTCTCTTCACTCCAGCCGGAATAGCCACATGTCACTCAGATTCAGGCTAAACAAAAGAAAAGCTATCAATGGAGACTCACTCAATTGAGTCAATAGCGTCAATTGTAGAGTTTATCTAATCCATTCATGCATCCAACTATCAGCGCAGCTTGACTTTTGCTGAAGCCTTTTAAATATTCTCAAGAATTTTCCTGAATACAATGATAATATAGGCAGATCATTGAGAAGTGTGAGTAAAGAGACTAGGGCGAAGGGTAATAGAGATGGGATAAGAGCGGGAGGAGAAAAGGGGGAGGAGTGAAGGGTAGGCTGATGATACCATGGTGACTTAAGGGGAGGAGCCAGAGAAGAGCAGATGAGCAGATAAAGAGGCGGAAGTAGGAGTGGAATGGAGAGAGATGCGAAGCGAGTGGCAAGAAGATAGATGAGAGAGGTAAGAGAGTTGGAAAAAGCAATGAGAAGGGGGAAAGGACAAAGGACAGGAGAGTAGGGAGAAGAAAGAAATGACAGGGAGAAAGGGAGAAATGAGAAGAAAGAAGAGAGGAGAGATGAGAAATGGGAGAGGAGAGAGAAGATAGAAGATAGAAGAAGGAACTGAAGAGTTTCGAGTCGGGAGAAAAGAGAAGAGATACGAGAGAAAAGATAAGAGAGAGAAGCAAGTTAAGACAAGGAAGAAATAAGAAGAGACGAGAGCTAGAACTGTAACTGGAGGGAGTAGAAGAAATTAAGAAATTTCCAATTGCAAACAATCCAATAGAACGAATATAGTTGTTACCGAGCTAAAGGAGGAGGAGGAGGAGGAGGAGGAGTCAAATGTTGCAGTCGAAATGTCGCAATATGCTAAGCAGCTCATTTAACGGACGCTGAGTGAGCAGTGTCGCAGAGGCGGGCGGCGTTGATGCTGGGCGTGGCAGGTACGTGACCTGTCGAGCAGCTGACATATTGACTCATCAACTTGAGACTAAGAACGGCGACAAGTCAAAATGGTAATGATAATGACAATTGCCGAGAGCCACCCAAACCATCAACGACTATTTCCATTGCCATTACCATTGCCACAGTGAGTGGCACAATGGCTGCCGCAGCGACTACTGCCGCCGCCACTGCCGCCGCCACTGCCACTGCCATTGCCACCGCCACCGCCACTGCCATTGCCAATGTCAATAGCCTTTCGGGCCGCGGCAAACAACGAAAAGCGCAATTTTTATGTTAATGAACATCATTTTTCTCTGTTTGCTTTCACTTGCGTTAAGTGTCGCAAATAAATTCATTAAAGTGGCATTTTTCAATTTTAATGATGACGACTCCTGCTCCACCCACCTCGGCCTGGACTGCGGCCCAAGCTGCAACCCAACTCGCCTTCGCGCCGCGCTCATCGTGTATTAATGAATACTTTTGGTGGCCTGGGTAAACGAATACAAATAGTTAATGCCACACCAACTCACCGCACGGCAACACTACGACACGACACCACACGGCACCACCGCACCACCGCACCACCGCACCACCCACGAAGAGCTTAAATGCAGCATTTACAAATGAATTTCACATTATTTATCGCTTACTACTTACGGCCATTATTATCATTATTATTGGCAGCACGGCGCAAACTTTATGCTTTATGGTAATAAACATTCTTATCAGCTCGTCAACTGCAAATTGTTCGTATGTAATGCGAGCCGAGATATAATCACTTTGCCATTTGTTTAATGAGGCCATGGCGCGACTGAACGCGACCATTGCAAATGCCAAATAAACATATTCGATTATTGCTTCAACCCTTTCCAAGCCTAGTTCATAGACGAATGCTTAAAGCAATTGGCCGACAATTTTGAATAATTTAAATGAAAACTCTTTCATGTCTTAGGTATTCATTACACTCCTATTCTAGAGTTTGATCGAGTCGGATGCAAACAATTGAATAATACTCGTTCAGAACTCAATTTAGATAGAATGTCTTAGGGTATATGTATTAATATATAGCAATAACTATCTATCTAGCCTTTATTACTTTCTATTCTGTATGCTTTAATGCTTAATTCAAGGCAGACAACTCGAGTGTTGCCGAGTGATAGCGAGAGGCCATAGAGTCGCCATGATTTCGATAAGCAAACCGAATGTGACTAGCAATCGGGAGTATGAGAGAAGCTGTCTAAAAGCACACTTGGTCCAGGACTGTAGAGCATGGCGCATCACTTGGCTTGAGGAAAAACTAAGAACAACAAAGTGGGAATTTTGTTATTGGGCACAGCAGAAACGCATAGTCATATTTCTACGATTCACCTGCATTGTTGAGTCAACATTGGAATTACAGATTCCAGATTGTAGCGACTTTTGCAAAATATCTTCATGTCAACAAACAATATATACTTATATACATGATCTGTCCTAGTCACTTTACTTATTTTTTATTATATTTTATATTTTATGTATTTCAAATTATTCTTTCTTCCCAGCCCAGCAGCTATGTTTTAAGTTACGCATGCTATGTAGCCTATGCCTATGCCTAGTATTTACCTTCTACTCTTATTTTCCCGCTATTTACTATACACAATACTTTTGTAATATCATTAAGAGTCAAATAAGTGAATTGAATTGTGTTATTTACCCAAACTACTCTGTAGTAGATCAATAGAAAATCAAATGTTGCCATATTTAATAAATCTCTAGAGCAGATCAATTGGAATTCATTTTTATATCAAAGTTATTCAAATTTCAAGCCTTTAGCCTTTAGAGTTACGATTCTGATTTGCCATAGATGGACAAGGACAAAAATACTCAAATTTCAAGTCTCAAGAAACAGATGAAAATTCAGACAAACTGCCAAAAAAAAAAAGAAAAAAAAGCTAATACACTCGCTTCTCACAACTCGAACAAACTTACAATAAATTTTAGTTTGAACTGTCAAATCGTATAAAATAAATAACTTTCGTTAATGCGCAGCTCAAACTTGACAACTATATTCCAAATTTAGCTCTCAGCTCCCACTCATAAAAGAAATCGACTCATATTTGATGACAGACAGCTGTGCATTTTAAATATCTATTCTGAGCTGTGTAAGCAGATATTTTTAACGCTCAATGTTTAAAATAGCCGAGAAAGCTTCAGTGTCGCCTTCGCTTTTCTGCGAATGAGTTCGCTTGACAACGTACAACGTTTGTAAATATTATTTATAGTTCCTTTCGCAGGAAAAATTAAGCAGAGCTAGAGCCTTTGCCAGCTCTCAAGATGAGAAGATTGTGACCAATGACGATTGCTTTCAAGCGAAACCACGACAAACAAAACCTTGAGTCCAGCCGTTGCTTCAGTGCTCAAACGGAAACTTTTTGTGCTCATTGAGAGAGAGAAAGAGAGAGAGAGAGAGAGAGAGAAAACTCAAAAGCAGTGGGTGTGACGTTTCCCTGCAAATTTAAGTGACAGCCAGAAGAAGGCGTGGAAGGTAGAAGAAGAGCAGTCGCTGCATCAACTGCACAGCAAACAACAGCTCTAAGCAGACTTCAGGGTATTTCCTAGTCAATCCATCTCATTAAACCGACTCCCATTGTACAGGGTATTCGCTAGTCAAGCAATGCACTGAACTCAACTCTGGTTTCTATTAAGCCTGTACGCTCAATAAAGTTGTCATAAAACATTAAGGAAAGAAATTTATAAATTCATGAATTGCAAACAGAACTTGGCAGAAGAGAAACGTAATGGATGTGATCTGTTAAGGACTTATAAATTATACTCAAGCAACTGAATGAAATTGTGTACAACAAGCAAGTGATAATTACAAAATGATGAGTTGGGTGTGCTGTTGTTGCTGTTGCTGGCGACTTTGTTGACTTATCTTGGTGTGCAGTCAGGGGGAAATGTGACGAGAAGACAACCGCAGCGGCATTTCGCTGAGCTCAATGGATGTAGCCCGTAAGCCGTAAGCCATAAGAACTGTGAACTGTGAACTGTAAACTGTGCACGGTGAAGGGTAACCCCATAGCCCATAGCTGCTGGCCGACCTGCGTAGGGCCCTTATCGAGCCACCTAGCTGGCCCCCATTCTAGTGAGCTTACCCAATTATGAAACATTAAAAATACGCGCATATAAATCGCTTCATTTTTATGCGCAATTATAGCACGGCTCCGACGACTACGGCCGTAGACGTTTCCTGGCTGCCTCGCCTTGCCGTCTCTCAATTAACTTAATTCCCTTTTGCATAAACTGGATGGGTGACTGGATGCGGGGCTGCAGGCATGCTGTGCTGCTGTGCTGCTCTATGCTGTTGCTCATTTGGCCCAACGCATTGCTCATGTATATGTTTGTTTGTTTGTTTGTTTGTTCAGCGGATTTTACAGCTCAGCTTCGTAAACTACTCAACCGTGTGCACTTTGGCCAAAGTGTCAAATGTAAAGTGGAAGCGGAAAAGTGCTCGGCGAACAGACCCAAAAAAAAAAAAAAAAAAAAAAAAAATTAGCTGCCAGAAATACAAGCCGCATAAATAAAAAAGAAAAGAAAATGTAAGAAAACAGCTAGAAAAACGTAAGAAAAAATATTAAACGCTGTCACTATGGAAAATGCGTTCGTTTGGCTAATGCGATTTTAGACAACGGCCGCCATTTAAGCAGGCTCGACTCCAACTTCCAGTTAACGAGCCGTTTGCCGTGCCGCCGCCGTGTAGCGCTCTAATGGGATTACGATGCTGTCAGCGACAACACGAAACAGTAGAAGAAGAAGAAGTAGAAGTCGAAGAAGAAGAAAACTAAAGCAGCAGCAGCAACAGCAACAGCAAAAGTCCAAGCAAGTCTCGACTTTGTAGCTGATTATCTGGCCACGTTGACAGCTAAAATTCAAGAAGAACAACAACAGCAAGAAGAAGAAGAAGAAGAAGAAGTGGAAAAGGAGGAGCATCGGTAACGGAAAATACGAACAATGGCAAGCATATCTAACAGCGAACGGAATGTTCGAGCAGAGCTCTAGCCCAGTCGGGACAAGACGTTAATATTATTATACGCTTTGTAAACAAATTATGAATTATGTTGGATAAATAGAAAAACTTAATAATAACTTGATTGCGGCATTTGCGTGGCGTGGCTCCTGTTCTGCTTCTGCTTCTGTTTCTGTTTCTGCTTCAGCTTCTGCTGCCACTGCCACTGCCAGTTGGCCTTAACATTCAGGCGAAAAAAATAGGCGACCGCAGCTTAAATACACTGCACAAAACCAAATAAAAAACAAAAACAAAAACAAGCAGATTAAATAGAATGTAAATATATTTAAGAAATAAATTCATGATTTGGTATTACCGCAAATAAAAAATAAAAAAATTATATTTAAGCATTGAGAAAATATATAAAAAAAAAATAAATAAAATAAAAAAAAATATTATAATGTAAGAAAAAATATTTTAAAATAAAACATATTAAATACGTTTTGTATGAATATAAAAAAATTGTTTTATGTGATTGATTCAAGTAATTGTAAAAATACTAAATAAGTTTAAATTTAATAATAAATAAATAAATTTTAATAAGAAAATATGAAAAATCGTTTTCTGAAGTTTTGTATAAGAAAATTTATTAAGAAAATAAATTCTCTTTTCTTGTAATTTTAAAATGAAATATATAAAAATAATAATAATAATAATAAAAATAATAATAATAATAATAATAATAATAATAATAATAATAATAATAATAATAATAATAATAATAATAATAATAATAATAATAATAATAATAATAATAATAATAATAATAATAATAATAATAATAATAATAATAATAATAATAATAATAATAATAATAATAATAATAATAATAATAATAATAATAATAATAATAATAATAATAATAATAATAATAATAATAATAATAATAATAATAATAATAATAATAATAATAATAATAATAATAATAATAATAATAATAATAATAATAATAATAATAATAATAATAATAATAATAATAATAATAATAATAATAATAATAATAATAATAATAATAATAATAATAATAATAATAATAATAATAATAATAATAATAATAATAATAATAATAATAATAATAATAATAATAATAATAATAATAATAATAATAATAATAATAATAATAATAATAATAATAATAATAATAATAATAATAATAATAATAATAATAATAATAATAATAATAATAATAATAATAATAATAATAATAATAATAATAATAATAATAATAATAATAATAATAATAATAATAATAATAATAATAATAATAATAATAATAATAATAATAATAATAATAATAATAATAATAATAATAATAATAATATTAATAATATTGATAATAATAATAAAATTAATAACAATTTTTTATATATATAAACAGCTAAATATTTTAAATTTTAGCATTAACAAATTATTTGTGTAAAATATTATTTGAGTAAAAAAATTGTATGAATGCAATGTTAACTGAATCCTTCTTTGATTTTTCATTAACAAAATAGTGCAACTTTTTTATCAACTAAAAAACAAACTCTACAAACATATTTAAATATTGCATATTTAAATGAAAATTGCTGTTAGTATTTTTTATTTAGTTTTTTTGATTTATATATTGATGGGCAGGCAGTGAACATGGGCCTAACGCACTAGGCCTCTCTTTGCAATTTCTTTAATACTAGATTTTCCAGCTGGTTATAGCTTAGCTTGAGTAACAAATTGGTATTTATAAGCAAAGAATGCTGAGTATAGAACTAGGCAGAATTTCACATATTTTTAACTTTGCCATTTCCAATAAATATTAATCAACTGAAAATATTTGATATATTTTCATAAAATTTCTTTCAAAGAAAAATGTATTTATAACTTTATGCCAGACGTAATAGTATAAAGCAATGCATTCGGTTAAATACAAAAATATTTTCTATTACATTAGTAAGAATTATATTTAGAAAAAGATTGCAAATCAATTGATTGATGTTGCTCACTACGCACCCAAGATTTATTTGATGATGGATGGTTTTTGCATTTTGTATTTATTTTGATGTTATTTGATGAATATTTTGCACAGTGCTCGCTAGCATCTTTATAGATTATGTTTGGATAGATAGTGTTGTCGAGAGAGAACATGAGTGTCCTTGGGCTGGCAGCGTCCGCAGCCTCTCTCTCGCTCTCTGTCTCTCTCTCTCTCTCTCTCTCTCTATAAGGATATAAGGATATGATGGCAACTGTGGCGGCCGTGGCCGCGGGCGCTGGCGGCACGTTAATTATGGCACAAAATGGCCCAAATTGTGTGCTGGCAAAATACAAAATGCTTAGCGGGCGACGGTATCTGGCATCGGATGGGGGCGTGGCCCGGACGCGCTCATTGCAGGTTGTTGCCGGCGACAACGACGACGACGAATGAAAGAAAATGTAAAAACAAATTGAAAACTTTTCCACGATATAAATTTGCATTTATTTTGAGCGCTCTTTGCTACGGTGCTCCCTTTTGTTCGGTCGTCCTTTCTTCCTTTTGTTGTTGTTTTTTTCTTAGAGCTTGGACTGAGCAGTATTCAGAGAGCAGCGGCCGCTCTCTCCCGCTCTCTGTCGCTCGCTCGACTCTAGTATTGGCAGACAGTGTTAGCATACCAGCACTCTATATACCTAAAATATATACAAATTGCTTAAATCGAAAAAGTTTTACTTCTTTTATATACATATATATAGATATATATGAATGTGTGTGTGTGTGTGTGTGTGCGAAGGCAATAACTGAACAGAAATGAGCTAAGCTGAACTGTCCACCGAATGGGGAAATCCTGTGCCTTGCAAGCGAAGCTACTCGACAGTGCTCTGAATAGCAGCAACTGCCAAAAAAGGAGCTTCTGCAACATCAGCAGCAGCAGCAGCAGCAGCAATAGCAGCAGCTGCTGTTGTCA
The DNA here is from genome assembly GCA_035045945.1 of Drosophila anceps. Taxonomy (NCBI): domain Eukaryota; kingdom Metazoa; phylum Arthropoda; class Insecta; order Diptera; family Drosophilidae; genus Drosophila; species Drosophila anceps. The sequence continues at coordinate 4,093,861 of JAWNON010000162.1, forward strand.
CATTGTTGTTGTTGTCGTTGTTGTTGTTGTTGCCAGTGTTAGCTACCTTTTTGAATATTTATGAAAAATTGAAACGTTTTAGCGCGCGGCCTGGTGGCCCTTTGCCAGATTTGTTCCCTTTTATACCCTGCGCCCCGACGCATGCAGCGAGTATGCCAAACAGACAAAACTTATGAATACAAACATAAAATTATTCATTAATGCGCGGAAAACACACAAGAAACTAAGTATGAAAAAATTAAAAAAAAAACCTTTGTAAAAAAAACCAATTTGAATAATTAATTTATTTGATATTATTTATTTATACAATTTTTATTAAATATTTCTTTGAATACTTTTGTAATAAAATATTTATAAAAATGCTATTTTTTAATATTTATTTATTTTAATAAACTTTGATTTTTTTTCATTTAATTCTTAATTTGTTCATTTTTTATATTATTTTAATATACTTTTTTTCATTTAATTTTTAGTTTATTTTTTTTTTATATATATTTTATGTTTAGCGTGTTTAAATTAAATTTTAAATAAATATTTTCGATTTAATCTCTCTTTTATTTGAATGATTTTTTAATTAAAATATATTTTAAATATATTTAAACTTTTATTAAAATACATAATATATTTTTTATATTTGTATAGTTTTTAATTAAATATATATATTTTTATATAATATTTAAAGAGTTGTGTACTAAAAAATTTATTTTTATTATTCTATTTAAATGTAAATCTATTGTTATTCAAATATTTATTTTTTTTCTGTACTTTTCGACTGTATTTTATTTATATTTTAATTTGTAGTAGTTTAGTTCAATAAAATAGACTTGGTTAAAGTGTTATTTGCAGCCTTGCCAACGTTTGGCACGCCTTTACAGGGTATTCAGCTACGTGCAGCATGCAGGGCATCTGTTGGCTGATCATTTAGCAATTCAAACCTCTGTCCTTGCATGAATTTTTTTGGTTTTGTTTTTATGTGATGTCTGTTGGTTCCATTCCCACTTGTTAGTTAACTAATTGTATTTTTTTAAGTCCCTTTTTTGTTGTTGTTGTTGCGGATGCTTTTGTCGCGCTTCGTGTTAGTGGGAGCCGCCCACGCACAAAAATGATTTAAGTGCGCCTTCATTAATTACGTTTTACCACAGCAGAAGCAGAAGCAGAAGCAACAGCAGCAGCAGCAGCAACAGCAGCAGCAGCAGTCGCAGTCGCAGTCGCAGTCGCAGTAGGTGATTGTCAAGGAGGGAGGAGGCAGTTCGCAGGGACTCAAGCGGCATAAGTGGTTGAGGATGCCAACCAGCCGTGGCTGCTGAAACTTTAATAGACCGTATTTCAGCATAATTAACACGGCAAGCGTATGAATGATGCATGACAAATCGCTGCGGGCAAACGTGCCAGTCTCTGTATAAACCGACAATCAGCGTCATCCCCCTCCCCCCCCCCCCCCCCACTCACACACACACACACACACACACACAGTCTCGCCTTGCTTCACTCTAATAATTGCAAACGGTTAAATGTAAATTGAGATAAAGTGAAGCCACACCCACCACACACTACCAAATTACGTATACGTCGTCAAACCAAAGCAGTTTCTTTTTTTATGCTCAGCTCTAATGGGTCAGCAAATGGTATGCGAAAGTGGAAAATGCTCTCTGGATAAACGGAAAGTTCTTCGCGGACTTAAATTGTGAGCTCAGTCCCTGGGACAAATGAAAATCAACTCAATAAATGGGAAATAAAATATGATTTTGAGGAAATTTCTCTGGTTATAAGATTATAACCGGAAATATAGCTTGTAATCAGCCAATTTGACTATCTCAACTAGATAAATTTCTAATATATTAGCTGCTGCTCCTAAGGATATTGACATGACATTGATTCTTCATTTGTGTACGGCATTCGTAACACTCTGAGCACGTGAGAACACGAATTCATCTGTGCTGAGTCGATTTGCATTCGCTAACTGAGATCGTAAAGATGATCAACAGTGAGAGTACAACAGAGTACAAGTTGAGCCTAATGAACTTTGTTTTTTTTATATAAATAGAAACAAACCAATTTGGCTAGACCGTCAGATGGGCAAGCCAGGCATGGCTACGCAGATAATGGCCTTAAGCTCGTGTCCAGCAGCTAAGTCCCAATGTCAAAGTTTAATTAGAGAATGAGTCGAGCTACATTCACCAACGGAAACTCTCAGATCCGCAGCATGTCTAAAACTATGCAACATAATTCGAGCAACGGCCGTGCTGCCGCAAAGTAGACTTAATTAACTGATTGAGTGCCGCACCTGAGCGGATGGGGGCCATGAATGAAGAACCGGTCGGTTAGCTGACCTAATTAGCCAACGCTCAACGCTTAACGCACGACGCTTGAGAATGTTTAGCAGGCAAGCCAATACGAAACGCAGCCTTTGCCTCCAGCTGGGCAGCAAAAACCAGTCGCATAATTTCTCAGCGTTTCAATTTGACAAACTTTGCGGCTGAGAAATGTCAACTGTGCCGCAGACGTCATCAATGATTCGCTATGTGTGTCTATGTGTGTGGGTGTCTGTGTCTGTGTGTGTGGGTATGTATGTGTGTGTGTGTGTGTACATATTTGTATGTTCGACTCGACCAAAGCTGATTTCAATGCGAGCGCTAATTAAACTCACATCACATGTCACCTGGCAGCGCACCAATAGAAATTTATGCATTTGCTGTGCTGATTTGTTGCAGATTGCAAAACTCGAGTTCGCTGATGGCTTCATATAAAAGTGTTGCAACTAGCTGTGGGCGAGCGCATTTAACGCTGGACTAGCGCACTCACACTTCCGCTTGCCCAAATATACACTGCTATTCGTCCATAGAACGCAGCATGATGTCCGGGCAGCCACGTTTGCTGCTGCTGCTGTTTATCAGCTTTGGCTGCATGGCAGCCACATTCGCTCAGAGCTTGGCTCTGCCCCGGCGTCAGCTGCTGGCGCCCAGGCTGCGCTTTGCCGAGAGCTTCGAGACCTTCGACGATGTTGGTGACAATGTGGGCACTGGCGAGCAGCTCAGGCAGCTGCTGGGGCAACAGCTGACCAGCGCTGTGGCACCACTGACAGCAGCACCGCTCGCCGTGCTGAGCCGCCGACAGCCGGGCATTGCGGCGCCCAGATCAGCCACGGCTGCCGCTCAGCTTTTCGCTGATTCTGCTGAATCCGATGAATCGGATGACGGCGAGGACAGCGACGAGACAGACAGCGATGCGGATATGAATACGGATGCAGATACGGATTCGGATTCGGATTCGGATACGGATACGGACACGGGCCCAGCACAGGAGCCACAGCCAGCGCCAGAGCAGGTGCCACAGGAGGCGCCGCAGCAGGAATACAATCCATATCGCGACAACTTCAACGACCGCAACGATGATGGCAGCTACGTTTTCGGGTGAGTCAACAGCCAAGGCACCGCACGCAACCACTCTAAACCACTGCCAACCACTTCCAACAGCTATTCGCTGCCCAATGGCGTGCGCCGCTGGGAGCGCGGCTTCTTCTCAGAGCAACAGCACCATGGCCTAGTGGTCGAGGGCTTCTATGCCCAGCCGCGCCACTATGGTCACAACATCCAATACGAGCTGCGCTGCTATCGCGCCGATGCTCATGGCTATCAGCCGCTGGCAGGTATATAAGCGTACAATATGCATCTCTCTCAGATATATATTTAAATTTTACATTTCTATATATGCTCTCTTCATATTTATTTGTATTTGCGTTCTTGCAGTGGAGTATCTGCAGCAGCCGCCTCGCGTGCGTCGCTATGAGCTGCCCAATGTAAGCTGTTTAAACTTCAATCGATAACTAGTGTATCGATAACTGGTATATCGATCAGAATAACATTAGCTATCAACAATTGGCGAGGTGCTCAGCTCTCGCACCTTTTTTTTGTGCACGTAATAAAATGAAATACCTGTAAAGGACATTTAATGACCAGCTCTTTTTTTAAATATCCAGAAACATAAGTATACATTAATAATCGCACCTTAAGAACCTAACAGAGATGATGAAGCATATATTGAAAAGTTGAATGTTTAGTTATCTTAGTAGCATATATCACTCGAGTCGCCTGTGTCGAATGTGTTGGCTTTCTCTTTCTCTCTCTCTCTCTTTCCCTATCTCTCTATCTATCTCTCTATGCACATACATGTAATTAGGTGAACTGAAATACTAATTGCAAGCGCAGATCAAGTTTACTTCCTGATGCGCCACAACTGAATAAAAGGAATGCCTTTCTATGCGATTCTCATTAAACTAAAGTATATCAGGCTTTCATTATTATAGAAGGAGGCATGGCAGATCCCATTAAGTAATATAGATATGTTCTGGATCAGCTGATGGGTTGAAGCCCAAGCGCAACGCGTGCTCATTTGTTAAATACATGAAATAAACCTAGACAGCTGATGTGAGGGTATATTCTCGGCCACTCCTGACTAAAGCACTCCAAACTGCCTCATTTAAGACTTTAGCCAATCCATTGTTATTTTCAGCTGCTGATTACGTCTATTGCTTTGGCTAGGAATGACTGCACTAACAATAATTGAGAACATCTGAAACTTGACTGGCTGAGCGCGAAGCAACATGCGCAGCTTAGCTTGCTGTAAATATGCTTATTACAGAATTATATTTATTTATCATATTTATTTTGATAAGCTTTCGTTTTAGTCACGCAGGGAAATGCAATTTGCCAACTCTAGGCTCTGCTGCTTCCACCTCGCCCCGCTCTCTAGATCTCGAGTTGTTTCCAGTTTAATTCAAATGGCATTTTAAAATACTTTTTATTTGTTTTTATTGTCTTCTGGTGACTGTAGATTGTATGTTCTTTAATTTTATTTTTTTGGGTTCGTTTTTTTCGGTTTTTTTTTTTTTGGTTTTTTTGGTTTCTTGTTTTTTATTGTGTTTTGTTTTGGGAGCCCGAGATTGCTATCTGGCTTTGTGTGGGTGCGTCGCTGCGCTTGGCATTTCTCTCTCTCTCTCGCTCTCGGTGTGTTGGGCTCTGAGGCCGGCGTCTGGCGTCGTGTGTATTCCCACAGTTTTCAATTTTTGGCGATTTGTTGCGGCACTTAACGGTTTGTTAGCTGTCATTGTTGCTGGCTGCGTTGATGAGGCGCCTTTTGTTGGGCCCGCAACCGAATCCGCTGTCGACTCCGAAAATTTTAAGCAATTGTCTTTCGGCGCAAGGGGGTAGTCACATCCGCTATTCTATTGTCAATATTGTTGTTGCTGTTACTGTTGCCTGTTATTGTTGTTGCTTAAATATAAATTTGCCTAAATCAACAGACGAGCGTCAAGTTTTGTGGCGAGTATCGCCGCAAGTTTTGTTTATTTCACAAGTAACATCATCCCATTGCCGTCTGTTTGCATATAACGCGCGTGGGGCTGTCCCACAGATAAACAGCCAAAAACACACACAAAACAATAAAAGAAAACTGGTTCACTTGGCTCACGTTTTCCGGGCATAGTACATACATAGATGATATCCTCCAACCACACACAACGGACACAAAGTGTGTCGAGCAAGTTGGCGAGCAAATACTGGTGTGCATAGATGCCACGAGGCTGTCAAATAGATCTCATCAAAATGCTTAAAGAGTGAATGACAAATTGAGAGACGCAGAAGAGAGAGAGAGAGAGAGAGAGGGAGATAGATAGAGAGAGTGGGAGAGAGCAAATGCGAAGAGGAGAAAACAGAAAGCGCATAAAAACGGGAGGCGAGAAAAATACATAGACATAGAATGTGAAGGCGAATCAGAATGAGAATAAAAGAGATCATGATGGAAAGAGAGAGAGAGAGAGAGATACACATAGAAATCATTATCGATGCCAAAAGAGAGAGAGATAAAGAAAGAGGGAGAGAGAACTGGAGGGAAAAAGAGAAAAAAAGGACGGGAAAAAGAAGAGAGAAAAAGAGCAAAAGAGAGAAATATAGATAGGGAGATAAAAATGAAGAGTGAGAAAGAGAGTGTGCGAGATAGATATATAGAGAGAGAGCGAGTGAGAGAAAGAGAGAGATCATGGGAAATCGAGAGACAGATCGAGTTAGGGATAAAGAAATGGACAGCAAAAGAGGGAGTGCAACAGTGAAAGAGGGAGTAAAAGAGAAACAGAAGAATAGAGAGAGGGAGAGAGAGAGAAAGAGAAGGAAGGGATAAACAAAGAGAGAGAGTAAGAGAGAGCAAGATAAAAGGTAAGTGAAGGAGGATGAGGACAGACACTGAGAGAGATAGAGGCAATATTCTAAGTCATACTAATATATAATAAATAAATAGATCTATATTCTGTATCACAATATCATATTCAACTTCAGGACGTATAATTAACTTTGAAATCCATCAATTGATTAAGTCAAACTGAAGATGCACAACAATGGAGAGCATAGTACAGGCAACCAAACTCTACACTAGCCAGCAGAAATCGATATTAGTTGAAACTTGTCTCATGCTCATGTCTCTTATACTATACATTTACACAATTGAGAAATGAAGGCTGCTTTCAAAACCATCCAAGTAAACAGAGTTTACGACTATATTGATGTCCAATACATCTTGAATACAAAGGGAATGAAGCTGCTAAGCGATTCTACGTGTTGATTTCAGTTGTTTCCAATGGCCCAAATTGAAATGCATTGACTGTAGCTAAGCAAGTGCAAACTCTATCCCTCTCTCTCTCTCTCTCTCTCTCTCTCTCTCTCTCTCTCTCTTATACTTGATATCTCTAGTCTCTATCTGGTTGCCTGCCCTGCTGCTGTCTGGTCTTAATGCAATTGCCAACTGACAAAACATGCCCATGTCCTTGTCCATGGCTTGGTTTCATCCGGCCAGTCGCCTGCAGCAATGGAACAACTAACTAAATGCCAACAGACGAAACATTTAGACTATCCAGACTCCAAATAGAGTGTGTATAGCGTATCAGATGTCGTCGTTTTTTGGCTAAAAAGTGTTTGACTGATGCGCAAATTTTTACGCAAACAAGTAAATAACTCAAGTTGTCAGCCAACTTTGCAGTGGAAATCATGCAGTAATCAAGTTGATGCGAATTTTGCAACAAACTTTCAGGCAAACAAACAGACAAAGCGACAGGCAGATAGACAGATGGACAGACAGTTAGACAGAGTGAAGCAAGCGCGCAGATGCGTCGCTTTGGCCTATAATTGAGCAATTTACACCAAGACATGGCCGCACGAGGCGGCCGAAGGACGTGAGAGAAGAACGAGGCGGCAGCAGGACGAGGCGGCAGGACGAAGCAGCAGCAGCATATATTGTATATAGCCATGCAGAAGCATGCCGCTTAATATGTTTAGTCGGACTGCTGACCCGAGTCGACAACTTTTGGACTTTGTTGTGGCTGTGTAGGATCAAACAGTGTGTCGACATGGCATGGAATGCGATAAAAATGCTGAGATTATGTAACCGAAATACTTTCAAATCGAAATCGACCAATATAAATTCATGGCTCAGACACTTGCACATGCCAGCGTGGGGCTGGCCAGCGGCTGGGGATCGAGTTTGCCATTGCGTCGAGGGGTTGGACTCGAGGTTTCAGCTTCTTTTGTTTTTTTTTTTTTGTTTTTTTATTTTAGGTTTAGGTCTCGCTGCTTGGCAGTTGGGAGCGCTGCACGGAAATGCTGGCAAATGAAATATTGTGCAAAATGCCAGCGCACAAACAAGCTGAGTTTCCATTTCGAGAGAGAAAGAGAGAGAGAGAGAGAGAGAGAGAGCGGGCATCAGAGCATGTGTGTGTGTGTGGTGCATATGGGTGCTAGGCAGCTGTCCCAGCTATGGATCTCTCTTCTGTATACGGCGGCACACTAAACTTGAAACAATATTTTATGCTTATATGGGTAAAAATATTTATTAGTTTGTTGTTTTGCGTAGAAGTGTGTGTGAAGAGTGTCTGCATGTGTGTGTGTGTGTGTGTGTGTGTCTGTGTTGACAACGGATTTGCAGCTGCAGTTGGCGGCCACATCGCCATTTGAATTCATTTTTTATGGCGCTGCATTTACAGCTGCGCGTAAGTTCTAATACTCGCGCATGAAGTGCAAGGAGAATATTAGTTTTGTGCACAGTCTGTCTGTATAAAGGTGGGGACTTGATATTGCCAGCATATCATCTATCATCATCGGCTGTAGTCTTATCTTACAAACTGTTAAGATTTGATGAGGAAATACAAAATTCACGATACTTTCCGAGCAGATCTCGTATAACTTTCTCGTATAGAGCTAAGCTTATCCAATTAAGCATGATCTCCTCGTATGCCCGTAAGCGAGTATTATGCAGTCGCCGGTTGCTGTTCTTAATTGTTATGGTTGCTGCTGGCTCTTACGCTGCTCTGTTCTGGTCAAGAGTGCCGCATTAAAAGCGCTAACTGAGTGCGCTTCATCTTAGTAAGCTAACGGGACAGCCAGCTGTCAAAATGCAACGAAATAAACGTTTAAATTTATTAATTGCGCTTTCAGTTTGACAAGCGGACTTTAATCTGGCCAAGTGTCTGGCCCGACTGCCTGTTAACTGCTAATTGCAGTCGCTTAATGGCCAGCGGCTCGCCCAGAGAACTGTTCCGCTTGACACCCACGCAACAGACAGGGGGAGAGAGAGAGAGAGAGAGAGGAAGCTAGTGGACGGCTGCCAAGTCAGGTGAAATGCTTAACCAACACGCAACATGTACAACATTTAAGCTGTAAATATATTTTGAAAATTCCGCTGGCCTAATTATGTCAGTCAATTATTTATGACGAAAGCCACTTAGCGGAAACAATTAAGCCCCAATTCAATCAATTTCATTGATTTAAATTGAGAAATAAGAGATTTTGGGCTGTGATTAGAGCACCAGGTGCTATTAAAGCAGTTAAACAATTAGTAAATGCAATCATCTTTAACGAACTTCTAATTGTTTTTATTGTATTTTTTTCTTGGTAAAATATAAAAAAAAATATATGTTTTATGTATATGTTGGTGATCGAGTTGATTTTGATGCAGGCAACTCAAACTCCATTCTATTTTCTTTTATTTAATGATGCCAATTTCTCTTCTCATAGACTAAATACTTCAGTCTCTCGCATCATTTCTCTCGGCTCGTGCAACCTCATCTGCGGTTCGATCTAGCAACAATTGCGCCACACTCGGTCGCTGCGACCGTCGCTCTCAAACCAAATTTAAATACTTTAATCACAGCATCGTTCACTTTTATATACAATGCAGATAAGCATCAATACAATTTGCAGTTTATATAAGTCAAGTGTCTCACTTATCATACATGTATCACATATGGGTATCACTTTTGGCTGCCGCATGAAATGGGAAGCCAAAACAAAGAGAAAGAAAAACAAATTCAATTACTTGCAAACGCCTTTTTCAGTTCAGTCAACGATTAAATACAATGGCCATCGATAAAACGAGCAATGAAGATGATTGAGGCAACATTAAGTGCTGCGAATGCCAGACATTTATCAAGCAGCCGCCGCGCCGCTGTGCCCATTGTCAAGGACATGGGCAAGTGTTAAACACAACATTGAAAAAAGCCAAGCGGCAGATGGAGGAGAAATGAATGGTGAAGTGCTGGAAGTGAAAGAAATGAACGCCCACATCTTTTGGGCCAAGTCAATGGACAGTGGCAGCTGTTGGAATGATGCGACCCGCTGAAGCCGACCGGGTCAATGAACCGTGACTCTGTCTGCTGGGTCCTGGGCAAGCTGTGTGCCTGCGCCTGACACATATTACGGCGGCCAGCCAGCGGCACAGCAAATACACACTCCAACAAAATTCGGATTCGGTTTCGGATTTGGATTCAGATTCGAAAACGAAGCCAAAATCAAAAACACAAACTCCAGAGCGCTGTCAATATCACGCGGCAGCGGCTGAGCTGAGCGTGGGTGGTTGGAAGGATTTTGGGGATTAAAACTGTGGGGATGAGTGGCAAAAGTCGTTGGCACTGACGTGCGAGTTTATTGTGTTTTTTCTTCTTCTTCATCATCTTCTTCTTCTTCGCACATTTGGCCAAACAAAAAAAGGCTTCGCTCTCGATTGGTATAAAAGGCCGACAGCCGTCTGGCCGAGTAATCAATTATTAAGCCTGTAGCTGAGCGAGAATGTTGCGTGCCCCAACGATCGAAAAGTGTCTGCAGCTGTCGCTGTTGCTGCTGCTGCTGCTGGGAATCAGTCTGTGCGCTGGCGAGGTGCGCTGGACACTACAGCCCAGACGCACCACCAGCACCACAGCAATGCCAACAATTGACCGACATCAGCATGTGCACCATTGGCCACCGTTGATTGCCCCCCAGCCGGAACAGCCCGCAACGCATATTGACGGCTTGATTGAGAGCTTCGATCAGCGCTCTTTGAGCGGCGAGCACGAGTACAGGTTATTGAGTTTGGTCTACAACTGTCGCTGTCCATTTAATTACCCTTGACTCTCGCAGATACCAGCTGAGCAATGGCGACACACGCTATGAGCGCACTTATTGGCTGCCCGTGGGCAAGGGGCATGTGTTGGCGCGTCGGGGCTACTATTCGGTGCCGCTGCCCAATGCACAGTACTCGACCGTCTTCTACAGTGCCGATGATCGGGGCTACCATGTGGATATGCGTAAGTAATGCGGCTCCAGTGGCTGCTGTGCTGGCTCCAATTGGCGCTTTCGTGTGCGACAGAGTGTAAAATTTTATGCCCAAAACGCAGACACATTATCCGGCGAACAGCCGTTGCTGCCACGCACCCTCGACCTGCCCCATGATGCGGCGGCAGGCATGCAGTCAACGCCAACAGCTAAGCGAAATTCAATAAGCGTGCCAGAGCGTAACGATGAGCAGCTCGAGCAGCATCCAGATGCTGCTCAGGCCATGGCCACCAGCACCAGCACCAGCAGCAGCAGCAGAAGCAGCGGCACAGCCAAAGGTCAAACAGTAGCTGATGTCCGCATGCCAGCAATGGTAAGTGGCTGCCACGGTGGCTCAACCACTGTCGTTTCCTTTACTGTGAACAACAACAGCAACAACAAAATGTTACGATTGCAGAGCCATGGCCAAAACCAAACCAAGCCATCAACTATGGCCACACTTGAGGACATTTTTGCAGCCAAAGTTGGCACAGCATCAGCTGACGATGATGATGATGACGATGCGAATGACGATGATGATGATGTCGCAGCCAGTAACATCAATGCAAGCTGAATGCTAGCTGAAAACGAGGGCGTAAATGTGAGCAGGAGAATAAAGAGCATGAGGATGCGGATGCGGATGAGGATGAAAATGGAGGAATGGTAACTTAGTCGTCAGCATGGCCATGGCATGGTAAAGTGACATCAAATAGCTGCACGTGTGCAGCTGGATCTGCTCCAGTGGCAGTTGCCACAGTTTGCCACAGACTTAAGGGGCTTCTCGCTTTGCAGCGCTCAACCGCCAGGCTTCAGTTGCGCCAAATCAAATTGTAACAATTGCCGCAGCATCGAGACATCAGTGGATGCTGCTCATAGAGCTACAGCTGACCTGTCCCCGTTCGCAATCATTTTTGGCTGCGCTGCTCCGTAACACAATTTACCAGACCGAGAGATCGACAGACATCGAGACCGTCACCAGCAGTCGAAGCAAACGAAACGCAGACTCCAAATACAACAGCAGCAACAAACGTAAGAAACCAAGTCAACAACGATACACATCATCAGTTGCTCACATTACGCCCGCATCAACAGCGGCATCTGCATCAGCATCAGCATCAGCTTCGACATCAGACTTCAAATTCGATTTAAGCAAACAAATGTAATAAAAATTATTTCAAATATTTCCATAAAAATGCCTACATTTTGCCCATGCACATTCAATATGTGTTTTATTTCGTTTTCTTTTTCGTTTTTTTTTTTTTGAAATTTTTCAATTCAATTAATCAAAAATCTATAAATTGCTTTTGCCACACCAAAAATGCACAAATTTCTTGTGCAATGGACTAAGGAGTAAAGAGAGACTAGAGACTAAGAGACTTGACTAGAGAGAGACTAGAGAGATTAAAGAGACTAGAAAGACGCGTGAGACTAGAGAGACTAGAAAGCCAAGAGAGACTAGAGATGCCAAAGAAACTAGAGAGGCTGGAGAAGCTAGAGAGACTAGAGAGACCAGAGAGATTAGAGAGACTAGAAAGACTAGAGAGACTAGAAAGACTAGAGAGACTAGAGAGACTAGAGAAGCAAAAGAAACTAGAGAGGCTAGAGAAGCTAGAGAGACTAGAAAAGACTAAAGACAGACTAGAGAGACCAGAGAGATTAGAGAGACTAGAAAAGACTAAAGAGAGACTAGAAAGATACTAGAAAGATACTAGAGACTAGAGATTGGAGACTAGAGATTGGAGACTAGAGATTGGAGACTAGAGATTGGAGACTGGACATTAAAATCTAGAGAATCTAGAGACTGAAGACAAACCTGTCGGCTGTCTAAGATACCATCTCATTGGGGCAACTGTAAAGCACTGATTCAGACTCCAATTCCAGGCAAGCGTTTGCATAGTTGAATGACTGAAATTGATAAATATTTTAATGAATTTGTTACTTATATCGCACAATAGAAATAACTCGACTATCCTGACAAGAATACGACAGGTGACTGTCCATGGCCCTTACAACGTGTGCCAAAGTCAATTGCCATTTGCCCTTTTAAAATAATATTATTATAGGAAATTGAATATCTTACTGTTGTGTTAACAGTATAATTAAATAATAATAGCAGCCCAAATTAGATGAGCAGGCATTTCAGTAGGAAAACAAACTCAACTCATATGAATTGGGTCAGTCATGTTGACAATCTGCCATTTCATAACCAAACTAAATACATATATATATATATATATATATATATATATATATATATATATATATATATATATATATATATAATAGTTGTATTCATATTTCAAACTCCGTTTGCTGCTTTGGCATTGGTCTGACTGCATTTTGTGGTTAGAGATGCTTAGACTTGCATATAATTAGCATGTTGCATTTGGCATGTGGCATGTGGTATGAGGCAGTTGAGGGGGCAAAGGAGAGAGCGGAGAAGGAGCTGGCAACTTGATCTGGCTGTACCACAGTCAAAGCCAAGCTGAAATTTGTCGACCACACTATTCAATTAGGGGCTGCCTTAATAATATCATTTGCTGGCCTACACAACGACAATATGAAACGGCAGACAAAAGTCCAGCTGCCATACTTACTTTCGAACCATTCAACATGGCAGCTCTGTGCGAATAGTTCGGAGGTCTCTACTATCGACTTTGTTGAGAGACAACGCCAGCGGACAGATTGTCAGCAGCAAATCGGTGAGCATTCATAAAACTGACTGAGAAGCTAAGAGGCAAAAGAAGCAGCAACAGCAGCAGCAACAGCAAAAGCAGGCGCTGTATCTGTGTGGCAGTCAGAGCTGTACGCCCACCTTTGTCATAGTTTTTATGTCGAGCAGCCTTTGGAGATTGGGGCTGCTCGTAAAATGCACACGAAGCTATAACAGCAGAGGCTGTGGCCAAAAACCTGTAAGCAAAAGCTGAGACCGAGACTGAGGCTGTGGCTGTGGCTGAGGCTGAAGCTGAAGCTGATTCTCTTGCTGCAGTTGCAGCTATTCATTTCAGCTACTAATCCGATGCGGGATACAGTTTTATTTACGAGTCGGCCTCCATGGCCATCTAATGAATGAGCACAGCCTGAAACTGAAACCGGCGCTGGCGACACAACGAGTGTGAATGACTGACTGACTAACTGACTGCCTGCCTGCCTGCCTGCCTGTCTGACTGACTGACTGACTGACTGACTGAATGAATACATGAATGCATGTGGCCCAAGGCGTCTTTGGCTTTCATGCAACTGGCTTTTTTGGGCGGCATAAAAAGCGCAGTTTGTTCTTTATACGGTTTGAATTCTAATTGCACAAATGAAGCCGCTGCCGCTGCCGCTGCCGCTGCCGCAGCCTCAGTCTCAGTCTCAGCCTTCATAGTTGTCAGGCACCCGGCGGGAATTCAAGGTGCGGGCTTTGCCCAAACACACTCCACCCACATACATATCCAAATACATGCATATATATATATATAGAGATGTGTATATACAGCTTTTTGAATGTCTGCATTCAAGCTGTTTGCCTCACAAAGCGCTACAAATTACGAACGGATGCCGAATGTGGTAAAATTATGAGAAATGCTTGCTAAACTCAAACGATTTGCGACAATGGCGTTGATGTGCAATTTCTTTTTGTCTTTGTTGCAGCCATGTCGATGTGCTGCAACTAGCCAACATGCGCCGTATACGCCTTGCAGCAGGCTATGCTGCACTACTGCAGGTGAGACAATAATCTAATGTATATATGTGGCTACTGAAGCTGTTTGAATATCTAAAATGAGATCTGCTCGATGTTCATCACTGCTGGCAACCGACATGGCTTACGACATATATTTATAAATACCATGTATAGATTACGTAGTATTTGCCAGTCGACCACTTATACTCATCACCTTTTGATGTTCGACATTTGGCTGGCTAGCCACACACACACACACACACACACACATACACACACACATGTGTGTGTGTGTGTGTGTGTGTGTGGCTAAAAAGTTTCTAAGTGCAGAAAAGTAGTCACATGCTGGCTCTGGCAGATGGCGACAATACGAACTATACACGCCCTTATAACGATGCTGATAATTAAGATGATAATGATGCAGTGCATGCCCATTGTAGTCCCTTGTCGCTTACACACATATGCGTATGCCCTGTGAGACTGGCTCACCCATACACACACACACACACACACACACACACTCGCGCACACGCGCACGCACATTCCCAATTTGGAGTGTGAAATTCCCTTTAAAGGCTGGAAAACTATTTAAAGTAAGTTTGATAGGGCGTGCATGTGAGAGGCAAATAACATTTTCGTATTAGGTTCAGCAGTTAGCGAAGTGTGTCTAAAGTATGTGAAAAATTAAAACTTCTGCAAAAGTTATGTAGTATCCACATATATATGTATATATGTATATAGGTAGACAGCCGTGTTCATGAAAATAGTAGTGTGTCTAAACATATTCTCAAAACAATTTTAAGCGTATATTAAAAGTAACATTTTTTTAATAAATTCATGTTTTTTTTACATGCATAACACAGGAGCATGTACACTTTAGTGCCTGGGAAAATATTCAAAATTTAGTTGTTCACAAAAATAGTAGTGGCTACCAAAATAATTTAGAAAAACATATATTTAACATCAGTCTAACTTCATAAATTAATTAAAAGCTGTGTATAAGAGCTATATTTTCGTAGTCATGCTACATATATATGTGTATAAAGCAGTGTTCATGAAAATAGTAGTGCGACTGAGCACTGACTTGAACAACAAAATTTAATTTTTAATATTTTGAAAACTTTTTGAGCCGATTATTAAGATTAGCATATTATAAAACTAACAAGACTTAGTTGATCATAAAAATAGTAGTGGCTACTAAAAAAGAAAGAAAGAAAAGTATTTTAATTTTACAGATCACTTAAAAGTTCTACAGAAGCTATGTAGTATTCTATTTAAACTTGGCGAACAACAATTATAACCTTTTATTATCAGATGAACTCTATCGATGAATAACCCAAGCGCTATAACTATGCCAATTAGCTGTGCTCAAAGCCAAATCTAAATATAAAAACCTGTTTGTTGTATAAGAAAAAAAACAGTCAACAATAGATGGAAGCCCATTTGGGGTTCAATAAACCCAGCCGACGAGTCAATAAAACATTTGTTTATGATTTAAATACTTGGCGAGGGGCGAGCACTTGTTGCTATTTATAAATGTGATAGGGTCGCAAAGGATTGGACCAAGTCAGGTCGCACTGTGATTTGGGTAGGCTACAGCCAGGGGATTCGGGCGATTAATGAGAGAGCCAGTGTGTGTGGGTCAGTAACGAGCATATGCATAAGCACATGCTGAAATCTATTTCCAGTTGAATGCTTAGCCCCATCATTAATCTATCTTCATGGTAGCTCAACAAGGCTCGCAATATAATGCTGGCAGCATTCACAATGGATTCAATTTTTTACTTTTGTTTCCACCCGTTGTCGATGTCCGTGTGGATTCGATTCCCCAGCGTCAGATTGCCCTTGCCCAAATATTGAGAGACCCAGCCGAGGGGTCAATCGCGTTGCTGAAGTCCATAAATAAATGAATGGCCCGCAAATAAATAATAAATTGAGTAATAGCTTTAATTGACGTGTCTAAATCAAATGATGGGCAGCTGCTCTATGCCCATCCCAGAGCCATGCAGCTAAGATGATGCCAGATTTAGATTCAAGCAGCGTCAGCGTCAGCGTACGTGGACTTTTGTAGAGGCAATACTTAAGGCGCAGGCATGCCTGACTTGAACATACGCGGCATGAAATATCTTGGGGATGTTTTTGATATATTTGATATATATTTATGATATTTTTGATATATTTCATAAATTTTTATAATATATTTTATCTGAGTACAAACTTTATCTTGTACTTTCTAATTCTCTCTAAGCTAACTAATTTTGATAAACGATATACTCGTATAGTATTCTAAGACCAACTCAAGTTAGTTATTCAAAAGTATTGTACAGCCTTACTTTCCACCCACAGACCCAGCCAAATATTTATACCCTTTGAAGACTTATCAATGGGTATCCCATGAGAAAAATTGAATCATTTACCCAATCCACGTGAATGACTTGACTGTTAAATATGTGCCCAACTTTTGAGCCTAATCTAAATTTATATTCGTTTAACAAGTCGCAAAACACACTTAACCACAAAAGCAAATAAAAACATGTATGGAATTGCTGCGAGCTCAACTGAGGTTGGTCTTTAGAATGTGAGTGTTACACTGTTCAGCGTAGCAAGAGTTCATAAATTTCTATTTGTATTTGTATTTCAGTCTCAGTCTCTATTTGACTAGAATTTCGAAATCTTATTTAGAATTAATGTGATTATCTTTTAATCAGCTCTGAGCTGAGCTGAGCTGAGCTGAGTTGAGCTGCTGCAGCAAAGCGTGAACTTGAAAAGAAATTAAGAAGACGAAAGCAAAAAGAAACATTTGGGAAACAATAAATAAACTTGTGCCTGACTTACACAGCTCTCGGGCTGGGCCGTCTGGCTGTGTAGTTAAAGCTTTAAGCAGATGGCCAACGGACACGTCCTAGATAGCTGAAGAACTACAAGTGAATCATAAACATTTCTGCCGCTTATCAGAAGCGCACTCAATCTAATCTTGAGATTAATAATGTGGCTTTTTGTAAATTTCAATTGCTGGCGTTCAAATGGTTGGCTTCCGCCACACACCACAGAGCTGGCAATCAAGGTGTTTTTGGTTTTGGCCGCCCAAAAAGCAGCCACAAAATGTACATTTAATGAATGTAAAACCGGAGCCTCAGCTGCAATTGGCCATGGCCAAAGCCCTTTCGCAACGAGTCTAAAAACCAGCTCGGACCGTGCCCGGCAGCAAAAGGCTTTTATAGTTAGAAATTTTATTGACTTGGATTAGTTTGCAATGCTCTAAGTGGCTGTGTGTGTTTGTGTGTGTGTGTGTGTGTGTGTGTATCTGTGTGTGCCTGTATGTGTGGGTGGTTGTGTGAGGGTGGGTGGTTTGTGTGTGCTGTTAGAGCAGAGACCTAATGAAGTGCGATGCCCGACTAGCCATGTACAAACACTTGTATCTCGAAGATGCCTCGGACTACATTGACTGTGGCCATGTTGGACCAAATTGACCACATTTTGATAATTGCCAATTGGCAATTGTGTTTCGGTCTAACTGGTCGGCTACTTAATAAATCTATGCATACACACACACACACACACACACACACATAGATTATTGCCATTCGGCATTTGCTGCAGCACCTTTAGCCAGCTGTAACTGTTTAGCAACAAATTTTTGTGCTTACAGAGCTTGCGGCATTTATAATTTATGCCAGACACCAGAAAAGAAACGAAACGAAACCAAACGAAACGAAACTCAGCCGTAAGTCTTGCAAATTGTTTTGAGATGCTCGGCATATCATAAAAAATGAAGCTCTCGCACATAAATGGACTGCGGCTGTTGAGGGCGGCCAGAAATCTGAATCAGTTTTGAAGAGTTCCGCAAGAGCGACGTGATTTGATGGGAATTATTTTCCGTGCCCAGACCCAAGAGCCCAAAACCCAAATACAGACGATGGCAACAGGCAGCTGGCAAAAGCCACAGAAAGTCGGCAACAGCGTCAGCCACAGTCGGTGGTAACGGTGGTGGTGCTGGTGTTGGCGGTGGCGGCGGCGTTGGCGGTGGCGGTGGCGGTGGCGGTGAAGGTGGTGGTGCTGCTTGGTTATTCGCAGACGTTGGAGCCAACTTTGGCTGGAGCAAACAACAAGTTAAATCTCGAGACGTCATGTCACGTAGCTGCGCTACATGGACCATTCATACAAATTTTGTTTTATAAGCTACTTTTATGCATTATTTGTGTGTAACTTTGCCCATTCGTCTGTCTGTCTGTCCATCCGCCTGTCTGTCTGTCTGTCCGTCTGTCCGTGTTCCGTGTGTTTGTAACTCTGCTGTTTGCGAATCTCTATCTGTATCTCTGTCTCTGCCTTTCAGCCTTTACTTGTATCTGTGAGTTAACTTTTTTACGCGTTCCCATACCCTGTACTTATTGAGTTGGCTGCCAACTGAAGGTGACACTAGTCGAGGCAGGATGTAACGCATCACATCATCATCAATGATGCTTGCTGGGCTTTTGTGGCGGACATAGATAAAGCTGGCCATGACAATAAGAGCAGTGCAGTTATAGGATGTCCGCATATACAGGGTATCTTTTAGTGAAGTGCCTTCCGCTTTTTTTTTAGCTCAGGCGCACACTGAACCGAAATTTGTTTCAAATTTAACTCTTTGACAACATGATGTATGAGATTTTGGTAAGCAAATTCATTTATTACTGTGAAATTTCATGCCGCATTCGTTGCATCAATCAGAAAATGCAGGTGCAAACTTCTTATTCTAATTACGGCTAAAGAAGATGGAAATGTGCATGAATATAAATCAATTTGTATTGTTGCATGGTATATGCCATGCCATACTCTTTTTACTTAGCATAAAAGCTAAGTGATTTAGCATTTTTAGCGTTTTTGCCACACTGTGCAGAGCGTGCAGTGCTAGGGTGGGTCACGTAACGCGCTTAATGCAAACGCTGCTGATGCCGCTGACAAGGACAAGGACAACACCTACAAAGCCATTGTGGCTGCGGCTACTGGGCTAAACACGCAGGCAACACAGCTAACTCGAGAACAGCAACATGCAGCAGCGGCAGCACCAACAGCAGCACCAACAGCAGCAGCAGCAGCAGCAGCAGCACCAGCAGCAGCACCAGCACCAGCAATGCAAGCAGCGAGCCCAAAAATAAACGCCGCCTGCAGGTAATGACAAACTGCGGCCCAACAACAACAATCGACACAGTACCAAGAAACACTTCCTGTCACGCCGCCAACAGTGCGACATCAGCAACATCTGCCCTGTCGCCTGCTGCTCGCGTTTTTTCTGCTTTTTTTTTTGAGTTTTTGTTGGAGAGTGGGGCGCATTGTGATTTGTTGGTCGTTGTCTTTGTCATCGACATACGAAACAAATGACCTTGCCAGGCGCTGTTGTCAGCACTGTGGTTGCTACTGCTGCTACTGCTGCTGCTGCTGTCGACGCAACAAGTTTGGCAAACATTTTGCGCTTTGTATTTTAATTTGTGTTGGCTTTTTGGCTCTGTGGTTGGTTCTTTGGCTCTTTGAGTATTTGGCTTTGTTCAAATGCAAAGCGAAATCTTTTGCCAGAGTCAGCGATAAATTGCGTTTATAAATAAATCAGTTTTTTTTGTTTTTTTTTGGTTTTTTTTTTCAAGTATGTCATTGCCTTGGCCAGGATTTCGACGCCAGTTACCACTTTCGACTCTCACCCACACCCAAAGTCGTGCGCTTTTGTGAATCGCTGACTCGCTGACTTGCTGACTGACTAACTGAGTGACTGCATGCTGCCGGTGTTTGCTGTCACTGTCATTGTCACTGTTGCTGTCACAGCCACTGTCACTGTCACGACTGCTACTGACGCTGTCAGCGAATTGGTGAACTGTGACTGTGACTCTGTTACACTAACAGTGAACCCGCCGCGCGCACCAACAATGAAGCGTTATAAATTTCATGCCACTGACAACGGCAACAATTGCATTTCCACTTTTTTTTATGGCTTACAATTGCAGGCCACATGATCCTCTCGCCACTGCTCGCACAGCCCCAAGCTGTGACCTTAAGTGTGTCTGTGTGTGTGTGTGTGTGTGTGTGTGCAAATTAATTCATCGCCGATAAGAACCTGCTGATGTATCGTCTAAACGAGGGGCGTGCGGGGCAGGCGCTGGCCAGCCTCATTAACTTTGGCCGAGTGACCAAGTGCAAATGCATCCTGCTGCTGATAGCTGGCTGTGTTGGCTAAATCGTTGCACATTAAATGCAATTAAGAAATGATTGAAATCATAAATTAGCCCTAATTGGCCCTAGGAGGCGAAGATGAACCTGAGCCTAAAGCATCTCTGCCGATGCTGCGCCGCTGCCCTGCTGTGTGCCACAGCCGACGCGTCGGCACGTACTCGAACAGGTTGCACAAATTGTAGGGTGTACTGTAGGCTGTACTGTAGCCTGTATTTTAAGCTACCGTCCCGGCCACAGTGGAACTCATTAACAATTTATTGTCCCATTTAATGCGAATAGTGCTGTGAGTTTGTTTTCTCAATAAATTCCATAGATTACTTCATCAAAAAAAAAAAAAAAACGTAAAAAATGTGTAAAAAATATAATTAATAAAGTTATTGAAATTTAATTAGTTACCTAAACATTAACGTTGTTTAAATTTTTAAAATTTAAAATATAAATATTTTTATGCATGGATATAATATAATAGTTTACAATACTTTTTCCAAAATATATGAAATAAAATATAAAAAATATAAAAAAAAAATATATATTTAAATAAATTTATAAATAAAAAATACAAACATTTAAAAAAATTATACATATTTATAAAAAAATCATATTTAATAAATATTTGATTATTATATATATTATATTAAATATATTTTATATTAAAAATATATTTTATTTAAAAGAAACTATTAAATAAAATTTAAAATATAATTAATATTAATAAAAATGCAAGAGACTAACCCTCCATTGAAAATCAAAGTCAAAAATATTTTTAATGAAAAAAACTTATTTAAAAAATTTAATATACGATAAATAAGGAAGGAAGTTGTTCCCGTGTCACTTGCTACTGCTGCATTTGATTAGTTAAAAATAGCTTTAGAAAGTTGACATGCTGCGTAGAGTTTGCTGCTAATGCGTGACAGCGCGTAAACTATATAGATTAAAGATATTACATTGACATTATTTGGCTTAAGCATCCAGTGTGCGTAGTTGGATGAATTTTGACGACGATTTGTCAGCGGCGCGAACGGATTGCAAAGCAAACATGGCAAGAGAGAGGCGCAGCCTAATTGCCCAGTTAGCAACCTGCTGATGCTCCGCCGCGCCGCCCCCAGTCCCGCCCATGGCAATAACATGGGCAGCAACAACACACACACACACACACTCACACACACACACACACATATATATATATATACAAGCACATGTGTGTGTAAGTAGATGAAATTAAGATTTTTTGCTTACTTATTTTTTTGATTAAGCGTTGAGAATTTTTGACGTTGCTGTCGCTGTCGCCGGCTCTGCTTTGATTCGACGCCAACGGCAACGGCAACGGCAACGGCAGCTGACGCTATCATCCCAATTGGGCCGCAGTCGCGTCCCTGCTGGTTAAATTGTTGCCGCGGTCACCGACGCAGCCAGGCAGCAGGCAGCAGGCAGCAGACGTCGCAGCCGCAGAAGTTGGCATCGTCGCAGCAGCTATAAAAAGGCAATGTTACGCAGTTTCCGAATTAAACAGTTAACACAACAACGCGACAGCAGACCACGTACACCACCAACAAAACCACCAACCAACAACCATCCCGAGCAGCAGCTACACCAACGCACACCTTCTCCTCACCCACACACACACACACACACGCACAATGGCCCAGGACTCTAGATACCAAATGCTGCTGCTCGTGCTGCTCGTCATGCTCGTGGAACGAAGCATAGCCGCACCTGCTCTGAGCGCACACCATGAGCCGGAGGCTAGAGGCGCTCGTCTGCTGGATCGCTTCAATCATCGGTATCCGGACGGCAGCTACGAGTTCCGCTTCGAGCTGGACGATGGCACGGCACGCTATGAGCGCGGCTACTTTGCCATCATCAACGAGGTGAAGACGCTGATGGTCGTCGGCTACTATTCCTATCGCATGCCCGATGGCCGTTACATCACCGTCTTCTACAATGCGGATCAGTTTGGCTACAGGCAGAATCAATGTAAGTAATCGTGAGTGATATATTGTCATGAAATGTTGCTGTTCTGGACAGCTGACTGAACAGTGTATCCAAAATATTTGAGTTTGGTTAGTTGTTTCCTAGGCTGCAAATGCAACACAATTTGAAGCTATTTGGTTTAACTATTCATTATGTTCTGTGCAGATTGGAAAGCTATAAAATTCTATTGATATATGCCAAAGCTAGGCTATCACCTTTCAGAAGAGTCATTTTAGCAAAAAAAAAACTTAAGCATTTTAGGCTCAAAGTTTGCTCCAAATTAATGGCACTACTATTTTGTTGAACTATAGAAATACCTAATTCATATCTGAGACCAAAAAAGGAGTTCAAGATGTCTTAGCATACAAGTAGAAAAAATTCACTTTTTTGATTAGTTTGGAAGTTAAAATCCGTGGCAAAAGCAAGTCAAATTCTAGTGAAATTGATAAGTAAAAGAATATTCACCTTTGCAAAGTCAAATGATTCAATTAATCTCGATTGGTCAATTTCTGCATACTTTGTTGACTAGTGTAATTGATTAGCGAGAGATAAATGGATTTTTGTAAATTTGTTTGAGAAAGAAAAGATGTTTGTTATATATATTTTTAAAGTTTTCTTAATTTAGCAAGTTTTTCAATCTGAGTTTACAGCGAGTGTCAAAACTTACAAGTTTAAATTAATATAGATGACCTATACCTAGATATGCCTTAAAGCAGTTCAAGTCAGAGCTGAAACTTTTAGCGCTCACACACATCTACACAAAAGAAACCTAACAAAATATTAGCAGAGAAGTATCAGAGCTTTATGTAAGCACAAATATGGAGTTTCTGTTCCCCATTCCCTTTTCGCTCGTTTTAGCTCTCTACTTAGAGCCTGTCTAACAGCAAGGACATAAAAACAATCAAAAGAATTTGCCTAAATGTTAAATACTTCTCTCTCTCTCTCTTTCTCTCTCTCTCTCTCTCTCTCTCTCTCTCTCTCTGTCTCTTACAATTTGCCACGAAAACAGCCATCACACCTGAGGTCTATCCCAATTTGCCGCGCTCCATTGAGGTGCCCATGCTCGAGGAGTCAAACGAGGTGCGACAGCAGACAACAGCCCAGCCACAATTCCGACAGCCCAGCTCCACCACCAGCACCTACAGCAGCACCTACAGCAGCAGCGGCAACTACGTCAGCTCCTTGCCCAAAGCGACGTCGTTGCCCACTCGCAGGGGCCGCTTCTGAGATAGCTGGTTGACGTAATTACAGACTCTCAGTTTTTGTGACTACTTATATTGTATTATTATGCTTTAAAAGGTGATTTTCAATTTTTATTTTTTATTTATTTTTTTTCATATTTTTATGCACAATTTTTTTGCAAAGGAATTAAAAAATAATAAAAATTTATTAAGGCAAAAGCGAAAATTATGAATTTATTATTGACGACTTTTGTTGTTGTTGCTGTTGTGATTTTTTTTTTTTTTAGTTTTTTTTTTGGGTTTTTTTTATGGCCAATGGGCCAATGGGTCCAGCAGGCGAGGCGGGTCCAAAGTGCTGCCCGCCCGAGTCGCGATTATTCGCGATATTTCGAAAGCCGCCGACAATTTGGCAATAAATTCACCGCAAAGCGGCTCTGGCAATAAAACATACTTGTACAAGTGCAAAAATTTCAGACTGCTCTGTGTGCGAGTGGCAATATCGATGGCTTTTATATGTATATATGTATATGAATACTCAGATATATATATATACGCTATATATGCATATGCAACGCAAATTGCTAGTAAAATCAAGCGGCACCAAATACAGTTTCGGTTTCAGTTGCAGTTGCTGTTGCTGTTACTGCTGCTGTTGCAGGTAGTGGCGTAGTGAGTATGAAGGTCCGTCATAAATTTACAAGTGCAGAGACGGTTGCCAATTGGTTAGCCTCGACCCTGCCACAACGATGTGGCAGCGTGGCAAGCAGCAATGCTGCGGCTGCTCATTCGTTATCCCCAAAAAAGATCTCTGCTCAGCCGATATCAAGTCGTTAAGCAAAATTATGTGCACTTTAATGCCAAGCGATTCATATTCCGATTGCCTGTTTAATTGCAATCAGAAATTTGCACTCACATAAACGAGCACTTGAGCACTCGTTAAATCCGACTATCAAATCGGATTACAAACTCTTTAATTGATGTCCGTGTGCGAACATTTATACACGAAAACGTGATATCGCAACGATATGAATCAAAGTCAACGAATGATGCTCCCGCTTTAAATTATTCAGAGAATTCACATGAATCGCTTTTTCGTTTGTTATGGCCACATTTCTCATAGCGGATGACTAATATGCAATATGCAATTCTGATTTAATAATAACTAATACTAATCATTTAGAAATTACAGCAATAAACACGTAGAGCTGTGGGAATATCAATGAGATTTCGTGCACAGAGCGGCAAATTAGACCATTAGAGGAATCTGATTGGATTAGCTAGTGCTTATCGGAATATATTCATATACATGATGTACATTCATATAGAGTTGTGCTTAAAACACATCTGTAGAAAAAAAAAAAACATTTAAAAGTTTTGTTAAGCTAATTAATTGATCTTGATACGTTAGGTATCATTTTATCATACGAAAAACAAGTTTTTTAACTAAAACTTTTTATGTGA
Source organism: Drosophila anceps (assembly GCA_035045945.1). NCBI lineage: Eukaryota > Metazoa > Arthropoda > Insecta > Diptera > Drosophilidae > Drosophila > Drosophila anceps. Next base: position 4,118,946 of record JAWNON010000162.1, read on the forward strand.
CAGTTCAAAGAAATTCTATTTACATTTTATGTGAATTTAGTATGTGAAATATCGTCCATAAAGAGATACCCTATATACGGAAATACCCTTTATAAAGAAATACCCTAAGATTAAGAAATACCCTTAAGCAAAAACTTTCCATAAGGAAATACCCTCTATAAGAAGATGCCCTCCATACATAAAGATACCCTCTACAAATACCCTCTATGAGGCTAACTTCTCTGCAAATACCCTCTCAAAATGTCCACGTTGGAAACACTCTTCCGTAGACTATTGCACTTTATTTGCGATTCATAAATCCTGCAGCTGCTCTCAAACTGCGGAGTAAACTCATTCATGGAGTCAACAAATGTCTGGCTACGTATTTATCTTAGGGATAAAATGTAATTCAGAATTAAATGTTGCGTGCACTCTTTGCAAGGGCAATTAAAATTACAGCTGCGAGTGGATGGGACTTCATTTAAATTAAGATTTAAGTGAATAAATTGTGGAAATTTAGTTGCTCGTATGCTCCATTAAAAATCGCTTTGTCAGTGGGTAAAGTATGTCGAGGCTCTCGTTAAGGGCTGCATGTAAATGCCACAATAAAATTAAGAAATGAAGTGGTCCACAAAAGGCAGCAGAATCTCCTAGCTCCACTGCAGTGGAGGGAGGGATGGGGGGAAGGGTTTGGTTTGGTTTTGGTTTGACTGCGTTGCAGTTTGTTTTCGCGTGCGATATGAAGCCAAAAACTTTTTGCGCACAAAACGAACAGAAATTGTCGCCGTCTGCAGTGCAAAGACAAAACTGTGAAAATAACCGAAAATAAGAGTGGAAAAAGTAATCATAAAACAACGGCATAAAATGTAGCTAATCAAAAAAATTAAATTAAAAAAGTACCAGAAGGAGAACTGGAAAAAGCTGAAGCTGAAGCCGAAGCCGAAGCAGAATCAGAAGCAGCAGAAAAAGTAAAGTTCGTGAAGCTGCCGCCATAAAAGCAACACTTGATGCAGGAAACTGGTTGGGCATCGGAAGGAGACGGAATATTGGTTTGCCGGATAGTCAAAGCCAAGACTTTACCCAATACCAGACTGCAGTGCTAATGAAAAACTAATCAAAGTGGGTCCAAATGATGAACACTGTGATACCCAAGCAACAGTTGTGAGATAGATGCAACAGCATCATCTGGAATGAATCTAGCAGAGAGACCAACTGGAATACCCCTGCTGAGATCATGTGACAGGGTGTATAAAGAAGAGACATGCTCGAGCATACCCGCTACCTGTGCATATGCCAGGGTATTTAAAGAAAAGCCATGCTCTAAAAGCAACTTGGCAAAGTGCTAAAAGCGTCTTTTGAGCTTAGCACCAGGCGAGTCGGCACACTGGACAGCCGGATGGCTGGCTACATCGAGTAGTTAAAATTATCAATGAAAGTTTACAATCACGGCACGGGCACGGGCACAAAAAGAATTGAAACTCCGAGTGCGAACCAAAAGTAAGTGGCAAGTGGCGACGGGCAAGACGGGCAGCCACTGCTCAAATGATTCAGCGCCAATGAGCTGAACAAAGTTAACAAAGTTGCAAAGATGCAGTTGCTGTAGTTGTAGTTTGTTAACTTTGCCCCCTATTAAAGCCAGAGCCAAGCCCCAGCTAAATATACACACACACACACACACACACACACAAGCACACGCACACGCACACGCACACATTAAGAGTTTGCCGGAGAATGACAAGAACTAACGAGCAGCTGAGCTGAGTGAGCAAAAGGGCGAACTTGAACTTTGGGCACACAATTAAGAACTTAGGCCCGGCCTTTAGTAAATATGGCTGATCCTGTGCCACGAGCCTGGCCACTAGTCTCATTAAATGCCCATCAACAGACGTCGAGCAGGTGTAAAAGGCACACGGTTAAAAATAGCCAAACCAAAACAACAAAAAAAATTAAAATGAAAATGAAAATCTTGAATCTTTTAAATTTTGCTTTTCGCTCGTATAATCAAAACGCAATAAATATTGCAAATGCGACAAAGTAGCCAAAAGTTGAGCATGGCCAGCGTGAACCGCCCCGACTCCAACGTGTCCAAAGCCCATGAAAGTGAAACAGGACCCCAAAACCAAATCCACCAAAAAGGAAAAAAAAAACAACGCCAGGAAATGGCTGCAAAATGTTTGCATGCTGCGGTAACACGACAGCTAAAAAAGCTAAAAAAAAAAAAAGAAAAAGAAAAAATATTGTAGAAGCCAGTGCCAAAGGATAAAGAATAAACAAGGCGCAAAAAAATGCGAGGCGCGTGGCACTGGGCGCTCGGTGGGTGGGTGGGTGTTAGGTATTTGACAATGTGGGTGTGAATACACACACACACACACATACACACACACACACACACACACACACACACACACAGAGCTATATATGTATAGAAAAAAAATTAAATATAAAATGCAAAAATGGCTTTTAAGCAGCGAAAGCCGCGTTTACTGCTGTCTGCCTCTCGCTCCATATATTTTTTTCGCTTTTTTTTTGGCAGCTGGAGAGGGTTGTCTCTGGTCTCCAGTGTTTGGGGGCGTGTGCCCGCAAACGCGACAGAATGTGCTAAAAGGACATCGCTGTTGCCACTGTGACGGCATGCCTGAACCACTTTGTGTGAGTGTGTGTGTGTGTGTGTGCTGGAGAGTGTGTTTGTGTATACACTTCATCAGCGACCGCAGCAAAAGGCAACGGCTATAAAATAAAATACCAAACGCAAAAGTATGAAAGCAAACTGAGCAGTAACCATCAAAAAATGGCAGGGCTGCTAGCATCTAGACGACACTTTTCAGATCAAACAATATGTATTATAATGCAAACTGAATGATTTTATCGATTCATTGTGAAATAAAAAAGAAACAAATTAAAACTGAAAAATGAAAAAATATTAAAAAAAATGTATAAAAAAAAATTAAAATATCAAAGAAATAAAACAAAATCAAAGTAAAAAAATAAAAAAAAATTTTGAAAAAAAAATGTAAATTAAATTCAAACAAAACAAAAAAAACATAAATAGAAATATATTTTCGACTACCATTTACACCTTATAAGATCTGAATACAGATCAAACTGAGCCCAATTTGTATAGGATTTTGTTGATCGAAACGATATATTTTTGCTGCACAGCCTCTGTTTGATAATACCTTAAAAAGGCTGAAGTCGAAGCTTGCGTATAATATTAATCTATGCGATTGTTTTTGCTATGCCTGAATCAAACTGACTCTGGCCATGCGTAGTAATATCTAATCAGAATTTCAATTCCAATCAGAGTAGTTGCTTGCACCTCTCACAGGCAGCTAACGATTTCTGTGTGGAGTGTGCGCCACCCCTGGAAAAATCAGTGTGCAGTCCGCGCGAAAGCAAGGCGCGAGTAACACGTGCCTCTACAATGAGAGTTGCCCTGCCGAGAGTTCCGCCAGGCCGCCAGCCGCATAGGAAACGGGCCGGGCTGAGCCGCAAGCTGCGCTGGCGTTGCGTTTGCCCCCATCGCCCCGTTGCCCTTTGCCCCGGCAACTGACAACTTGTAATGAAATTTGCAATCCAAAGTTGCCCTAAGTCGCAGCTAAGCTGCGCTTCCCAAAAGCGGCTCGCTGCCACAGAAACCAGCCGCCATCCCCTTCCCCTTCCCGTTCCCCTTCCCGTTCCCCTTCCCCTTGCCAACCACTGGCTGGCGAGCTGCTTGACAGTTGGCAGTCCAAAGCTGAAAGCATCGGAGCTGGCGACATCTACTCCAAAAACTAAAGAGACCAACTGGGCTAACTCCGGCTAACTAACAGAGTAACTCACTTTGTTTACGGAAGCGGAAATTAATTATTTTACGTGAGCTGCGCAAATTATGCAATGCATTTCTGCATATAAAGAGAGAAACAAAAAGGCGAGATAGAAGAGAGAGAAAGAGAGGGAGAGGGAGAGGGAGAGCGAGAGCGAGAGCGATAGTACGCACTAAAAATTTAGCTAATAAATTGATAATGAACCTAATGAATAGCCAGCCAGCTTTATCCAGAGTCTAAGCCATAGCAAACTGTCTCATTGATTCAACTTAAAGAGCTATCAAGAGTCACGCTGTCAATTTGTAATTGAATAGAAATGACTCTATATAAATATTTTCGCACCTCAGTGCTAGTGGCACAGCGCATTTTTATTATTCATAAAGCAATTTCTTGTTTCGTGCTCGCTGCTTAAATAATATATATGTATGAATACATACTTGATAAGCTCGCAAATTCGCCAGCTCAGCTGCACAGGGTTTTAGGTGAATGTCCATCGCTTGCAGAGGCTAATTGAACCAGTGTTGCCATGAATAGATTTTTGGCAGCACCACTCAATCGTTTAAGCCAACATAAAATAAAAAATAAGAAAAAAATGTGATTTAGCTATACGGCTTTAATCTGACTTTTCATATTCATGAATTGCAGGTTGTCCACGCGCCACTTTGTCATGGCTTTGATTTGCTCACAGTCGGATGCAAACTATTCTCAACTTCAGTTTGTCGTTCGTATATTTGGCACAGCGGGTAAATAATAAATCAAAATTGCATAAGTCTTATGCGTTGTCCCTCTTAATCAAACATTCCAGCTTATGAATTTTTAGCCTCAGCTACCTTGTTGTCTGCCAGCTGCATTGTCTGATTCACTTTGACGCGCTTTTTGGTGGACAACATGTAGAGAGCTCGTTTACTATGCAAAAACTAGTCAAAACTTCTCTAGTCGAAAGTGACCGACTAGAAGACACTCTAGAGTCTTATGTAATAGAAATGATTAAGGAAGGAGATATTGCTTGACTAATCTAGGACTGGATCTCTAAGAGTTTATGTTAGCTTTCATAGAGTCCATATAGCTAATAGCTCAAGAGCTGCCAGATATGTTATAAAACTAAAGTTGAAACTAATATCTAACTAAAATAATATCACATCAATTTGATTTCAATCAGCTTCGATTATTTGAAACAAACTTGATCTGCGCTTGCTTCAGTAGCTGTAAATATAGGTCAAGGCACAGACCGACAGATACCTCATCAGCTGGGCCACGCCGCCTACTCACTGTTACATACACTCCAACAAAACCTGTATACCCTGCTTGAGCATTTTCACTGCGTTTTGTGTAGCTTTGATGTTTACTAAAAGGACATTCATAACTTCACCGCCTGCTGACTTCAATTCAAATATGAATCTTTGATTGATATTTTTATTAATATTTATTCATTTTCTTTATTTCAATATTTATATTGCTTTACAGGTTGACTTCACAGTCGACCAACCAATATTTCACTTTAATAAAACTAACGCAAAAACTTAAAATAAATATGTAAGTACTGAACTAACTAGCTGGCCAGTTAGTGTTGTTACTAGTATTAATAAAGCAGAGAGCATTGTGTGTGAAGCAATTTTCTTGATTTGAAAAAAATGATGTTGATGCCAGCAAGGCTTGCATTAATCGGACTTTTCACCAGCAAAATCAACTGTTGATAAGTCGTTGGCCCAGCTTAAGCGAGATGAAATGAGCTCCGAGAAGCATACGCGCAGTGGACGCCCCAAGGAGCCTGTTACCGATGAAAACATCCAAAGAGTCCACAAAACAGTTTTGGATGACCGCAAAGTGAAGTTGACCGAGATAGCTGAGATTGTAAAGATATCAAAGGAACTTTTCAGACATATCGTGCATGAATATATGGATATGCAAAAGCTCTGTTCAATTTGTTCAGTTGATGATTCTGAGCAACGTTTGAAAAATTGAAACAGTTTGAAACACATTTCACACAAAAATCAAGAGAATCATCATCTGAGTGAACTGCACGTGGGGAGCCGACCCCAAAGCGTGCAAAGACGGCCAACAATTCGGCAGGCAAGGTTATGGCATTAATATTTTAGCTATCTTGTAAAGGGAAAAACTATCAACAGCGATTGCTTGAAGAACAAAATCGCCTACAAACTCTTCAGCTCAACTGCTATTCCACCTTATATGTGCATATCGAAGAAGCTAACATATAACAAATTTATATATACTTAATATATCTATATATATATATATATATATATATATATATATACGTATGCAATCTATCCGACATCATCGTCTCGTATTTTCAGTTTGTACTGGCTTTTTTTATGGCCCTGGTAATTATCACTTTAATGAACTTTGCTATTTTGATGACGCCCAACAGGGCGCACAATGGCAACGCGACGGCAGCCCGTTCGATCCGAATAGTCCGGTGTGTTGTCCTTGCGGAAGCGAATCGTATGCCAACCCAACCCTTCGCTCCCCTGCTATGCTGAGCTGCTACGTGCGCCAACTATTACTTCGTCGTTGCTGCTGACGGTGCCTGGGTTTTTATTAAGGAATAAAATTAGTGAGCACGTGCCGAGCACACCAAGTGGCAGGTTGCACGTTGCAAGTTGCAGCTCGCAAGATGCAACCTGCAGCCAGCACGGCCACCGCCATCGCCACCGTCACCGCCACCGTCACCAACACACAAAGTAATGTGATACGAATGTGCACAAAACTAGCGCAAGATAAACGCGCAAATTTTCAACAACACAAAACAAACAAGAAAAAAATACGACAGCTAAATAGCTCAAGAGCAGCTGAATTTGGTTGCCAGCAGGAAGGAATTACAAATGGGAAAGCTGTGCTGCGGCATAATCGACGGCATAATACCTGTTCAGGGTATCCGTAAGAAGGCAACTAAAACGGCAGATCCACATTAATCCAGCTATAGATCTTTCCGACATACAAGAAATGTTAATAAACATATTTATCTATCCATGTTATAGAGAAGGCCAACAGTAGCTCAGTTATATTCGAGTATTACAAATTTCTATTTTGATATACTCTGCTTACTTCGTGAACGTGTATAACAACAACAAAAATTACTTCGCCATAAAAGTAGAGAAAGGAGCACTAAAGTCTTTCATCGTTAGCTCATCGCCAACATAATCAGGTCCGGCACATTAAATAGCTGAGGAACATCTGAAATATTAAATCTGATAACAAAAACTATTTCGGCAAGTATTTAAGTGAAATGTATATATTTACAGTATTTATTTTAGTCATTAGCACTTTGAATAGCTATAAATATTTTTGTGTGTTATTCTATTCGCATGTGCTTACTGGCAGTTTAGTCTGTGTATAAATGTGTTTTATCCAGACTGGCTGATTGACTGACTGATGGACTGACTGGCTGATGGATGGACTGGCTATGATTTGCTGACTGGCTGACTGACTGCCTAATAGATTGACTAACTGCTAGATTAGTTGACTAACTAATTGCTTAAGTGTCCACCTGACGGATTGACTGACTCTGTCTGACTGACTAACTGGCTGATAAACTAAATCATTCAGCGCATAGTTTTCATTGACAGTCATAGTTGATGCAGTTAGCCGGACTAACTGACTTACAGACACAGTTTTTACTGAATGATTGACTAGCTCACTTACTAATAGATAACTGCATATATGCAAGTAAAACATATATATGTATGCATCATTCAGTTTGTTTTCTGTGCACACAGGCAATAACTCTCCGATAAAAATATCGCTCGCCTTTTTTACAGTCGAACTTTTGTGTTGTTGTTTTTTGAGTTGACAGCTTTGACTGTGCTACAAAGTGAATAAGCGTAAGGTCGGAGGAGTCAAGCCAGATTATTTAACCAACACCGAATGGCAGTCACTCGCAATGCTTTCCAAATGAAATTTGCCGGCATATTGACAACTAAAAAATAAAAAAAAATAAATAAATAAAAGGTAGTGCCAATGGCATTTTATTCTCTTTTTCGCGCCACGGGTCGATTAATCATAAAAACAGATTTTAACAACGCCGCCCCGCCAGCCGCGGCAGCGCCGACATGCATGTGCACATGTGTGTGTGTGTGTGTGTGTGTGTGTGTGTGTGTGTGTGAGTGGGTGTGTGTGTGTGCATGTGCACATGTACTTGTTGTCTCTGTACACCTCGGTGCGGCGCTGTTCAATTTGGTTCGATTCGCATGGGCCACGGCACATAAAATATGCAAAATATCTTGTAATGTGTTTATCACTGCGTATATGTATTTAGCATACTCAAACAAACATCCAGTGCACACAGTTGGCCACCGCGAAACATTGCCTCGTAATGTTCAATGTGGCTTACATATATGTATACATATGTATATATATGTAAGTATATGTATGTGTGTGTTTGTGTGTGTGTGTGTGTGTGTGTGTGGCAGTGTCAAAAAGGAGCTGACTGCAACCGGTGTCTGTGTGCGGCTGTGGCTGCCTCGCTGAAATGAAATTCATTGTCCCAGCTTTATGTCGATTTTATAAAAATTTGCCTGACGCTTTGCGGATTTCATTACATGTACCAGCCAATACGACACGCCCACCCATCCACATGCCGCCGCCCATCCCCATTTGACTTAACCAGGCTGGCAAACAAACGGCCATCGGCAAACTTCGTTCCAAAATGGGCCAATGGCAGCTAAAGCTCTTAGTGGATTTACGTTAAAAATTTATAGAGTGAGCCCCACAGACACACACAGCGACACGCACACACATGGAAATTACTCTTTTGCCACCATTACTTATGCGTTTATCTCTATATTATATATAAAAAATATATATACATATATATATACATATATATGTGAACATTTATCAACTATTTTTATTAACTGATCGTTGCGACATTTTGTGCATGGATTAATAAATAATAAATGTATGAAACATACAAAATATAAAGAGTTTAAGTGTTTTTTGAACTCAATGATTTTTGAGTGCATAAATTTGAATAAAGTGTATTCGAATACAAAGGTTAAACAAAGACTTAAACAAATGTAAAAAAACAACAACTTTAAGCTTAACACCAACGGAAGCCAACTAAATTTAGCCTAGAATATACAGGGTGACCCAGCAGAAGCAACAGCAAATCAAATTGCAATAAAATTTATATTGAAGCTATATCCATGTCATTATGCATGAAGTAGCTCAAGGTCAGTCAGCTCTATCTAGAGTTAGACCTTAGCTTCAGCTACTCCATGCATAATTCGTTTCAATATGTGTCTTGAATGCTAATGCCTTTTTGACTTTTCAACATTGTTTGCTCGAGTGTCTATGATTTGCTCACTGCATACCTAACTTCGTCTAGCTGAGAGCTTACGATCTTAAGATTTCAGATCTAGTTTATGTGAACAGCGTTTCATGAGCAAATGGCAAATCTTATGAAATATTTAAATGAATGCTCTCAATAACTGAAGCACCTGCCGAAATATAACTATCAGAGAGAGTCAGTAGCCGAACAGGCATCGAGCCGCTCAAACTGTTGATAAGGATACAGAAGGGTATATACACATAAGCATCATTAACAGCAATAGATAAGTGGATTGGTAGATATCAAGTCTCTGAGAGTATATCACTAAAGCCAAGAGCCAGTCTCTTAGCTTTAAGACTATACTGCAGCAGTTTGCAGCCGATGAGTCGAGCAGCTCACACAGCACAATTTCAGAGAGAGTAAAAACTGTGCACAAAATTATATCAAATATATAAAGAATGCGAAATCTAAGCTTAAACAATCAAAATTATTAGTATTATGAACAACATATTAAAATTCTTTATACATAAATATATATATATATAGATAAACAAATATGTTTGAAGATATAAACTTAATTTTTTACTTACTGCAAACTTGCATATATATTTCAAAACTTATTCTCATACATTACCAAATTGAGTTGAATATTCAAAGTCCATTTTAAATATTTCAATAAGAAGAGATGTTTCCCTTTAAGACATCGTCCTCAACATCGGCATCTAGAAGCATAGAGATAGAGACGTTATTTAACAATGGATTAGATAATAGATTAGATAGATATCATTTGAAGTTGGTTGGTCGTAAAACTTGAGGGAAATGCGTATGCTAAGCTTTAACGACAAATCGCATCAAAAAGCACTTTAACTGGGCCAATAGAAATATTATCTATACAATATCTAGCAAGCGAAATGCCTTAAATAATAATAATAATACCAGGACGAAACTTTCGATTGGTGCCAGCTGCCACAGGCTGACGAGCAAGCAAAACTTTCCAGCTCTGGCACAAACAACAAAAGACCAGAGGACCCAAAGATTTACTCGCAGCATCTGAACTGGGAGGGCAGGGGAGGTCAGAAGCCATAAACTACAATCGAAGAAGCCAGCAGTGGAGTCCTCAAAAAAAAAAAAAAAAAAAAAACAAAATAACGAAAAGAAATAGAAAATAGAAAAAATGAAATAGCAAAAAAGAAAGAAAAGAACCAGAACCAGAAACAGAAACAGAAACAAAATATAAATAAATAAATGTGTACAATACATTCATACACATGCAAAAATGGCGAAAGGATTGGCCAAAAGTGAAACACTTTGATATGCATCTAAATGGCATCATCAGCATTGACTGGGGCGCCAAATGCGGCGACAAGGAACATCAGGAAGACGATGAAGAAGAGCACGACTACAACAACAGCAATCACAACAACAAGGAACCGAAACTAGGAAAGCAATCAAGAAGCGTGCGATTGAGAGACAAACAAAGGCGCAATCCGGAATCGTAGTCCGTAGTTCGTAGTCACAAACGGAGCTGGCAAACAACAAATAAAATATAAAAAAAACAAAAAAAACAAAAAATGAAAACAAACAAAACAAAACAAAACTCACAACAACTACAAAAAACACCACAAAAAGTGCAAATCATTTTGCGGGCGTTACATTTTATTTGGCATCTCTGCCAGCATCCAGGCCAAAGCCGAAACCGGAAGACCAAAATGGTTGCCACGCGGCGCACAGTGGTGCGCAGTGATTAAACAGGGCATGAAGTGAGCAAAACTTGAATGAGTGCGCTGTTTATATATATATATATATATATATATATATATATATATATATATATATATATATATATATATATATATATATATATATATATATATATATATATATATATATATATAAATAAAATATATATATATATATATAAAATATATTACAAAAGTCCAAACTTTATTATTTTCCACTGCTAATTGTAGAAAGGTGTTAAAGGTGCTTAAAACATTTATGTTTAACAGCAGCTTGATATCAAACTGTTTTCAAAAGACCTTAACGAGAGGCTATACAAAATCTGTTTCAATATTATTAGTTAATATAATTATCTTAGTATATGCTTTTAGCCCAAATAAATCTATACTTTACATTAGACAGAAACATAGTTTTAATAGTTTTTCTTAAAACATTTGAGTGCATTATCAATAAGAGCAATAAGAGTGGCAATTGTATTTGAGTGAACTATGAATTTGCAGGAGCGGCCATGCTAGCGCACTCTCCACTCGCATCATGCTCTCCGCTTAGGTCGCAAACTAATAGAAATCAGCAGCGACCGGTCAGTCGTGTTTCACTTGTGCTGCCAGCAAGAAGTTGCCAATTTAGCTAGCAGCAATTGATAATTTGAATTTTAAATTGTGGGAAGAGTTTTTTCCTCGTGATATGAATAGAAAATTGTAAATAAATATAATCACTTGCTTGTAATACTTACTTGACATATACTAAACTTTGATAAATTCTTAGTTAAATTTTAAAAAATAAATATTTTATTGATATTTCACTTTTTTCTAATATATAAATCAAAAGGAATCATTTAAATATAATTTTTTTATTTTTTTTAATATTACAATTTTGTCGAGATAACTTGAAGGAGAGCTGTTTTCGATGAGAAGTCTCGTTTACGACTGACTTCAATGCCTCAGAGCTCTCAGGCTCCCAATCATTTTTACGGGGCACAGCCTACTATGGTTATCATAGTCTGTAACGCTGCGTTCGAGTGTGCTAACTTATTATTATTATTTTAACACTAAATTGTTTTTCAACTTAACAGATAAATATAAAAAAAAATAATACTAATAAATAATAAAAAAAGCATATCATAATTCAAAAAACAAAAGAAAAGAAACAGACCAGAACAAAATAAAAAACATAAACATAAAAAAAAATCTATAAATATATTTAGAAACATTTGTTTTTTAATTTTTAGTTCGACATTTTTATAAATTACAAAAAAAAAAAGGTAACTTAAGAAAAAAATATGCTTAGCAGCTGCGTTCCACTGTGCGGCGAAATGGTTTCTCCACACTCTCATGTATTTGGCTTAGGCTCTGGTGATTTCGTGGCCTTCTGACGCACCGTCGATTGAGGGCCATGCTCAACTGTTGGGGCGAAGACATTGGCCATGATAATCATTATGATGATGATGATGATAAAGCAAATGATAATTGAAGTTGCAAACTAAAAACTGAACTCACTTTTGTAGACGTTGTAGCCACGCTCGTCGGCAATGTAGTAAATCGTCTGGATCTGCGGCTTTTGCCCAGCCACTGGTATCGAGTGATAGCCCTCCTGCACATTGATCAGGCGCTGGCCAACGGTTTTCCGATACAGCTTCATGTAGTTGGCCAACCCATTGCTGAGCACCAATCTGCGGATGCGAATGAATGCGAAAATTGTGAATTGAGGTGGCCAATAGTCCGGGGAGGGGGGGAGGGGGGGCTGGCCCGGCTTACTTATGCTCCTCGGTGCCGTTGGCGTGTTTGATGCGATAGTTTTCCAGCACATAAATTTGCTGCGGTGGGTCGGGTCTGGGGGTGGACTTTGGCGTTGTTGTCGATGTGGATACGGATGTGGATGTGGATGTGGATGCGACTCCTGGCTGCGGCTCATCAAAGAAATAATCAAAATTTTCCTCATCAAATTCCATTTGCGGAAATACGACCAATTGATCCTCATATAAAGGCAACATTGTAGGTGTTGCTGCCGTTGTTGTTGTTGTTGTCGTTGTTGTTCCCATTGTTGTGCTTGCTGCTGCTGCTGCTGCTGTTGTTGTTGTTGTTGTTGTTTCCATTGTTGTTGTGGCAATGTCATCAGCAGCCCCAACATCAGCTGGCCAAACAACCACTTGTAATTCATAAAGGGGCTGACTGCCAGACATTGAGTGTCGCAGGACATTTGCCGAGTCCGGTTCGCCGTCCTGCGCCTGCTCGTGGTCGTCCTCGTGGTCGCTGCTCGCATCCGCTGGCTTATTAGTGCTGCTGCCTGCTGGCTGCAGCACGTTGCAGCCATTGTGCTGCTGCTGCTGCTGCTGCTGCTGCTGTTGCTCTAACGAGTCCATTGTCGCATCGAAAGTCAATTTGCAGTCAATGCGTTGCGACTGCTGCAACTGTTGGTCCTCAAGTGTCGTTTCACTGCTGGCGGTCAGCTCCGCCATTCCAGCGGCTGCTGCTACTGCTGCTGCTGTTTCTGCTGCTGGCAGTGGCGTTGCCCGTGCACAAATCACGACCAGCAGGAGGATTAGCGACAGCGGCACAGCGCCACATCGCCACATACTATACGTTGTCATTTCGAGCTGAAATTGCGTTGGGGACCTGAGACTGGCACAAGGAATTGGGCACAGTTCGATTCACGGTCTGTTGTTGTTCCTCGGCCCGTGCGGCTTCTTATATTTATACTCAGAATTTCGATTCGCTGTCATTGACAACGGCAGCGACTGTGACGGCGACAGCGACGGCGACGGCGACGGAGACAGCGAAGTCAGCATCGACTTAATCAACGGCCAAACACTCTTTACCGTTATGCATTAAGAGCTACAGCAACAGCAACAGCAACAACAACAGCAACAACAACAGCGACAATAACAGCGAGAACAGCCAGCAATCAGTTAAATGAAAATACGACAAAGCTGGCAAAGCAAAAGGCGCCGCATCCAGCCATAAACGCAAAGCTGGCAAAGAGCAACAGGCGATGACGCAGATAAAGGCAAAGCTGAAGATAAGAATGAGACAAGCAGCAGCAACACTTGCGCTTTGAACCGAACCGAACACAATTTCATGAACCAAATTGTAGTCAATTGAATGAAAAGCAGAGGAGACTCAATAAAAAGGATGAAATGAGTCAAAAATGATTGCATTTAAAGTTGTAAAATATAAAAGATTTAATATTATTTATATACTTTTGATATATATTTGAATAATAATAACAATCATAAAATATTAAAAATTTGTGGAATCAAATCTTTTCATTATTCATATTTTTTTTTTAAATATAATTTTAATATATACTTATAATACATATATATATACTGTAGTTAAAAATTTAATATAATTATTTATAAATATAAGTTTTTCTTGCTCGTCAGCCTGTGGCAGCTGGCACCAATCGAAAGTTTCGTCCTGGTATTATTATTATTATTTAAGGCATTTCGCTTGCCAGATATTGTATAGATAATATTTCTATTGGCCCAGTTAAAGTGCTTTTTGATGCGATTTGTCGTTAAAGCTTAGCATACGCATTTCCCTCAAGTTTTACGACCAACCAACTTCAAATGATATCTATCTAATCTATTATCTAATCCATTGTCAAATAACGTCTCTATCTTGCTTCTAGATGCCGATGTTGAGGACGATGTCTTAAAGGGAAACATCTCTTCTTATTGAAATATTTAAAATGAACTTTGAATATAAAGCAGATTTTATGTATGGGTAAATGCTTAAGAACACACACAAAGTTCACTTCTATGAAATCGAATCTATTCTTAGTCGCAATCTTTATATATTTGCTATAATTTTGTTGTTTTTGATATTTTCTCTAAAATTGCTGCTAATTTCAGCTCTATTATATGCCCGATTCACCTCAGTCTGTTCTTTTACAAACATATAGATTTCCCATAAAGTACACTCTGACAGCTTAGTCTATCAACGCTTTTGAAATACAAAATCATAAAAACATTCAAAAATCGCATATTTTAACTTCAAGTTAAGCATGCCTCAGACTTAAGAGCTTTAGAGTTACTTAAAGAGCAAAACAATAAAAATGATTCTTAGAAAACTTTGAAACAATATCCTGCGAATAAGAACTCAAGCTGTTGAATAATATGAAAGAAAAGAGAAATTGATCAATTTTAATATATAATATATCAAATTATATATATATATATATATATATATATATATATATATATATATATATATATATATATATATATATAAAAAGACTTGTTAAGCCACTTTAATGGCTTGTAAGTCATTAATTATGCCAGGTAAACCATTTTGGACTTTACACAAAGGATATTTATATATACTTAGACATACATATATACACATCCGCATTACTTAAGTTATCTGTTATATAACTTGCAAGTCATGCTGAGGCGACCCGAGCACTCGCTATGGCTATGCAGCGCAGGTTGGTTTAGCTGTCATTCATTTGAGTGATCTCAATATTAAAATATAGCTCTTTCGCTCTCACACTCTCTCTCCCCCTTTGCCTTCTCTCTCTCTCTCTCTCTCTCTCTCTCTCTCTCTGTCGACATGTTGCTGTTGGCTTGTACTTGTCATTCTGGAACATTCTTGGGGTCATTTGGACAACATCATTTATAATAAGATTTTCATGCCGGACAGCCAGCTCAAAAACAGCGTTGGCAACGGCGATTCCAACTGCGACGGCGACGGCGACGGCGACTGCGACGACGACAGCGGCAGCGGCAGTGGCGTCGACCGCTTAACGTAACGCTGCTGTCGACAACGCTGCCTGCGTCGCATCGTATCGCATCGCGTCGCTTAGCTTTTGTTATTGTTATTGCATTTCTTTTTGCACTTTTTTAATGAAGCTGCTGCGGCCAACAATGCACCGTGTGACCAAGGCATACAACAAATGGACTAAATTTTAATAAATTAAATTAGTATTGATGAAATATTTACAATTAAAATAAACTTGATTTTTATGTTTATTTATTATTTTTAATAAAAAATTTACAAAAGTCAAAATAAAATATTGCACGAAATTATTATTATCTATTAACTAATTAATTGAAGCTAAGTAATTATTTTATTTTTTTTTTACTTTAATTTAAAAGATAGAAGAAACATAAAACTAAAAATTAATAAAATATTTTTAATTAAAAAAAAAATAGATAAAAAATAGATCCTAAAAAATTTAATAATAAAAAATTTTTTTTTTTTTGAATGCAATTGCAATTTTTAAAAATATATATATTTGTATATTTTAGCTTAAAACTCAATGACAAAAATTAGATGTTTCCTTATGCAAATCATTTTAATTTCAGCTAAAAATTTGTAAGCCAACAGCGCTTGGTTTTTGCAATCAAAACATCGAATTGGTGCCACTGTGCGACGTCGCTTAGCATCTTTTTTTTTATTGTTATTGCATTTCTCGGCGAATGCTGCGGTTGCTGTTGCTGTTGTTGTTGTTGTTGTTGTTGTTGTTGTTGTTGTTGTTGTTGTTGTTGTTGTTGTTGTTGTTGTTGTTGTTGCAGTATTGCCTCCGTTGTTGTCATGTGCCATAAAATATATTTTATGTTGCAAATTATTTTTAAACTCAAGTTTTGTGCCAATTTAGGTGGATGCACGCAATTCTTATGTGTGTATGTATTCCTGTCTGTGTGTGTGTGTGTGTGTGTGTGTATATAACGTTCTTAACTTTACATGCAGAAATATATATATATATATATATATATATATATATATATATATATATACATATATATATAAATAATTGTATCTGGTTCGATTCACATATTCAATTGGAGCAAATGTTGGGGCGGCATCTGTTACACATTATATTTGTGCATAGAAATTCAATTTTCAGCTGAAACGAAACACACAAAATGCGCCTTTAATGTGCAATTTGTCAAAACTTATTTGATTTATGAGCCGAGCCAACAACAACGGCAGCAACAACAGCAACAACAGTCGCCGAAACTGTCAAACAAACCAGGAACAACAACAGGAACATGTTTAACAAACTTGCGCCCAGTCCAAATTCGCCGTGGCAGGCTCCCTGTGGTTCGGCAACAACCGAGCCACGGCCACACTCCTGTCCTGCTAATCGTTCAAAGCGAACTTTAAAGCACAACAAATTGAAACCTCACCCACAAAAATTGTTCATGTTTACGTCCATGGCGACAACATTTTCGATTTTTTGCCGTATTTTGCGAGGCGGCCGAGTTGGTGGGCATTGGGCGGCTCAAAACCGCTGACAGTTTCTCGCCGTGGACATGGCCATTTGGCTCTTTAGACTGTTTTTTTTTTTTTTTTTTGTTGTTCTTTTATTTTTTGTTGGTTCTGGGCAGTCACACGATTTTTGCTTAATCTAATTTGAAGCTCTGCAGCCAGGCACTTTCATCGTGCGACCGCTGGCGACTTGTCACAGCTGCCGAATGGCCTCAAAGGCAGTTATATGGAAATCATTGAACACTTAATTCCATTTACATATTTCAATTTAATTTAATTGAAATGAAATTAAATTTCAACTCAAGTCTGCACTCGATACAATTTTCTGTTTACTTTCTATTTATTTTCTGGTATTCTATTATATAACATATTCAAAGCAATTGCTATTCAATGAACGATATCTGGCGCAGCTGACAAACTGCTGATAAATCAGGCGAAAGGATAATACAGGGTGACCAGTTAAGCGTGTTACTGTTTTATATAACTATAGATAGGCAGCTGTTTAAGGTTTCGACATTATTTAAATGTTGAACTGACTCGTTAAGCTTGCCATTTAAACTATATTTAAATTAATTAGAAATATTATCTAGATGCCTGCTCAATTGTCATTAAGCAACTCAAGTTTTGTCATGAAGTCTGCTGTGATCATGGCATCAGTATTGGAGCAGGAGCATAAGAACACTCTTTGGTGTCTTTAGGCCATGTACAGACTAAGTAAACAGTAGCAAACAGTATTGAAAAGAAGCCTGTAAAGGTCAACGATGATAATCAGTCTCTTTTTCCGCACACATTGAGCATTGAATGCATTCAGAATTAGACTTTAAGAATAATGAATCCATAATTGACTGCTTCATGAATGGCATGAATGTGGCTAACATTTAATATAAAAACCAATCTAACATATTAAGCTATTTTTATTTTATAGTAATTTCTTGATCTGTTGCTCCTATTTGGTCAGCCAACACTACATAAAATCTAGTAAATATGCACTGCAATCTGATCAGATATATATATATATATATATATATGTATTAATAACATATTCTTATAGCAGCTAATATCGTCAGATCTTACATGCTCGAGTTGACACACTTTGCGCTCAATAATAATATTATTAATGCAACTGGTTCCAGGCCCATAAAGAACTGAAAATAAAAATGCTTCAGACCTGGACCAGAGTCGTTGGCTTGGCATATAAAAGACTTGGCACAGTGGCCAGTCAAACAGAACAGAAGTGTGCGAGCATCAAACATGAGAAGCTATCTGGGTTTTATACTGCTAATCGGCGCTGCGGCTGCTGCAGAGGTAACCGATAAGATGATAACAACAACAACAACAGCAGCAGCAACAAGTCCAACTCCAACTCCAACGCCAACAACAACAACAACAACAACTACAGCAAAACCCGATCAAAGGAACAAACGTCAGCTGGTAAGTCTTCAGTCGAAGCCCATTGCAAATTGCCTAATTATAACTTTGTGTCACAGGGCAACGCTGGCCTTGGTATACCCGTCTACTATGACAATTCCAATGCGAATCCCACAGTGGAGCCGCTGAAGCCACTGCAGCCGGTCGCAGTCGTCACGCCTGTGGTGGGCACTCCAGTAGGTCTGCAGACGCCTGGCTTTCCTCAGAATCTGCCCATTGTGGGCACGCTGTTGAGCAACTTGCCGCTGCAAAATCTGCTCACCGCCCTCAATCTGGGCAACCTGGGCAACCTGGGCCAGCTGGGTGGTCTCGGCAATTTGGGTAATTTGGGTAACTTCGGCCAGCTGGGCAATCTACCAGGCTTTGGTCCGACTGCCAAGCCAACAGGTGGCTCACCCGCTCAGACCTGTCCCATAACCCAAAAGCTCAGCTGTCGCTGTGAGCCGCTGGTCTCGCTGCCACTGCGACAGCCCGAAGCGCAGAGTCTCGTGCATATACTCAAGCAGAACGCTCGCCACAACGAAGATGGCAGCCAGGAGCTGCATCTGGTACTGAGCAATGGACACGTGATCTACCATCGCAATGATAAGGTCGCCAGCAGCCAGCAGGGCTACTATGCGCTGCCCTTCCAAACGGGACACTATCTGAACATACGCTACAGCATAAATCAAGCCAACTATACGATCAAGGCGGAGGTGGACAGCTTGGCGCCCAGCGCAGACTTTGAGCTCTAGGCACACTAGCGGAGGGACTCCCAGGGCCTCAATATACCTATTCATAATGTATGTCAACTTTTTTTTTCCTAATCTTAAATATTTTGCAATAAACTGAAGAATACAAACGAATTGAGCTGCCGACGCGCCTCAACTCCAACTAATTGAAGATACTTCTGGCTGTCCCTGAGTTGGGAATTCTGATGAAATTCCATATTCGAGCCACTTTGATTCGTAGCAAGTTTTGCCGCCACTGACTACAAGTGGCTTTGGGAATCTAATTGGAAATTCTTGTCTCGCTGCCTCACTGTCGTCACAGGAAAACTGACAGCAATTTAATTTCAATAATTGAACTTCCTAATTTGCTGTTTTCACCATCTGCCGCTTGGCGCAGGAAGAAGCTGGAATTTTCAGATTGTGCAACAAGTTGGCTGCGGCATGCCAAATGTGCCACAGGAAAAACATTTTCCCAATGCTCTCAATTTGCGGATGGCAAATGGAAATCAAGCTGCAATTGCAATTGCCAACTTCGACTCGGGCGGAAGCAACGAGGCGCCGACGAACACGACAATGATGACAACTTTCGCAGCAAACAATTTGACAGGATGCCTCTCGGAATGCAAATTGCCAGCCGTTGCGCAACAGTTGACAAAATGACGATTCGCTTTTGGCTCCACATTCACAATTCCGCTTTTAAATGTTGCAAGCGTTCAGTCAAGAGAGCAGACAAAAATGCGATATGCCGAAAGTGCTGACAATTGTCAATGCTTTGTGCTCTAAGGATTCGACTCTTGACTGATGCTCTTGCCTATAATGGATTTAGGTTTGTTAACTGATACTATTTCCTATATAGTTCAGACTGTTAGCAGTAATGCTCTTTTCTAGTTGACTCTTAGCTACATAGCTGACATCCTTATAAGATGCCCTAATAGAACACAGTATAGACTATATGACAGAGACTCACCATATACCCTTCCATGCATATACTTAGCATATACTCTTCACTCAGACTTTTGGCTAATACTCGTTCAAACTACTATATATACAATATAGCTATATACTCTCTATATAGCTCAGACTCTTTCGCTTTCTCTCACTATGTCTTATATAGACTATGACCTTAGCAGATACTCTGTCTCATTAGCTCACACTTTAAGCAGGTACTCTTTGCCATAAAGCTTAGTTTTTCAGCTACTAATCTTTTATAATCTCTATTATGCTCAGACTCTTCGCTAATGCTCTACCCTATGTAGTTCACACTCTTAGCTGCTACTTTTTGCTATATGACTTAGGCTCTAAGCAAATACTCTTCCCTATGTAGGTCAAACCCTTAGCTGACACTTCTTCTAATAGAGCTCACACTCTTACCAGTTACTCTACTTTACGTGGGTCAAACTCTGAGCTCTATTGCTCACACACTTGCCGTTACTCTTGCCTATATAGTTCAGTCTCTCATCTGCTCGTCTCCACACTATAGCTCAGGCTCATAGTTGCTACTCTACCCTATATCGCTCAGCCTCTCAGCTCTGTCAGACTCTTGGCTGTATAGCTCACAGCTGCTACTCTACCCTATATAGCTTACACGCCTATCAGCTACTCTCTCACATGCAGCACAGAAGATTAGCTGACAACTCAGACTCTGAACTGTTACTCTTTTCTTACCTTTAGTTAATATTATTATTGACTACACATAGTAATAGTTTGGGACCCTACTTCAAAACCTAGGTTAGTGTATATAGATGTAAAGTACATATTGTCTTAAGATAGTTGCTTTTGGACGACTTGCCATGCCTCAAAGTGGGCGTAGCCATGAAATCTTTACAGCTCAGTTAATATTTTGCCAAGGAGTGTATATATATCAAATTTATATTTATATTATATAAATCTATCTATCATGAAAGCATTAACTCTAGAAAACCTAATATACTCTTTTCATTTGATGTACACGCTTAAGTTTGAAATTGCATTTGGCTTAGTTCACTTTAGATATCAACTGTTTCCATTTAATCATATGAGTAAAATAAAAGGTATATATATATATATATATATATATATATATATATATATATATATATATATATATATATATATATATATATATATATATATATATATATATATATATATATATGTATGTATGTATATATAACTTATATATATATATATAAAGTACTTTATAAAATGAACAAGACGATTGAAAAGTTTTCAAGCTCCAAAGAACTTAAACTCTTGCCGTTTGTGGCAAAGAAAATAAAAATGTGATGAAAACTTTGCCTTTCCATTTTATATATATATATATATATATATATATATATATATATATATATAACATATATATATAACATATACCACACACAGATGTCAATGCATGGTAGCAAATCGAATTTAAAGAAACTGACATCAAAAGCCAGCTGTCAGCTGTCTGGTGTTGACGTGAGCGGCGCTCATCTGGCTGATGGATAGGTCGACTGCAATATTTGTAAGTCGACATAAGACGCTTATACCAATTAGCCTGGTTATGGGAAATGAACTAGCTGAAGCCGCTCAACAATATCATTGAGAATGTTCAAGTTGCTGCATGAAACTTACAGCGATGCACTTGCCACTTGCCAGGTTGCCAGGCAATGGCATGGAAGCACGGGTGCTTGCAACAAATTGTGGCAGCGACAACAATTGAACTCGCATTAAAGCGAACAACTGAAGCATCTTTGGCAGCTGGGGCCAACTGCACACTGCACACTGCACACTGCGCACTGCCATGAGGCATAATTACGCTTTAAGCGCCAACTGGCACTTAATAGTGAGCCACCCACGTCACCCGCACCACCCAATCAGGCTTTAAAGCTGCCCAGCAGCGGCGTCTTTAAGTGGTGCCGATTCGCTGAACGCGTCATTAATTCGTTCGAATGCTCTTGGCTGGCTTGCTGGCTGGCTGGCTGACTGGCTGGGTGGCTGGCTGGCTGCCTGCTGCATTTGTTTGTATTACAGCTGAAGGAAGAGAAGGAACAGCAGCAGCTCCTGCATCCATTAGCAGCTATGCCATACGGCTGGGGCAACCACAGAGCAATGTGACTGACCCCGTAAATGGCAGTGTTGCTAGATTGACTGCGCGCTAGTCCCTGCCAACTGGAAAAACAATAGTCACTTACCACACCACACTCACAGTCAAACCACCCACCCAACCACACACACACACACACACACATCTATAGAGCTGACCATGCCCCATGCACCACCAAAACTGCCGCATTGTGTGGCCAAAGGGTAACCGCGACTCGCTCCAAACAGTCAACGGATGTGAATTGAGAGCGGAAAGCGTCACAGGTAGTCCAGCGACACACACACACACACACGCACACACCTTGCACTGTGTGTGTGTGTGTGTGCGACAGTGGAACATTTTCTTAAATAAAAAACTCAACATTTCTTAGCTAAGCTTAGATTTGGCCGACAGTTTTTTTGCCCAGCCTTCTTTATGGGTATGCAACACCTTTATAAACATGCAACAGCAGCTGCTGGCAACAGTGAACACCACATGCAGATGGACAACATGTGCTCCACTGTACTGCCACCTCTGGGCCATGGGGGATGCCCAAGTTGGCCCCAAATAGTTGTAAATTGTCGAAATCGCAAACAAAAACTGCGATTGTTAAAAGCAAAAAAAAAAAGAAGCAAAGGAAATAGCGTGAAAAAACAAGTTTGAATGTGCTCGACTGGGCAATACCCTGTATTTGAAGTTAATATGTTTAAAAATATATATAATATATATGTCATATTTTTTATATATTTTAATAATTAACTATTTCCATTTTTTTTTAATTTAATTAAATTTTTTTAATATATTTATCAAATGAATTTAAAAGAAAAATACAAATTTATATAAAAATATTTGAAAAATTGTAGCAATATTATTTATAATTTTAAACAATTAATTTATTAATAATTAATCAATTATTTATATATTTTTTAATTAATATAATATTTTTCTTCAATTTATTCTGTCAGTAGATTTTCCAATCAGTTTTTTCGCATATGATATACATAATTCAAGACAGCCAATAAATACTTACGCCAATTATACTTTTTGAACAGACCATCTACTCCTATTTTAGTAGTCCACATCCATAGTTTCTTATATGATCGCCGAATATGAATCTCTACCAATGATATTCCCATAATGTCAGCTAAGCTTCTTGCCAGTCGCACATCCAACTCATTTCATTTTCAATGCGCACGGGGTAGCGAAAATCAATGGACTGCCAGCGCAGCTAACGCATACGCAGCGACCACTAAATAAGTGGAGCACGTGCACAGAGGATACAAGAATAAGCCCCATGGCCGTAGAGCTGCAAACAGCAAACAAATAAAGGATCAACATAGCTCCAAGTGCAGCCCGTTCCATATTTTGATTGCCAAAAAAAAATAGAGAAAAAATAAAAATAAAAGTAAGTAAAACCGTGCAGACGGGCATAGCAGACTATGCACAAAGCATAGCTGCTTTCAAAAATAGATTTATGTGAGAGGTCAAACAATGCGAAAAAAATTAAATGAAAAAGTGTAAAGACACTTAAATTATCTGAACTGCAAATAAATAAGAGTAATATATAAATAGGTAATAATAGTAAAAGTACTATTATTACCTATTTATATATTACTCTTATTTATTTGCAGTTCAAATAATTTATTTCGATGCAGATATATAGATTTCTATATCTGCAAACGTATTCATAAAATTAAATGAATATGAAAGTCAAAAATAATGTTAATAAAATTATTAAAACTAAAAGTATTCATTTTATCAATATATTCTGAGATATGGCAAGGCATTTTTAGCATACAAATGATTAATTTAAACTGCCAAAGCTCTCAACAATTTGAATGTGAACTTGTATAAAATTGTGATATATATAATATATAACTACAGAATCATAATATAACTACGTATATCACAGCTCTAGACGGCTAGAATTGCAACGCGTTGCAGTCGAATCAATGCTGAAGTCCTCTAATACTAGATATTGTCCTGACAAATCGCAAAAAATATATACAAATAAATTGAACTCTCTCTACGACACTAGAAACATCTACAAAAATGTTAGCCTAAGAGTGAAAATCTTTATTATGTCTTACTTTTAAGTGAAGCCCAATTGGAGGGTATTAGCAAGTCGCAGTCGAATCCCAGAAAGAAAATCACAATTTCTGCAAATTGTGACGTAATCGAATAACAAAGAATCTTCAGATTCTGAATCTAATTTTCTAAATCATTTCACTTTATTCCAGCGAATTTCTCTGTCTCTCTCTCTCTCTCTCTCTCTCTCTCTCTCTGTTTCTCTCTCTCTCTCTCTCTGTCGCTCTGCCAAGATATTATATAATTTTATAACAGCTATTTGTTGTAGTCCTTCATGATAGATATAATACGCTACGCAATCAACCACAATGCGAAGCTCGAGCCGGGTGCAGGAGATTCAAGTGTCTTCAGAGTCACTTCACGGCATTGCCATAGCTGCCGCTGCAATGCTCTTTGCGCGCTTAGCCGACTTTAACCCACTTTTCGCGTGAAACAAAATAAACAGCAGCTTATTTTGCATACATACATATATATTTTGCAAACGGATTGCGAACTGCTTCAGCAGGCACTAGAAATAGCTGGCACTGGCGCTGTAGCTGGAGCTGGAGCTGCAACATATTTGGCACTGGGGCTGGGCCGGCGTTATCTGTTGTGGCATTCTTTGATAAGAGCGCACCCAACTTACTCAAGAGGGTTAGCTGACTATCGGTTAGTCTTAGCTGAACCACGAGAGAGCTTACACAGAATGGCAGGTGAGTGTGTGCGGCACAGTCAATTAGCATTGATATCTAAGGACGTCGTTTGCACAGAACACAGATGGTTGCACTACAGCCAGGGCGGCGTGCCGCCAAATGCCGTGCTTGCTGGCCATGACTCGGATGGCGATAGCATTTATGTGGGACGCGCCTTCTACTGCAATGATATGCTGCCGGCCAAGGTGATACCGAACAAGGGCAAGGCCTATGTGGCCTATGCCCGCCAGGAGGTGGAGCTCGATAGCTATGAGGTGCTCAGCGGCTACAACTATGAGTGGCTGCCAGCGGAGCATGGAGCGGTGCCCGCTGGTGCTGTTAAAGTCGGTTGCAATGTCGATGGTGAATATCTGTATGCCGGCCGTGGCTATCATGCTGGCAGCCTGACCATAGGCAAGGTTCATCCCTCGCACGGCTGTCTCTATATACCCTACGATTCGGATGAGGTGAAAATCTTTGCTTATGAGGTGCTCTCGCAGCCAGAGCGCTGGATCGATACCACCGCCTCCAATATGCCCGATGGTGCCGTTGTGGGCGGACACGACTCCAACGGTGACGTCATCTATGTGGGTCGCGTCTTTCGCAATGGCGATCTGCTGCCCGCCAAGGTGGTGCCATCCAAGGGCACTGCCTATGCGGCCTATGCGCAGGCCGAGCACGAGGTCACCGATGTTCAAGTGCTTGTCGGCGCTGGATTTCAGTGGACACCAGCCTCCAACGGCAATGTGGCGCCCAACGCAGTGGCCTCTGGTCCCAATGTGGATGGCGAAACGCTCTACGTGGGCAGAGCCAACTACTGTGAGAGCCTGACCGTTGGCAAGATTCATCCCTCGCATGGCTGCATCTATATACCCTTTGGCGGCGAGGAGGTCAAGTTGGAGCACTACGAGGTTCTAGTGCGCTCCTAGCTCAAACATTTTCTTACGATATATCTAAATAAATTATCGAAGTCTAGACAAATATCAGACATTGCATGACATACATATAACCTCTGTGTGAAATAAATTTGCGTTTATCTGGAGCTCCATAAATTGCCCTGGAAACTATTAGCTGACTGCACTTAATTACCAATATTGATAAGACCTATTGGCTGGCTTTATGTGCGTATACGTAATGGGAAATGTCGGATATAAAAGCTAAGCAATTGTCTGATAAATGTAACTCACTGAGTCATGCGCGGCAATATAATACAAGCGTGCACGTATAATGCTCATAAATTGATTATTTAAATTTCGAAAGGAATTTATTCGCACATAAATCTATTTTAAATTGTGCCGCGCTCTCTGTTGACAGTTCTGAGAACTATGAACGCAGCGCCATCTATGTTCTGATGCCTGCAGAGTTGCCAGTGTGTGGCAGTGGCAACGCTCTTTTCATACGTTTTTCGATAATTATCATGCTCACAGCTGATTTCGAATTGTTAGCGCGTAAAATCAATAAAGCAGCCAGACTAGCACTAACTGCATAAATAAAATAAAGCAATAATTAAAAACCCATTTTAACAACAAACATCTAAAATATATTTTTAAACTGCTAAGCAACTGAGTTGCAAAAATTGCAAAGGGCTGCCACCTAACAGCAGCAACCATCAGCTGTTAATGCTAACAAGTAGTCGATAGTTGATCGACTGCCTTCACACATTTGGCATGCTATCGATAGCGTGCGTATTTATTCAGTAGATTTTTTGCGGCTCTAAAAGTCGGACGTGTTCGTGGTTATTTATTTTATTTTTTTTGTAAATGCAAACACTTGCCAACATTAAATACGTGTACTGACTGCATTTGTTTATAAGTGAGCGTGCAATGAATGCGAATGCAATTGTGTTCGTTGTAACCAAGTGCGATTGAAGACCCAAAGCAAAGACCGACAGCAACTACTACAAATGAACAACAACAATAACAATAAAAAGTAGAAATAGAAACAACAACAAACAACTCATCTGCGTTAGCGCAACTGATTGAACTCCTCCCTCGCCGCCTGTGACACGACAACACAAACCAAAACACAGCGCAACTGTTGTTATAGTTGCAGTCAGTGGAAGATCCAAGGAAGATCCACAGCCAGCGAACGAATTCCACAATCTGATGAGACAACAACCCGCACGAGTAAATATTAATTTGATATCAATTTGTAGCATTTAGACAATGTTCGATTCCGCTTATCTATCTATATTGGCAATAACACATTAACAACATTCTCAGCATTATCGTAAACATTAACATAGAAATGAAATTTAACGCTAAGTCGGGGATATTTCTAAACATCTAATGCTCTGGCTCTGTCACATGCAGAGCTGGACGCACCACATAGACCGACCCATAGACCAACCACTCTCTACACAGCGGCGGCTATTCGCAAGGCAACGTCAGCGCAAACGAATTCTAATCAAGAAGTTCTCTCTGCCGCTGCCGCTGTCGCCGCTACCGCTGTTGCCGCTATTGGTAGTGCTGCTGCCGCCGCTGTTGCTGCTGCTGTTATTGATGTCGTCTTCAGCTGCGGCTTTTTATACCCTTCACCCATTAGACATGTGTAGAGTGGGTATATTGATTGTGTGCACATGTGTGTAACAGGCAGAAATGTCATTTCATTGACTGCATATGTGTATGCGAGGGTGGCATCAACTGTTGCCAACTTGGCCAAAAAGAACAAGAAATTATGTCTTAAAATTATTTTCTTGCTATTTTTTTTCATAAATCAAGTTTCATCAATTCCATGTGCGTGCGAGGTTGGTTTGAGAAGTATGCGAGAAAAAAAAAAAATTATAAAAAAACAATTATTTTAAATGTGTTTTTATATTTTAAAATATTAAAATATATATATACATAAAACTGTTTCCTCTTTTTTTAGCCTCGATCAGTTCGCATTATTCGATTTACTATAAATTTGTATAGCCAAAACTGTAAGATCTAGTGAATTGTAAAGCTACGGTCCTTCTCATGCACAAGCAGATCGATTTGATTTATATTGATCGATGTATGTATACCACTACACTTTGCTTGTTTGCTTATAGCTCAAGGCCACCAAATTTCTGCTATAGCATTGACATATCAGCGTATTTCAACTTTTATAAATTGCCCATTCATATATCCCCAGAAATAGCATAGAAATCAGTAAACTCGAAGCTTGAATGCTTATTTCTCTGTTTAGATAGAGTATACCCTAGTCAAGCACTCCCTACGGGCTCACTTTTACTTATTTTTTATACAAAACCTGCGCTGAGTGTGTGTGTGTGACAATTTGAAGAGTTTGCTGGCGCTCCATTTGTTCCTGTGCCTCCGCCTCCGCCTTCGCCTTCGCCTTCGCCTCCTTTACCCCGGCCGTTGCCCGCGGCAATAGTTTCGCCTTATTTTGTCAAAGTTTATTGCACTTTTCGCTGCCGCGCAATATAGTCAGATGGGTCGCATCACAGCGGCTACTGCTGTTACTCGGGCGACGCAGCCTGTCAACGTCAGCTCCAGTGGAGCCTCTTCAATAGCTGCTAGCTGCCTCGCCAGCTGCCACACAGCGCCGCCTGTCAACGTGCAGCAACAATTAGTCGCACCGAAAACAGACAAAAGCTTTCCTTGTTGCACCCAGCTACACGTCGCGACGTGAACTTCAAGCTTTAGCGCCAACTCGCAAGTGAATTTGCCACAACATCTACATGCCGCGCCATCATGTCCGACCGTCGGCGCACAACAGTTTCGTTGCGTGTGCTACTCTGTTGCCAAAGGTGTCAAACGGGTATATTAGTCGATCAAATTACCTTTGCCATTCAGCTCAAATTATGTTGCACTGATCAACAACAACGACTACGAATTTCCCAGCAATCCATAGCCAATACAGTTGAAAGTTCACTGCTCTCTCAGCTACAGTTTGAGAGTCACAGCAGTGTATTTGTACAGTCGGCAGATTGGAGCAAAGTTGTTTTATTTATGTACATAATTCACTTGGCACTTGTTATATTTATACTCGGTAGCATGCGGCATGTGGCATGTGGCATGCGGCATGCGGCAAGCGGCAAGCGGCATATGCAACGTCACTTCAGCTTCATCTTTGAACAGCCGAACGAGCGAACATTCGCCATTTCCCAAATGAAATTAGACTGCAGCTCTCAGCTGACAGCTGAGAGTTGCTTCGCACTGAATAACTGAATAACTCAATAAGTTAGCTCATTGCCATGCAAATTGAATGTCCGGCTGCACGACAGTGTTACAGCCACATACAGTGAACACTGGCCCACAGTGGACAGGCGCTGTTGTCCTGCTAAAGCAGCATAAATAATTACGAACTCAACTGAAAGATTTGTCTACATATATTTATAATGAACTCTGCTAATTGAATGCTCTCTCAATGCCTCAATAATAAGGTATTTCGATAGTAGAAACTCGTACAGTTGCCCACCACCAATAAATACCGCAACTACAAAGAGTAGCACAAAGGAGGCTATCAGCATGCCGAGGCTTCACTGCATAGCCTTGCGTGTTATGCATCAACTGTTTAGAATTGGATTTTCATTTAAGTACGCGCTTAAATCGTAATCGTAATTACTTTTCTTTCTAGTCGAGAATACTCAAATTGTGTAAAAAACACGTTCTACCTGCCCCACAACATCGAAAAACTTTCACAGGTATTACGTATAGATTATGACTCAACTTTTTGAATTGTTCTATTTTGCTTTGAGCGAAATTTATTTATGATTATAAACATATACATACTTATCTATATATATATATATATATATATATATATATATATATATATATATATATATATATATATATATATATATATATATATATATATATATATATATATATATATATATATAGGTATGTATCAGCACTATTTATGACCTCATATTACACATAACATTTGATAAAAAGTTGCTACATGTATGTGACAAGCAGCTGGAGGCGTGGCCTATATACACATAGTTGATCAGGGCAGTTAGACATTCTTGAATATCGCAAATCCACTTTTTCTTTTCGAATTATCAATAATTTTTGTTATTTTTACGAAATTATTAACATTTGTCAATCAATCTTCAGTTCTTTGAACATATCTAGTGATAAAGTCAGAAAATTTGATTTATATTTAATTTCATTTAAAGTACACACAAATTTTAAATACTATTTCCCCATTAGCTGCGCTAATGAGTTCTTAAAAATTTACAAAGAAACGTCAAAAAATAAAAGTAAAATAAAATAAATACAATTTTGCTTTGACTTATGGAAACATTTTGATTTTCAAGAGTATCTCTTTGGTCAGCTAGTCCCGCCTTTTCAGTTAGTAATTATTCGAAATATAATCGTGTCTTGCTCTTTGGTAAGCCATATAAATGTTGGCTAAAACTCGCAAACTTTTGCTACAAATAGTTTATCAATTTTCATTTTAAAACTTTGCTTTGTTCAACAAGTTTAATTAAACATGTGAGTCCCTCCAAGGCGATACAATGTTTTTTCTATTCTATCGATTCAAAGCTAAGCCCGCTGCTTCACCGAGCAATTAAAATATTTGCTGCATTTTACCCTCTTTCTGAATAGAAAAAGAAAACTGCACAGGGAAAGATAACAAAGCGCTTCAAATATTTACGCTTTGGCAAATGGAAAATTTAAATTAGCAATTAACAAAGTCGCTGCCAGAACTCACACTCAACTTCTTTGCCTCCTTCTTTAATTGAAAAAGAAAAGTCACAGCTAAAATAAATGAAATTGGGATAAGCTTAACTGATTGCTAAACAACCAATTAAATATGTCAAATCCCTGCGAGCTAGCTTAACTCAGCTGACAGGAAAGACTTAATGTAGTCTATCTATGAGTCTATGAAACTATGGTTGGCTAAAACTCTCAGGGCATGTGAATGTCAAAGTTAATATAAAAAATATTCATCAAATATAAAGTTTACATGCCAATGAAATGTCAACAGTCGCTTGTGGGTCAGAGCTTCAAATGAATTTCGAAATTTGCTGATTCCGCAAAACTGAAGCAATAAATAAAAAATACAACAAAAAAAAATTGGAATAACTGTTAACAATAATAATTGGAATATTGCCAGGGCTTTCATTATATATTGTTAACTACAATGC
>JAWNON010000162.1:4155000-4275457 GCA_035045945.1 Drosophila anceps
AGACGTTAACAAAGTCATTATAAACAATCTCAACGAAATCTTTAAAGCAAAACTTAACAATTAACAGCCAAAAATCAAGAGCATAAATCTACTTAATTGAAACTATTTAAAAAGAACATTTTTTAGCTGAAATATAAATTGGGAGTTTGGAGTCTGCAAACATTCTTGAGCGAACAAGTCTTTCTTTCTCTCTGTCTCTGTTTCTATGTCTATATATGTATCTCCCTGTCTATCTATCTATCTAAACATAAATATCTCTGTCGATGTTTTTCTCTCATCCTATATCATTCTAGATAAAAAGAGATCTATACAAATCAGTCTGTCTATCTATCTCTGTTTTTTTATTCCTTCATATATATATTTCTCTGTTTCAATTTCAATGCTGTTGCTCAGTCTAGAGACGTGCTGACATCTAGAACTTAAGAACTTGATAATTTCCCACTAAGAATTATTTTTCACTGCATGCGCATTTGTGGACACTGTTCAAAGAGCCAAACAAAATGCGATGCCATTAAGCTTAAGTTGGGAAAAAATATATAAAAAAAAAGAATGGAAAACTGCTAGACGAAAAACCATCAAATAAAGCAAAACTCTTCACATGCACAAAGCTTAATGTGAGAGTGTGTGTGAGTGGGTGTGTGTGTGTGTGTGTGCATGTATTATGTTGCTTTGTGGCCCATATGTGGCTATGTGTGTGTGTGTGTGTGAGCGACTGGACTACTATTTGGCAATACAATAAAATTTACACGCTTATTAATTTTTACAAGACTTTGTCCGACACTTGAGCAAACCGCCAGCAACATGAGCGATGAACAACAGCAGCGCAAAACAACAGCAGAAACAACAACAGCAGCAGCAGCAACAACAACACTTGGCGCTGCGTTTTCTAAGGTTCCAGCATGTTTACCATTCACCCACAAACACACACTGAATAGTAGTGGTGCTTGGTGATCATGAGAAGGCATATGGGCGGGGTGGTTTTGGCGGTGCGAGGCTGGGCACCTCTTCAAACAAAATTTTCAACTTATATTTTGTTGTTGGTTTATAATTTTTTTTTTTCATTTTTCATTTTTCATTTTGTATTTTTATTTATTTATTTTTTTTTTGTTTTTGTTTTTCTTTACGCTAGCAGCTAGAGCGGACACAAAGGCGAGTGCTGCAATGGGATGAGTGGCGACGGGGCTCAGTTGGGGCGTCATTTTTGCTCTACAAAGTTTCGGGGCCTTTGGGCGCTGCTCTTAACAGCGGAATGAGCAAGGAGAGTGAGAGAGTGGGCGAACTGTATGCGAATAGCCTCAGCTCGGTTACTAAAGCTATTGCAGCATTTTGGGTTTACATGTAAATATATAAGTTCAGTCAGTTTTACTATGCAAAATATGGCAACGGCAACATTTTTCTCTAGTTTGAAACGTATTTCAGGCATAGTCAGGGAACGCAAGCGAGAAAGTATATAAACAACGGTCCTGCCTGTCATGTGTGTAAGCACATACACACACCCACACACACCCACACACACCCACACACAAGCCTCATAACATCAAAAAGGCGGTGCACGGCTCGCCGCATACTTGAGGTTTGTCCGGGAGTTCTTATCCGTTTCCAGTTGGCATCCTGACCGGCCGAGAGCTGCTTAGGAACTGTCCAACAAGTAGACGGAACTCGTAGCCAGCACACACGTATGTGAAGTCGAGTTCAGCAATAGTAGTAGAAGAAGAAGGAGAGGGCAAAAACGATAAGGTGAATAGAATAAAAGAAGGTGGCAGAAGAAAACTAAGCAATTTGCTTGCTTTTCAAATACGTTTAGTTTGAAAAACAGTTTGCACGCCAAAAAGGAGAAAGAGTCTGAAAGAGAGAGAGAGAGAAGAGAGAGGGGGGGGGGGGGGGAAGAGAAAAACTAAAAGAAACTAAAAGTGATTCGTCGACCGCAGGTGGAAGTTGCCGAAAGTGTTTATAAGATGAAAATTACGAAAGTTGCTCAGCCAAACATTCAGTGAAACATTCGAGCACTTAAATACTAATTAAAAGATAATACAGACAAGCTGACTAAGCTTGCGGGCAGACAAGATAAAAACTGCATGCCCTAAATTTAAAGCAGATCTCCAGTCAAATCGCAAGAAAAATAGAAATTACATAAGGAATTTCAAGTAAATATGCTAAAAAAGTTTATAAATATAATTATTTATATTTAAATAACAAATATAAATAAATATATTATTTAAAAATAAAATATTAATGCATAATGAACTTAAAATATGAAGAACAAAAAGAAATAAAAAAGGAGAAAAAATATTTATTAAAGATATATAAAAAATATTTTAAAAATATTATAAGTTATAGAAATAGTTAAATTTGAATCTGTAGAAAAAATCGATCTATAAAAATATTATAAACTATAGAAATATATGAATTATAGAGTCAAATTTACATATTTCTCCAATTTATAATATTTTTATATATTTTATATATAATTTCAGAGTCAAATTCATATATTCCTATAATTTATGAAATTTCTAATAATTTCTACTTAATATATATATATTCATATATGTCATTTTGAATTTGAATACTCATATCTTAGGTTTTGAGAATATAAAATCTATTCCAAGCTGCTAATGCATATTTGCTTAGTCATAGTATCTGACTTGAGGCTCGCTACGGGTTTGAGCCTAGTTCTTATATTAGAAATAAACATATTTCATACAAATATGTAATATTTGATGGTTTGCCTTAGGGCTAAACTTCATCTGACAGCATTAAGTTATGTTGAATTGATTGAGTTCGCATTTAGCGACATTTGTTTGGCTCTCAATTCGCATCATAGATCATCAAGTTGTCAGTCTATCTGTACAATCGAATCGTTTTGCCATATTCTACACTGAAATCAATCAAAAAATTCTTGGGAATCAATTCGGAACTCATTTGTGCTTTGCTTTTTGCGAAAATTGATAAGATATGCATTTGAGTGCTCTTCACTATATAAGTCGAACTTGTTAAATAAGAGCTACTTAGGCGGTCTAGCAGCTGAGCTGAGCTGTGCGACTGTGCGAAAGCGAAAACGAAAACGAAGGCGAAGGTGAAGGTGAAGGCAAAGGCGACTGAGACCGGGACTGGGTTTGGTTAGCTTGAAGTGGCAGCCATTGCCCTGGCGAATGTCGCCTGCCAATGGACGCCGGACGCCAGAGCAGATGCTGTGACGGATGTCAAGCTGGCATCATGTACTCAACTAAGTATATGGCCACTATAAGGTCGACACTTGAGCACTTGAATGGCAACCAACTGCTCGACTGCTCAACTGCTATCACTTGGCAGCGCGCGCTAGCTTTTGGGGATTGGAATCGGAACTGGAATCGGGAGTCGGACTGGTATCGAGGGTAGCAGTAAGCAGCTTAGGTGCTCGATGGCCTGCATGTCACAAGTCACGCTCATGTGTCATACAACATATTGCATTGTATGTATGTAACGTTGTCGGAATTTATAAATGTTTCTAATCAACTATACCCAGCAGACAGTTAGACAAAATATTTATATATACATATGTACATATTTTCTGTTATTTACACAGAATTTATGTGTGCCACATACGTTCTGTCTTTACTGATGTATGTGTAGATATATGTATGAACATATACATATATGTTATACAATATATCAAACAACATTGGCTTTGTTTGCAGTTCCATCGAACTGTTTGTGATGGCCGTTTGCTTGGGTGTTGTGTATCTTGTGGCTGTCATCAAAGTATCTTTTCTATTTAGTTTGTTTGATTGTTTGCATTTTGACAATTGTTTTAATCGTAGTTTTTCTTTTGCTCTTCATTTGACAGCTATGACGGAGGAAATAACTGGCAATTGGAGCTATTATGTGTATATATCACTAACGTTGGTTCCAGTCTATTTGGCATTTCAGCTCATTAAGTTTTTGGGCTGGCAGCTATTTGTGAACAACTGAGCAAATAGCCAACATACAGCCAACATATAGCCAACATACAGACAACATACAGCCAACAACAACAACAACAACAAAAGCAAAACAAAAAAACACTTGCCAGCCTGCAGACTGCAGACAGCAGAACGCAGCCAGCAGCCAGCGCAGCGGAGTCATAATCACAATTGAAATTGGAATTGCAGTCGAGAGTTTGGAACTGAAGCCGAAGTTGGAAATTGCTGTTCTAAAAGGTGCGTAGTCACTTGAAGGCAGTCGCCGCTGTCAGTCGAAAGTCGTTGAGCGCGCGTAAAGGACCAAAGTGTAGGACTCTGAACGCTGCAGGCGTAGCCCAATTTTGAGCTGCAGGCAGTCAGGCCAGGCCAGGCCAGGCCAACCAGTCGTTGCATCCATACACAAAGTCGGTTGCAAATAATTTGAAAACTATTTAAATATGCTTATGACTGAAGTTTTTCACTTGCAGCCACGCTCTCTGACAAGGACCCATCCGGACGACACGCAGAAAATATATAAAAAAAAAAATAAAAGTGAAGCGAGCAGCAAATACAAATAGAAAGAGATAGAGAAAGAGAAACAGAAAGCGAAAGAGTGTACGCCGTCAAAGCTAGAGATCCTTAAGCGCATGTCCTTTGCCCAAGCCGTGGGAGTATATAAAACATAATTTGCCTAAGTAAATATGTTTAAATTCAATAAAAATAGCGCAGTTAGCGCAGAGCACAGAGCATGAAAGCAACGTAAACGATATAAATAACAAAATTAACCGGAAAAAAAGGAGAGAAAACGGAAAAGACGAGAACAAAGAATAACAGAACCCGGGCGCCAGCTGTTAGAAATTTTTGTAGTTGAGTGTAGAATATTGAAATCAGAGAGTTAGTTGATGCCACTGCCAGTGCCACTGCCACAGCCGGCTGTTGGTCCACGCTGACCGCACAGAGTTCGTGAGACGCTGAGGCAAAGTTAAGGAAATGCAAAGCAATCAACATCTTAAACAGCATCAGCATCAGCGGACAAAGGAGCAGAAACAGGAGCTGAAGCAAAAGCAGAAGCTGAATCAGAAGCTGAAGCAGCAGCAGCAGCAGCAGCAGCAAAGCGAATGCCAAAGACGCAATCATAGCCGTGGTATCTGAAGCCAAGAGCAACAACACTAAGCACAACAAACGGCAGTAATTTTAACCGGAACAACAACAGCAGCGGCAAGAGTAGTAGCAGCAGTAGCAACAGCAGCAGCTGAAAGGCAGCCAAGTGCAAATAGAAGCAGCAACTGTTGAAGAAAGCAAACGAAAACTTGTAGGCAACAGCTAAAGAAACCAATTTACATATTTAAGCTTGTAACGTCCGGCAGCCAGAAGCCAACTGCTGACAATCGGGCAGTTAGTCAGCGAGTCAGTCAGTCCGTCAGTCAATCTGTCTGTCAGCCAGTCATTTGAATCAATAAGGCAATACAAATAGACGGGTCAAGTGCAGTCAGAACGTTGCTGGATTGAAATCAAAAAGCATTTAGCTTCACACCTCAGTTGGCCGCCAGCAGCTGGAAAGGATGCGGCTGCCATATCGCAATAAGAAAGTCACCCTTTGGGTGCTTTTCGGCATAATTGTCGTCACAATGTTCCTATTCAAATTCACCGAACTGCGGCCCACCTGTCTATTCAAGCTGGATGCCACAAACGATTTGCCATCACAAATGGTGCGTATAGAGGTAAGCATATATATACCTGACAGATGTATATATATATACACTATATATAGACTCACACCACACACACATATCGAAGTCAAGTTTATTTACACTTAACGACATATACATAGGCCGACGGCAACGATGGCGAATGATAAATCAAATTGCGGCCAGCATAGTGAGAGCATCGATAGATATAGATGTGTCGCTGCCATCTGGGACCCCAAAGGACTGTATAACTAATTTCATGTTGACTGCACACTGTTGACCCTAACCGCAAGCAATGCAAAGTCATTGGGGGATTTGCTGCTTATCGCTTGGCCGAACACCATTTTGTAAACATTAGTTGACCAAATGGCAACAAGAGCTGCAATTTTTTTTTTTTGTCCAATCGCTGCCCACTGTGGTTGATTTACTGCTGCACACACTTCAGGTAGAAACCGATCAGGTGGAAAGCAAGCACACACTCACAATATATATTCACTCGATATACTCAATAAGTGTGCTTGACCAATGCCGACTGCATTTTCGACCAATTTTTCAATTTTAAACTTAGATTAGTTCACTGCAGCTGGAACGCTTTCAAATGCCGAGCAATGAGAGCTTTCCTTTGTTGTTAGTTAATTGAATTTAAGTTGCACTACTATTGAGGCACTTAAGCCTTTTGACCCAACCGTGTGTGTCTGTCTATCTGTGTATGTTTGGCCCCAATTCAATCAAATTGCTCAGATCAATAATTCATTATTGGGGCACATTCTGTTTGCGCTTGTCGCATTCTTATCTCATCAAAGCAGTCAGCCAATAAGGACGGACGGACGGACGGACGGCCGGCCGGACGGACGACAGCCAGCTAGAAATTCGCCTTATCGGATCGATTAAAAGTGCTGACTAACAGCCCCAGAATTGAATGGGAGGGGGCGAAACCACAGTGTTAACCAATTGCCGAATTTCTCAGCAAACCAAAAAAATATCTATGTTGTTCTACACTTTCCAAAGCGTATCAAACATTTCTCATGAGCTGTGCAACTGCAACAGCAGCGAGGGCGTTAGATGGGTATAAACATCTATAATAGATAAGCTACTTTGAAGCGAACTTTAACATTCCTTGGGAAGACTTTTGATAGTTATTTGATTGCTAACTAACCTAAGCGATATTTTAGATAGATTTTTTCATTAACATTGATGCGAGACATAAGCCATATAACTTCTTTGCGATATATCTGTCAGAAATATAAAAAATTTTGTATTTTGCATTGTCTGACTTACATGACTTCTATGCGATATATAAGCCAGATATTTCCCTTTAGACTCTTCTATAACTTCTATGCGATATATCTGTCAGATATATCAAAATTCTGTAACTTCTATGCAATATAGATGCTAGTTATTTCCATTAACTTCTACACGATATAACTGTCAGATAAAACAAAAACAAAAATTTCTTCAACTTTCAGTTTCTAATCGTTTTCTCCTATGACTCAAATGTCCATTTGCATAGAGTATTTTAAAGTTCGGTAAATATTTGCAAATATTTTCTCTTCTTCCTAAGACAATTTCACGCATATTTTGCTCGCATTGAGTAAGTTGTTAAAGCGGCTCGTATTAGAGGCTTAGATTCTTGAGTAGAACGCCTTGGCCCAGGCATTTTTTAGCTGCGCACGAAAATCCTTTAAATTGACATTAATGCGACAGGCACGCCAAAGGTTAACGGGCTGCTGTTACCAATACCCACACACACACACCAACACACACACACACATCTATCTTTATCTACGTGTGTGTGTATGTGAGTGTGGGCCACGCAAATTCAGTTGACAGCTGCCAGAGGCACCTTGGCGACATCGTCGCTATCCTTCAGGCACGCTGCCAGCAGCTGCTCATTCTCATAATTATCATCATTATCGTCGTGGAGACACACGTAATTTTTGCCTGCAACTTTTCTCTAATTTAATTTTTTTCCTTTGCTTCATTTTTTTTTTATTTTTTGTATTTTTTTTTTTTTGATTATATTTTCTCTTCTTCTTGTCGTTTTTGTGCTTTCACCATCTAGAAATACGTCACAGATGACAATCAACGCTCCTATTCATACAACCGTGAGATGCCATTAATATTCATAGGTGGCGTGCCCAGGTCTGGCACGACATTAATGCGCGCCATGTTGGATGCTCATCCTGACGTGCGGTAAGTTTACACCCAAAAACAGCCTAGCTACATTACTCCCCGGCTGCCTAGTGCCCCAACTCCCCAGCTCCCTTGCTCCCCAGCTCCCTGCCTCATCAACACATACTTGAAAACCGGCCCACAATCGGCACTCAGCACACAGAGCACTTGTGTCCACGCAACCCCAGCCGTACGACTTCTCTGTCTCACAATGCACAACTAACAAAGGCAACAGGTCAAGCTTTACATGACAGCCAAAAAAATAGAAAACTCTTTTATGCTCGATTTTTATACACTTTGCAACTATATTTGAGTGGCATTGGCAAAACATTTCACTTTCCTTTCATAAGTAAAGAAAGAGGAATGAAGTCTTTCTACATATAATGACAGTTGGGCTCAGAAGTTCGTTGGTGATACAACGATTATAGCGGCTATACAATTTTCCGATACCATTTTCATAGTACGAATTGTCTTTAGTCCCAGAATAAGCCTCAGTTACGGCGATTGCCTCTGCAGCGGCGCTAAATTTCATTCCCTTGAGTTCTGGGAATAGTAAAAAGTCACCTAGCCTGGCCGGTCTATAGAATACGATAGATGCAGCACTTTGCAATTATGCAATTTCGCCAACGTTTTCATTGATTTGCGACACTGTGCATTTGGTCAACTGTTAGCTAGAGCTTTCGCTTAGCAAAATATTCATGCACGATGTGTCCAAAACGTTCCTTTGATATGTTTAGAGCCTCAGCTTTGCCGATAAACTTCACTTTGCGGTCATCCACAATTATTTTGGTGGACTTTTTTGATGTTTTCATCGGTAGCAGCCACTTTAGGGGCGTTCACTGCGTGCATCGTCCCACTTCGGCTCGTTTAAACTTGGCAAACCACTTATCAACGGTTGATTTCCCTGGTGCAAAATCCGAATAATGTGTATCAAGCCAAGATTTGGCTTTTATAGCAATGCCTTATTAATACACGAAATTCCTTTTTATTCATGCCAGCAAAAAATGCTTCACTCAAAATGTTCTATGCCACAAATTACCTGTCCGACAGCTGTAAAATTTGTGCGCGTGTCTTTTAAATGTTAGTATTAACTATATCGTACTCATATGGATACACAACAGTCCAACTGTTGTAATTTATATCTGATAGCTACAACTTTTGCCTACAATTATTGATTGATGTTGTAAAGTGTTCTATGAGCTATGGGTATGAGCTATGCTGAACTCAGTTGATTA
This sequence comes from Drosophila anceps, assembly GCA_035045945.1. Taxonomy (NCBI): domain Eukaryota; kingdom Metazoa; phylum Arthropoda; class Insecta; order Diptera; family Drosophilidae; genus Drosophila; species Drosophila anceps. Next base: position 4,164,013 of record JAWNON010000162.1, read on the forward strand.
AGCCATAGAACACTTTATGCTAAACTGATCGTCGATTCGTAAAGCGACAGTTTTGATTTACAATTTTTATCTAATAACTTAGATACATTGCCTTGGTAAAACAGGGCGTGCAATTGAGCCATGGCGTACAAGTGTTTTTCTTATATGCCCATACTCAACTATTGGATATGGTCGTAAGTTTATGATTGATCATTTTCCCGAAAAGCTTTTCGTCGACTACAATCGCATCTTTCGTGCTGTTCTATTAAATAGCTCCAAATTAGTTGAAGAGTAATTAAAACCATTGAATAATCTTCAGTCAAACAATTAACGTTAAGTTAATCCTCTCAGTTGTATTGCCAAATAATTACTTTGTAGGCAAACAGGAATTATGTAAATGATAATAGCAGCTAAAGCGCTGCACAATACAAATGTAACACGTAATCTTCGTAGCAGGTGTTTATTTATTTTGCAACTATATCAAAATGTTATCGTTTGTATATGTATTACACGATAGATAGCCCACAGACGTGGCACTGGGGACTTGTCTGAAATGATGGATGGCTAAAAACTGCTGTCCAGTTGGCTTTGCTTTCGCTGAGTTGAGTTGGGTTGGATTCGAGCAGCAGCAGCAGCAGCAGCAGCAGCAGCAGCAGCAACGGGAGCGGGAACGGCAGCGCAGAGCGGGTGACTTTGGATTTATGTCTGTGCGGCTGACGTCACAGCATGAATTAGATTATTAAGTTTATGTTACGCATGAGTAATTAGCCACGAATTTTTTCGCTGCTGACGTCCTTTGTGCCGTTAGGCAGCCAGTTTAAAGGTACGCCATAGCACAGAGAGACTGCATTACGACGATACAAAGGACATCAAAAGGCGATGGGGTCTGTTAGGTGTCGACTTTTGCCTGCTTATTTTATTAACAATTTGCATTTTACGCTACTTCTCTCACTCTGTGCGCTGAGTTCCGACTTTTGACTCCTCGACTGCTTCTGGGCTGCTGGGCTATGCTGAGCTGCTGAGCTGTTGGGCTGCTGGCTTCTGGCTCATGGCTCATGGCTCCTGGCTGCTGACAGCAGTCAGCGCCACTTTTTCTGATGGCTGCACAGCACAATTTCCGCTATTTAAAAACTTACTTCCGCCCCGCAAGAGCCAGGGACGCCTTTAGTTAAATTTGTGCCAACGCAGATACAGATACGCCTGCACAGTACAGATACAGATACGAGCAGCCATGTGTCTGTGTGTGTTGCTGCATATGTATGTGTGTGTGTGTGTCTGTAGGGATGAATCCAATGTTTTTGCGCTGGCCTCGTTAGCTTTTGTTCGTCCGATTTGCATATAAGCCACGCGCATGTAATTGCTCCAAGATTATATATATTTGTAGAGCTTTGCCGGCTTTGTCTAACTCGAGTTAGAAAATTATGGAATTTCGCTGCGACTCATGGCAGCCGAAGACCAATGAACGACCAAGAAATGTCCACAGTTGGCAGTTTGCTTGCGCAACACGCTCAAATGGCCCTCAGTGAATAACGACCAAATGGATTCCGCAAAGCAATAAAGTCATTTGAAATACCAGCAAGAATGCGACAGAGTAGTCTCTGCCACGGCATTCAAGTGGCGAAAACCGAGCATTTAACAAGGAATTTATATGAACGAAAACGAATTGTGATATGATGTGCTAGATATGCGATATAGCACAATTTACATGCAGAAATATTCAAAAGTTTTAGTCTGCTTTTATTAGCTAAATTTGTTATGTCTAGAGATCACAGAAATGTTTGACAGCTCTCTGAATATATATATATATATATATATATATATATATATATATATATATATATATATATATATATATATATATATATATATATATATATATATATATATATATATATACTATATATATAATATGAAGTCTATGTGGTATAAAGTCTAGATGTCACCCAAAGTTTTCGTCTGACTTTATGTAAAGATCCAAATTTGTTAGGTCTATAGATCACAGAATGCTTTCACAGCTTGCTAGATATGAAAGATATGAAATATTTTATATAAAGTACACGAAGAAGTAACCAAAAGTCATGCTCGCACTCTACGTAAGGATCTTACTAGCTAAATTTGTGTATAGTATGTCTATAGATCACAGAATACATTCACTGCTCGCTGTAGTTACTGCTGGTATATTTTGGCTTATACTCATCATAACAAGCTAAGCGCTGGCTTAGTTTGATCAGTGCGATGCTCAGTCACTCGTGTTCGTTACACGCATTGAAATAATACAGAGAAAGCGGTACAAATGACCGCAATCTCAATACAAATATAAAGCTCTGAAAAAGCTAATCTATTGAGACAATTAGTACTTGAATTGCGGCACACATGTATATTAAATTTATATATATTTTTGTAAATGTAAAAAAAAAAACAAATTTTTGTTTTGGAACTAATTTCAAACGACAAATTTGGCTAGAAATGTTAGCAAAAGAAATTAATAAATTATTTGTTTTTAGAGACAAATCTTAAAGCCTTAAATATAAAATTTAAAATATTTATAAAATATATATATATATATATATATATATATATATATATATATATATATATATATATATATATATATATATATATATATATATATATATATATATATATATATATATATATATATATATATATATATATATATATATATATATATATATATATATATATATATATATATATATATATATATATATATATATATATATATATGTATAGCCTTAAAGTTTATTTCTTGGATCTGTGAAAGTCCAAGATAAATTTAATAACAAAAATTTTCTTCAGTTTCTAGCTTACATTTCCTTCCAGCCATTTTGACATTTGAAATTAGTTTTTCAGGAATTGGACTTCAGCATTTTAATCAAAGCAATTTTTGCCTGGCAGCAAACTTTTATTTTACGTTTTGTAATTTAAGCCAACCTTTATTGAGGTAAAAATAATTCAAGCGTTACTCTAGCTGGTTTGCAATCAATATTGATTCAAAAGCCCTTTCGCCGGCCCCAGTAAAGTATGCAACATTTATTAGCCAAGCTGGCTTTCATATTAAATATCGGGCCTAATTGCCTTAACTGAAATTCAGTTCAGTCCAGTTCACTCTCGCATGCACGTGGAGTAGTGCAGACCGGGTCGCTTCTCGCTTCTGGCATTTCGCTTCGTGCGCCACAAGAATTCATAATTATTGCATGCAGGGAATGTAATTAAAATATTTCAGCATAAACTGACCTGGCCTGGCCGTACGTAGCCTAATTGATTTTGCACAAATTCTAGTGGCTGTGGCTAGACAACGTCCTTTGAAGCTCCAGCAATTGCCTCAAATTGTAGTCAAATGGCAGCTCAACTGCCAATTGGATGCTGTTAATTTGCGCATTAAAAAAAGCGAAATACGCAAGCAAGAACTGCAAGCCAAGCGCCCGGCTAGATGAAGCCGTGAAATGGGGAGGGCAGCTTGTTTTTTGGTCGAAAATTTTGTAATTCAACGCTGCAATGTTGTATGTTGAGTGCGCCAGAATCGTGTCGAGTCGGGGCGAGTCAAGGCGAGGCGAGGCGAGGCGAGCTGAGGCGAGTGAAGTGAGCGCTAACCATTTAGTCGATTGCATTAGCAAAAGCCCAAAGCTGGATTGTTTTGAGGCGTGATGCGGGCATAGAGCGCGCTTCGTTTCAAAACCCAGCGATATCAAACATCATTGTTGTTTCGCTGTTGCCCCATTCCCATTCCTCCCCACACACCCATTCACCCACACACACACACACACACACACACACATATTTTACCTTCCATTTATCCTTCCGGGCTGCTGCTGCTGCTGCTGCTGTGCTGTGCTGCATTGCTCTGCTCTTGCTTATTCGCTTTTGTATGTCTCATCCATTTAGCTGCGGGCAGGAGACGCGCGTCATTCCGCGCATTCTGCAGCTGCGCTCGCACTGGCTAAAGTCCGAAAAGGAATCGCTGCGCCTGCAGGAGGCGGGCATCACCAAGGAGGTCATGAACAGTGCCATAGCGCAATTCTGCTTGGAAATCATTGCGAAACATGGCGAACCGGCGCCGCGCTTATGTAACAAGGATCCGCTGACTCTCAAAATGGGCTCCTATGTAATCGAGCTATTTCCCAATGTAAGCACATGCCACACACAAACACACATATACACTCAGAGCTGTAACTTAACTTAAAAGTATTTGTTTGTACTTGTCTTTAATTTACGTAGGCAAAATTCCTATTCATGGTGCGGGATGGACGCGCAACGGTTCATTCGATTATATCCCGCAAGGTGACAATTACCGGCTTCGATTTGGGCAGCTATCGCCAGTGCATGCAGAAATGGAATCACGCCATCGAGCTAATGCACGAACAGTGCCGCGACATTGGCAAGGATCGATGCATGATGGTGAGTAGAGTAGCCAGGTGTCAGCTGGCAGGTGACACTGGAGAGCTGACAGGCGACAGCTGACAGTTGACAGTTGCCAAATACCAGCTGGACACATGGCACACACAGAGAAAGAAGCAAAACGACAGAGAGATAAAAGTTGTTTAATTATTAATAGATCCTAGAATATCATGTGTGTGTGCGTTCGGTGTAAGCATTTTAAATTTCTAGTTAATTTACTTTTCTTCTTTTCTTTTCTTTAGAATTATTGTTTTAAAGTCTTCACATTTCAATTTTGTTAGATATTTTTTTAGACTCGTGTTTAAGAACTGCATTCATGTTACTTTGCTTCTGCTGCGCAGTGTTATTGCCGCCATGAGTTCTTTTAAAGTCTTCTTAGCTCAAACTTGGGACTTAAGTTAACAGCAAAGCCAAAAGACTATTATAACAAATTGCCCCAATCATTAGGCAATTCATTATAAAATGGCAAATCCTTTGAAATATACTACAGCAACTCAGTGCTATTGATAACTATTGTTACATCATTTGAATGTATTTTAAGTATATATAAGTAAAACGCGGGCATGTCACTCTCCCTGTGCTCGCGCTCCTTATGTTCGCTTACTGCAGCTGGGCAAATAAAGAATAAAAGCATTGTTCAATTGAAACTCAAGGCGGTCGGTCGTTGTTGTGATATTTATGAGTCGCTATCTCAGAGAGAGAAAGACGCAAGCTGTAGTCCCATCCAAGTATAGTTGCTTGAGCAACCTACCTAAGTTTAGTAATTTGCTTTGTCTGCTTGTTTAAATTAGCAAAAGCTACCCTTAAGTTAATCATTGAGTTAATGTGTATATTAATTATAACTATCATTAGTATCATTATATCGTCAATATGTATATTAATTATAATTATCATTAGCTTCATTTAGTTGAACCTTGCTAAAGCTACTGAGCTAAATAGTTATCGGAAATAGTAAAACTCTTGTTATCTTTAGTTTTAGTAATTTGTTTTGTCTCACATTACGTTCGTTTAAATTACATTCAGTAATATCTTCATTTAATTATAATTACTTAATTTAATTATAATTATCATTAGCATGATTAATGTGCGCAGCCCTGAGCTTGAGCCTTGTATTGATTTGTGCTCGTAATTGTTAGTTATTAAAGCCATAATTGAAAATCCCATTAAGCAGAGTAATTTGAGTAATTATATGGAAATTTATTACCAGCCATTAAGGCAGTCGAAAGATTTATGTAAAGTTTATGACTTTAAATAACTAAAACACATTTTAATTCCAATTAGTAATTAGAAGTAATTTGGAAACTGAATAAAATATTTTCATACAATTTATTTAATTACTAAAATCACTAAATTAACTTTGTCTTTGGCTTCTTTTATTTAGGTTTACTATGAGCAGCTGGTGCTGCATCCGGAGGAGTGGATGCGCAACATTCTGAAGTTCTTGGACGTGCCGTGGAACAGTGCGGTGCTGCATCACGAGGAGTTCATCAACAAGCCGAACGGTGTGCCGCTGTCCAAGTGAGTAGCTGCAACATTTGGTTGTCCCATCAGCTAATTGCAATTGTGCAACATTTTCAAACGTTTTTTGTTTTGCTGACGCGCCTTTTGTTAGAGTGGAGCGGTCATCGGACCAGGTCATCAAGCCGGTCAATCTTGAGGCGCTGTCCAAGTGGGTGGGCCATATACCGGGCGATGTGGTGCGCGACATGGCTGACATTGCGCCCATGCTCTCCGTGCTGGGTTACGATCCGTATGCGAATCCGCCGGACTACGGTAAGCCAGATGCATGGGTGCAGGACAATACATCTAAGGTATGTGCAACAAACAATCAGACAGGCAGACAGCGTCGCAGCGTCAGTCAGATGTGTTAGTCAATCGGTCCGGCATGGCGCACACACACACACACACACGCACGCACACGCACACACAACATCCACCTCTCGACCATTACCCAATTCCATTTCCATTTTCATTTCCATTTCCATTCACGCTCTCGCCTGCTACCCCGATCAGCCATGTCCGGATCCGGATATCCCCAAAGCATTCAACATGGCGGCCATCCTTTTTGTTGTCGTTCCAGTTAACATTTTGTGTTGCCATCTTCATTGTCATCCTCTTCTCTCTCTTTTTTTTTACTCTCTCTCCACATTTTTTTTTGGGCTCACTTTTTGCCGCCACTGTAGTTGAAGTTGTTGTTGTTGTTGTTGGTTGTTGTTGTTGTTGGTTGTTGTTGTTGTTGCAGTTGTTGGGCTCTTTGTCGCTCCCGTTGGCTTCTGTCATTGCCATATTTTGCACTTTTGCTTTGTGGCAACGATTTTAGCATTGTTGGCCATATTCGCAGATAACGTGCTGTTGAGCAGCTTTCCTCATTCTTTAGCACAAAAAGCTGGAATATAGCTAAAGCGGGTTAACTTTGATGCAGCCAGTTATGCTGCCGCAGCCAGCTGCTGCTGCTGCCTGTTGGTCCATGAAGTCAACTGACTTTGTCTATGGTCCGATTGCATATAGAGAGATAGATAGAGAGAGAGAGAGAGAGTGTGTAAGAGCTGACTTTGACAGCATATTAAACTACTCAAATGAATTGAAGAGTATTTAAAGCATTTAACTAATCTTCCATTTGCATGCAAAACTTTTTCAACTCACCCAAACTTCAGGCAGCCACAGCTATTTAATGTAGTATACAAAATCCAGCTTTTTACAGAGTATCTGCAAATTTGGTCAACTCGGCCGAGAGAGAGAAAGAGCCTTCTAACTTGTTACACACGATTTTATTTATTTTTTTGTTTTGTTTCGTTTGTTTGTTTGTTTGTTTCTTGCACTCGCCTTTTTTTTGCACTTGTGCTATATTTTTTTTTTATTTTCTATATTTTTTTTTTCTTTTATTTTTGTTGTTTTTTTTCTTTTTGTTGTATTTTTATTTATTCCAGGCACTTAAACATGCATTGCTGGTGCTATTGTCGCCATTGTTGTTGTTGCTGTGGTTTTTGAAGCTCTGCTTCCTGGGGGCACAAACACACAAACACACACACACACACACACACACACACACACACACACACACACACACACACACACAAACACACACACACACACAGATAAAGAGGGACAACACACACGCATATGCCTGGTGCATATGCATATTGTGTTGCCGTATCGATAGCCATGATAATAATGACGTTTGGCTACCCATTGTTGAATCAGATACATGACTTTAGGGCACACTTAGGCAATTTATATGTATATACATATGTACTTATATGTATGTATGTATATACATCATATAGAGCCTGCCCAAATATGAACACACTCTGCTTTTTGTTTGCATTCATTTGTGGACTTGCATTTTTTATGCCCTGAACCCATTGAAATACGAAAATCAGGGTATAGCGCCCTTGTTCAAATGTATGTAACAGACAGGCAGCGTGGCAGACCTCACAAAGTACACATATATATATTTATATTTATGCTTGATCAAGGCGACGAGCTGAGTCGATCTAGCCGTGTCCGTATGTCTGGTCGCGTCGATCTCAGAAGATGAAATTTATTTTGTAGATCCATATACAGCACGCACAGATCAAGTTAGTTTCAAATCAGGGCTAACTAGTCCCGTTTTCATCTTATCGATTACACGTCAAGCAGCGCCAATCGGTGTTGGTAGTAGAGATGTGAGCTCAATTGCTGGCGCCGTCGGGTCAGGGTATCTTCTAGCTGGACACGCTTTGCCTAGAGCTTTCATACTTGTTTATTAATGCAGCTAATGCAGCAAGCACTGAATTTTCCAGATTTACATAAGCATATATACACACATATATATATAAACATAATATATGCATATAAATTGCTATATTTATGGCTCTATACGTGCGGCGTATTAAATAGTTCTTGTTGCAATTTAGTCGTCGAGCCTGCGAAGCCAAAAGAATTTTCCATTATGAGCCAAATAATAAATTACATGCAACTGCTGCAGCTGCTGCTACTGCCGCTGCTATTGCTGCTGTTGTTGTTGCTACTGTTGCTGTTGCTACTGTTGTTGCTACTGTTGTTGTTGCTACTGTTGTTGCTGCTGCTGGTACTGCTGGTGCTGCTGGTGCTGCTGTGGCAACCTAGAGGCATATCCTGTTCAGTTGAGAGTCCTGCGCAGCTGCTTGCCACAGACGCGTTAAATTAGCGGCTAATTAATTAGAGCAGCTTTGTTGAGTCGCTGAGTGCCGCCTGCTGCCAGCTGCCTGCCACCTACCGCCTGCTACTTGGTTGCGATGCACTTGAGGCTTGACAACTGCAACTGGAAACTGAAAACTGAAAACGGTCGACATTTGCTCGAGGACTGCTCATAAATTAAAATTTGCAAGCAACTGACAGACAAGCAGTAGAAGCAGCAGCAGTTGCTGCTGTAGCATGAATTGCCTCTTACGCTTGGCCGGTTGATTTGCCTGCCAGCTGCAGGTGTTGCACGTGTCGCAGTTGCTGCACCAGCTGCAGTTGCAGTTGCAGTTGCGGTTGAAAGCGTTGCATTTGAAATGATTTCGACTGCAGCTTTGATTTTTACGCTGCTGCCGCTGTTGCCGCTGTTGTTGCTGCTGCTGCTGCTGCAGCTGTCACAACACGAATCTCTGCATTTTCACAGATGAAATGTTTGGTGGCGGCTGAGTGGTTCCGGTGGTACTGGGGTGGTTCGACATAAATGCCAATTTATGCTGCAGGCAGCAACCTGTGCGGTCGGTGCAATTGCTAGCAATTGAAATGCCAGCAACAGAGATGCTAGCAATAAGAGTTGCCTGTTCAACGCATAACACACATATATATTCTATATATATATATATATATATATATATATATATATATATATATATATATATATATATATATATATATATACATCTACATAGATATATCTACATATATATACAGCTATGTTCATAAAAATAGTAGTGCTGCTGAAATGTTCTACAGCAAAATTTTTATGGTATATATAAATATATCTGAATACCCGTTTCAAATTGCTTTCAAAATATGACTTTTTCAGTGTCACTACTATTTTTATGCACACAGCTGTATATGTCAGTTAGTCGATCTGTTAAAGGCGTCAACTGCAATTATAATCAATTGAAAGGCCGCCAATTATATTTTATGCGCGTAATTTATGTTAATTGCAAAATTTTAAAATAAATTGCATTTTTATCGGCATGGAGCCCATGGAGCTGGGCGTACATTATCAAAATTTCTGTCATTTGTGCACAAACAAAAAGAGTGAAAAAAAAATGAGAAATTAAATTAAAAATTAATGAAACAAGCATATTAAATGACAGCCAACGTGCGACGTGCCAGAGCATGAAAGCATTTGCCATGCTCAATTAATTTTCCCAACTCAATTCAATATTTATATATATATATAACATATATATATATATATATATCTAGATGGATTGTATAAAGCGTATTGATTTAATAATTGCAATATGCTTGTGGCTCTGATGATTGAAGATTAATTTGCTTTTCAAGACTGAAGCACTTACCTTGAGGCTGCCTGCATAATCCTTTGAACATAGACGGGCAGCGTGGGCCGCTCGTTAAGCCTAGACTAAACCCCCATTAATGTACAGCAGCAGTAGCAGCAGCAGCAGCAGTAGCAGCACCAGCACCAGCAGCAGCAATAACAACATATTGACAATAACAGCAACAATGCATAAATGACAGACTATAAATAATCCGAGCAGCTGCAGCTCTTGCTCGACATGGATATCAAACAGAAATGATGTTCAAATAAAAATATGCACATTTCCGTATGTACATATTTGCATATGGATATACATATGTATGTCTAGTGGGTGCCTAGTTGTGTATATGGGATTGTGTCTATAACTCGTATTCATATTCATGTTTTATGTCATATGCGTTTTTTTGTTCTACTTCTTCCTTTGATATAGCTAAAAGCCAATCGAATGCTATGGGAAAGTAAAGCGAAGCAAGTGCTGCAGATGGACTCCAAGTCAGATGATAACAACAACAACAACAATAACAATAATAATATTAATATTAATAATAATAATAATAATAATAATGATGAGCATAATAACAATAAAATAATGACAGAGCAACAGCAACAGGAACAGCAGCAGCAACAGCAGCTGCTGCAGGCGGATCAGGAACTGCAACAGGAGCAAGAGTTGGAACAGGAACAACGCAAGCCAAAGGATGTCATCACGATAAAGCAGCTGCCGTCAAACTTTAACAGCAACAAAAACAATAACAATGCCAAGCAATATGTCGGCGCATTGGAGGACACATGATATCCACATATACCCATAAGATTACCGCGCGGCAAACATTGAGCTAACGACAACACACAGTGACAACAACAGCAGCAGCAGCAGCAGCAACAACAACAACAGCAACAGCAACAATGCGCATGGTAACAGACAACCATCAAATGTTGGCAAACCAATTTCAAATTGTATTATACCAAGTAAACGCATATGCATATGCAGATATACACATATATATGTAGATGAAACATCTTTGCCACAGTTGCGCATGTGTGTGTGTGTGTGTGTGTGTGTGTGTGTGTAATACGTTCAACCAATTTAAAGACACACAATTTTATACATTCATATATATAATATTGATGTAAACATGATTTAAAGATGTTTAGCAAATACCACCAAAAACGAAAACGAAAACAAACAAAAATAATAATAATATTAACAAATAAAAATAGAAATCTTTGCAGGGTGCGCTCACTGCTAGGCTCCTCTTTTAAATGCTATTCCCACAATATTGTTCAAAGAAAGCGAGTAAATTGTATATTTAAATATAAATATATATATACATATTTACTTTTTATACAGCCTTTGGCCGGTTTTTAAGAGGACTTTTATGAACGTTTTTTCGAGAACTTTAATATTGTTTAATTTTTTTTTTTTTTTTTTTTAATTTAATTTTGTACAGTTTTCATGTGAAGCGAGTTTTAATTTCCTTTTTTTATATTTATTTATTTATATACATTTTTGTTTCTGAATCTCAAGCTCTCAAACAATATATATAAATAAAAATTTTTTTTTTATACACATTTATAATGTTGAAAACTAATAACAAAATAAAAAAGAGGAAAGAATAATTTTAAAGAGCTTTTAATAACGATATTTCAAATACATTAGCATAAAACATGTGTGCATATATTTATACAAAATTATAGTTAAAAAAAAAAGTAAAAAAGTAAAAAAAGAAAAACAAATGACGAAGAAGCTTAAACAATTTGTAGCATAGCATAATAAAATTATATATAAATATACTTTTTTTTTTAAACAAACTGTTTTTTTTTTTTTTGCAATAAATTGACTGAATGCAGCATCATATGCATCTGTGTGTGCGTGTGATATGCATACTACATATACACTTATACACATACACATATAAATGTCTAAAGTTAATTAAAGTTAAAGTTACAAGTGTCGTATAGTGTGTGCATGTATATGTGTGACATAAAGGATACAAATAAATAAAATAAATGTATTTATAAATAAAATTAAAAAAAAAAAAATTGAAAGAAAGAAGAAGAAAAAAAAGGACTACAAACGCGCCTAGGCCTTATATCTAAGAGCTGTTGATGTTTTTAGGGCTTAATTCTAATTAAAATAAACTCGGGGGAACGATTTTTTCTTCTTTTGTATGTTTTTTTTTTCTTTTTTTTTTTGGCAGCCACTGTAGCGCGCACACCACACGCACGCCGGTGCACTGCTCTCCGTCCCCACGCGTGTGTGCGTGGCGTATGCGTGCATCTGTGTGTGCGTGTGCGTGAGCGCGCGCGTGCGAAAAGGATAGCAGGCATGTACTTACCGTTAGCTCAAGTCTATAGCAATGCTTTTTTTAATTTTTAGTCAAAGGTTTTTTTGTTTTTGCGCAGTGTTAAATAAATTAAAAAAAATTAATTGCTGACAATAAATGAAAAAAGATGCAAAAAATACAGCAAAAAAAAAAACTTAAAATAAATTAAATAATTATCAAATACTTGCTGTCTGCCTCACTCTCGTGGCACACAGAGTATATGTGCACACACATACACACACACATATGCGTGTATGATGTGTGTGTGTGTGTGTGTGCGTAATTCTATTGTGAATCTGAATGTAAACTATTTTTGTTAGCTTCTTAAGGGGGAAACTATGTCTTAAATATTTACCCAAAACAAAAAATCCAATAAAAAAAAATATATATATATAAATATATATGTTAAATCTAAGCATTAAATAGCTACAACTATATATGTATATAAGTGAATGTCATAACAAACAACAACAACAACAAAAATGATGGGTGTGAAGGGAAGCAGCGTGCTTGCAGCTGACAGACAATCAAAGCTCAAAGATACTAAAAAAAAAGAACCTAAAAAGAAAAATTTAAAAAAAAAAGATTAACTAGATGAATCTAAAATTGAATGTTTAGCAAATTGAAATTGATGTATTTATCTCAAAATTGTAACTAAGCTGTTCGCGTGCACACGCTGCCAGATCCAACGGGAGCTCATGAAAATAGAATTACAACTGCAATATACAGAGAACGGTCATTAAATCAGTAAGCGACACATAAACAACATAACATATAGAACACACATGCAGAATAATAGATTAAGCTAAGCAAATTGTACAATATTTATTAAAGACAACAATAACAACAACAACAGCAACAGCAACAACAACCAGAACAAGAGCAGCCAGATGAAGAAAGAAGAAAACATAAAGAAAACATAAATTAAATAAAATATATTAAATATATTCTAAAAATTCAAAAACAAAATACAAATAATAAACAATAACAGTTAAAAATTAAAGAAAACTTGTGCGTATTTAATTATGCAATGTTTGTTTTTGGCTAATTTTAAAACAACATTTTTGTATTCATTTGGTTACCTTTAAAAGTAATTGTATAACCACCAAGCAATCATATGCTTTAACTTTCAGCTTTATAGATTTGTCAAAGCTGGCTCAACTTTTGTAAGATTCAAATCTAAGACTCAAATTTGTTTGTTTTTTTCCTCACAGCACTTTTGTTTTGTGATCTTGTTCAGCTGCTCCTTCGTTGACGTCTTTAGCTGCACAATCGTAGCGCTGCGTCTTAAGTTTCTGGCACGAAATTGGCCAGCTCTGTGTTTTACGGTGGCAGCTACAGCATTATTCTCTTGTTTTTGGCCAACAATTTGATAATCTGTATGGTCGCTTCATTTTTTGCAATAGGCAACAATCAAAGACGTCCAAGCAAAACATTTGTCGGCATAAGTAAGCCACATGAATGCCAACACAACGTCACAAAAAAAATCTTAAATTAAATATATGTAACCCGCGCAAAATTCAACATTTGCGATACTTTTTGAAGACACCTCGTATATCGCATTAATCCATAGACCAAACCTCATGTGTTTAGCGCTTAAAGTCTTCCAGATATGCTAAAAAATGTCAATTCCCAAAGCAAACGACAACACACTGAATGATGTGGACAATAATCATAAGAGTGAATTTGATTTTAACAACTGCTCCATAAGATAGCGATTTTTTCTCTACTGCCAGGCCACACATAATCCCACAGCTACCCAGTCTATTGTCGCTGAGGATCATCCATCCACAGCCGAAGCCCCATTCAAACATAATTCAATCGAAAAAAAAATTGCTCATAGATATATGATGGTATAACACTTTAATTTCTTTTTTTTTTTCTTCTTTTAATTGGTGTTGATGATGTTTTATTTGGAAGAAATGTACATTTCTTGGTCAATAAAAAAAAGTGGTACTTCTCATGTTTTGCTTGTTCTGGAGTAGTTTGAATAAGCTAATAATGAGTATTTAGTTCATTCTTTTACTTTTATTAAAATTGTTGGCTTTGGTTTGTTTTCTTCTTTGGTTTTTGTTTAAATGTAGTTTTACGAAAAAATTGTATTTATTTATTTATTCCTCTTCCTCCTCTTCTTCTTCCTCCTCCTCTTCTTCCTCCTCTTCCTCTTCCTCCTCTTCCTCCTCTTCCTCTTCATCTTCCTCGGCCTCCTCGTCCTCCTCCTCGACGACCTCCTCCTCGACCTCATCCTCATCCTCAACGATATCCTCATCGGCCTTGGCGTCCTCCTCACCCTCGGGTGTCTCGGGCTCACCTGCCTTCTTGCCTGGTCGTTCGCCGAACCACTTTGGCAGTTTGGCTACATTGAGATAAAGGTGGAAAAAAAGGAAATCAATATTATCAAGGCATATTCAAAAGGACATCGAGACATGGAAGACATGGCATGACAATGAACAAAATTGATGAAAGGTTTCAAGTGTGCTCCCTGCGGTACAGTAATACCAGACTATATAGTGCTAGATACGTTACAGTGCCAAGTGCTGGTTGTGCTGGGCAATGGGTGTACATACATTTTTGACGGCCGGTGTATTGTTCCTTCTTCTCGTTCCAGATCTTCTCGTTCACATCCTTGGAGATCTCATCCCAGCCCTGTTGCCCAAAAGTGTGTATGTATGTGTATATAGTATATGTGACGAAAGTGTACGAAACACACACAAGTACAGTTGACAACAATTATAAAGTAAAGTGTACAGAACATAGAAAGAGATAAAAGAGAGAGAGCAGACGTTAAGTGTGATATCCTTAGCTACATGTCGTGTGTCTTGTAACCCCATCTATATAGCTAACTGGCTGATTTATTGACTGACTGACTGACTGACTGACTGACTGATTGATTGATCGATTGATTGATCGATTGATTGATTGACTGTCTAATGATTGTATTGTTGACACAATGGTTTCGATTTCGATTGCGATGTCGGGTCACTTTGGCGGTGCCCTTGGCAAAACATTGAACAGAGTATGTATGCAGGTACGAATAGTACAGAACAGTACAAAGGACAAAGTTATAAACAATTTCATAAAATAAACAATTAGACATTGAGACTTTCAACAAACAGAGTGAAAGAGAGAGAGTGACAGTGATAGAGAGCAAGAGAGTGCTCAACTGTTTGCACTTTTGCGCGCTTACATTTTGTGCGCTGAGTGAACCTTTCCTGTTTCTCTTGCCATGACTTTTCTAAGTTTTCCGCATACACCGTATTATAGCCCTATATTGGATAATAACATAGAGAATGAGAGAGAGAGAGAAGAGTGCAAAAAGAACCCGTTGTTGTGGTTGTACTAGAAGTTCTTGGCATAAAACCCACGACCAATGCGAGCTCGCAGCAATGGCCAACCGAATACTTACACCCTCGAATAGCTTCTTCTTGTCGTCATATGAGCGGGTATCCACACGTCTCTCATATTTGGAGGCGACTTGAATCTTGGGCTGTAATCAAATTGAAGTTATATGGTCAATAACTGTTAGATGATGATGATAGGTAATGGAACTTACCGGGTATTTGCCAGTCAAAGCTTCTGGGTCGAGACCCTTCTTCAAGGCTTTGTGCCTGAGCTGTTGCTTCTGTCTTTCCTTCAGCTCTTTCAACTACAGGCGTATGTCAACTTATTATAGGCACTGTCTACAGTTTTATACAGATTTTTGTAGATACTCACATCGTAGTCCTGACGTTTCTGCCTTTCTTCCAAGTCATACTTCTCAGTTTCCAATTTGACGATGAGCTCCCACAGTTCCTGGGCCTTCTCACGCAGCTTCTGCTCGCCAAAGCCTTCGATAGCGAGGGGCTTGATGCGGAACGACAACGAGATCTTCTTCTCCTCCTCCAATTGTTCCTTAGTCTTGTTACGTTCCATGGCGGCGGACGACAGTCCCAACTATATGCGTGCAATTTTCGATTTTTTTCCATTTTTATAATTGACACATTTCGTTGTGTGTTTTATGTGTGGTTTGGATTTGTATTTTTTTTTCGGTTTTATCGGGTTTTTCGGGATTTTCGGTTTTTTTTTTAGGTGACAACAACAACAATTTGTGGTTTATATTTTGGGGTTTTGGTTGCGGGTTACGGTGGTACGTGTGGAACAGGTACGGTTTAGAGTAAAAGACATGGATTTCAAATGATAGATTAGCAAAATTGTGTGTGTGGATGTGTGTGGGTTTGGTGTGTAAAATGAGATTATATAATTTAAGTATGGCAACGAACGGATACGAATCGGAGAGAGACAACATAAATATTAAAAACAAAAAAAAAAAAAAACACGAACACGAAATATACAAGAGAGAGAGAGAGAGAGTAGAAGGTAGAAACGACAAAATACGAGAATGGTGTGGGGAAGTGTATCAGTAGGCTGCATTGATGGAATTTCATATAATTACCACGCCTGTCTCCTTCTTGGCAATGGTGAAGTTGGGGCCCTTCTTGTCCTTGTCCTTCATGGCCTGCAACATGGCTTGGCGCTTCTTTTCGGCCTCCTCGAGACGCATGCGCTTCTCTTCGATTTCGCGCTGCTTCTTCTCTTCGGCCTCGCGGACGCGACGCTCCTCCTCCTCCTTTTTGCGCTGGGCCATCTTTTGCTCCTCCTCGGCGCGCGAGATCTTGCGCTTGGCCTGCTTCTCCTTCAGTTTCTTCAGCTCATCCTCCTCCTTGGCTCTCTGTTTGCGCCATTCGCTGATGTATTCTTTCAGCTGTTCATCGAGATCGGAGCGCTTCTGATCCTGACGCTTGATGAACTCTGGATCGCCCTCACCTCTGCACGGCACGACACACATACATCAAACATAATTAACAATTAGTGATTGAAATCGATCAAATGCAAAATCATCATTTACTAGCTAGCATAACTAACTAAGCTGGTAACTAAACTATGTATATATGTAGATTTACGCCTACAATTAATATTACATTGAGGTCCAAATTGATGTTTGTTTTTTTTTTATGAATATTATTTTTTTTTTTGTTTTTTTTAATCTCAGCTTAAGTCAAATATGTGCAAAGTAGAAAAAGAAGATGGACTGGTTAACAATTAGTGACTATCTCATAAAGCATTAGATCCACAAAATTGTCAGTAATATCAGCGACAAGGCGACCCTCGAGCCGCCCATATGTTGTATCTAAACTAGATAAAAATGAAGGCAAGAACATGCCAAAAATTTTATATTTATATATATATATATATGTATATAGATAAGATATTATCTAGATAATAATGATGTAATGTCAAGATATTGCACATATTGTGAATGAGTTAACTATATACAGAACGTACATCAGCTAGAACTAGTGGGGGGTTCGGGGGCTTATGCATACTACAGCTATGTTGAGTTTTGGTGAGTTTGGTGAGTTGTCGTTTTAGCCAGGCAGAGTTTGAACATTTGGTTAGCATTACATAAACTAGGCTCAGCTTAAGATATCACTAAGAATTTAGTATGGATTAGATTTTTTTTTTACATATTTCTTTTCTTTTTTTTTTTTGTACACATTTCGTATGGCATCAACTTACTCGGCTGGTGTCTGAGGTGGTTTTCTATACGTGAGGCAAACATGGAGGTGGTTTTGATATAGATTTGGTGGTTTTGTGTTTCAAAAAATTGGTTGGTTTTTTTTACATTTATAGTTTGGCACAAATTCACGATGAAGTACACAAAAACACGTGTTGGGTTGAGAGATTTGTTTTGTTTTGTTTTTGTTTTTTTTTTCATATGTAACAAAAATATTTATAGTTTTTTTTTGTATTTTACAAACAAAAAAATCGTTGAAAAGAAAGAGAAAAACATTTATTGTTTAAAAAAAAATTATTGGAAAAAAATTATTGTTTGTTGCAACGAAACGAAAATAATTGAAAAACAATAAATTAAATGTAAGTACGTATTTGTTGTTTGTTTGTTTATTGTTTGTTTGTTTGTTTGTTTGTTTGTTGTTGTAGTTTTCTGGCATGTTGTTTAAATTTGTAAATTCTAAAACTAAATTCCAAGCAACGAACTGTAAGCTATTTTGTACAAACTTTCAAAAACTCAAAACTCAAAACTGAAACTGGAACTGGAGCTGGAGCTGGAGCTGGAACTGGAGCTGGTCTTGTATGATCAAAAATAAACGAATTTTGCTTGTGTTTTGTACAAAATCAATGTGAAAAGGTTTTGCTTTTGTTTTTCTTTTTTCTTTTTGTTTTTTTTTTTTTGTTGGAAATGAAATTCGAGCAACGAACTGAACTAAATTTTGACCAGGCGAATTTTGGCTTTTGAACATTCCAAATTTGCATTATTTTTTCTAATATTTGAATTCTTTGTCGGATCGGCACACATTTCCATTGCTATACTATATATAAATATTTGATTTTTTAGCTATTATGCAAACACCAAATTTTAACTATATATATTTTCTGATTAATTTTATTTTATTTTTGTTTTTCTTTTTTTGAGAGAACTAAAAACACCGAGATGAATCTGAAGCGTAGCCGCAGCCGCAGCAACCGAGCTGCTCTAATTGCATATTGAGTACATATATATATATATATATATATATATACATATATCTACATTGATATATACACATATATATATCTGTATATCTCATGCCGAAAACATTTGCTTTGCAATTGTTTCGTTTCGAGTACTTTTTGAACAAATGCGAATATTGATTTATTTGCTTTGGTAACGCAATTACTTACTTCCTGTAATAAGAAAGAAACGGGAAGAAACAGAGAGAGAGAGAGAGAGAGAAAGAGAGAGAAAAACAAATGTGATTTAGAATTTTCCATGTCTTAAAGTCTTAATTGGTTGAACAGAAAGAAGCCAGGCCAGCGATAGGCGAAATTTACTTTTGCGTTATTTTTGTTTAATTTTTTTTTTTTGAATTTTTGTTTTTTTTTCAGAAATTTTGAATAGTTTTATTCATTATTCAAAACTTTGGAGGGAAATAAAGGGATAGACATGTTACGAACTACGATTACAAATACGAAAACAATTATATATAACTATATATATATATATATATATATATATATATATATATATATATATATATATATATATATATATATATATATATATATATATACATTGGTATACCATATACATATGTATATACATATATATATATATATATATATATATATATATATATATATATATATATATATATATATATATATATATATATATATGATATACCATATACATATGTATATACTATATATATATATATATATATATATATATATATATATATATATATATATATATAGATATATTGAATTTTGACAGGGTTGGATTACTGGAAATGGTGGCGGGTGGTGGGGGAGGTATAGCTGGGGGAAATACACATATAGCTTGCTCGATTTATATATATATATATATTTACATAACGTTTGCCAATTTTGTTGTTTGGAATTTGGAATTTACTCAAATTGGGGTGCGGTTCGGGAAAATGTGTGTGAATGTGTTTTTTTTTTTTTTTTTGCTTTTTCTATACAAAGATGATTTCATTGCTTGTGTGGTGGATAGATGTTTATAGATAGACAGATGAGTTAGTACATTTTGTACAAAAGTTTTGCTCAAATTGATCAGATTGTGTTTCGATACAGATATAGATATTTAGAGGGGATAAGACATACAACAACATTGACAGATAGATAAAAACAAAAAGAAACAAACAAAAAATTAACAAATTTACAAAATTATAAAAACAAATGAGAAATAAATTAAATTAATTAGAAGACAAAGACACAAAACAGAAAAAAATTGCGAGGGATAATTTCGGCGTTTGCACATTGATTTTTTTGGTTTTTTGGATTTTTTTTTTTTGCATAACAAAGACAAATACAAATACAAAGGACATATACAAATACAAAACAGAAATACACACATATAGAAAATTTTGTTTTTTTTTTTTTTAAGTATGAAATTAAAATCAAATTATAATTTGTTAAAAAAAAAAAAACAAAACAGAGAGAAAACACCAATCGAGTTTTTAGCTGCTCAGTTTTGGCCACAAAAACTACTTACGTCTCCTCTCTGGTCTCCTCGACAACCTCCTCCTCTTCGGAACTGCTGGCGAGTTCGTAATTAAACGAGGTGTGTTTTATGGTTTTGTGCAAAAAACAATATCACAGGTGCATTTTGATTGGTGTGTATGCAAAATAGTTGTTGTTGTTGTTGTTGTTGTAGTAGTAGTAGTAGTTGTTGTTGATGTTGTTGATTTTTGTTGATTTGGTTGTCAAGTTGTTTGTTATTGATTTCGAGAGAAACGAAACGACAACATTAGCAGTTGATTGATTAAGACATTTTGTTTGGGAAGGATTTTGGTTATGATGAAGTCACACACAGTCACAAGTTGCCGGCATGTGGATAGGTTGGTTGGTTGGTTGGTTGGTTGGTTGGTTGGTTGGTTGGTTGGTTGGTTGGTTGGTTGGTTGGTTGGTTGGTTGGTTGGTTGGTTGGTTGGTTGATGGGGTCCAAAGTGGGGATTGTGATGAAAGTAGAAAGTGTGTAAAAGGAATACAAATCAAACATGTGCCATAAAAAAGAGGACAAAAAAACCCAGTGATTGAAGCACACACGACTGACAAAAATTTACTTTATATATATATATAGGTATATGTATGGGTGTGTGTGTGTGAGCAAACTGTTAATCAAATGTCAAATTTCATAAAGAAAATAATAACACTTTAAGGATTTATGTACATATCAGATCTGAAGGGATCTGCAAGTTTTCAAGTTAGTTAAATACGATATTTGACCCACATTATACGATATTCATCTTATTGCTGTTTCATTGTCAATTGAACTTACGACTGAGCTGACTCTGATCTCAACTGAACTGAGGCATGATTTAATAGTAATAGATACGTGTCGCGGCGTGGCGCACGTGGCGCATACTTAATATTGTTGCTGTTGCCTGCTTTTATGGGTCACTGTACTTACGTGTATTCCTCATCGTCGGACATGGTTACGGTTTAGGGTTGAAAAAACCTAAAATGGTAAGAGAACAGAAGAGAAATATTCATATTAGTTTAAGGCCGTTGTATGCAGAGCTTAAACAGTTAACGTTACTCTTGACAGTCACAGTCACAGTCACAATGGCAGTCGAAGTCACAGTCACAGTCACAGTTCACTCTACACTGTTATTGTCGCTTACTGCCAATTGTCAAATGCTGCAGCAGCAGCAACAGCGGCAGCAACAGCGGCAGCAACAGTAGCAGTAGCAGCAGCAGCAGCCACAACAACAACAATGGCTAAAACTAAAATAGCAACAGCCTCCTCCTGCTGCTATTGTTGTTGTTCTTCTTCTTCTTCATCTTGTTGTTGTTGTTGTTGTTGTTGTCATTGTTGTTTTCGCCTTGATATCGCTCTATATTTAGACACCAAATGTTTATGCGGGCCAGTATCTGTGTCTGTATCCACATATGTATGCGTATATATATTTATATATACACATATATATAATATATCTATGTCTCTATGCTGTCATAAGACTCTCTCACACACACACACACACACACAGTCGCAGCCATCTTTATTTTTATATAGCCGGCGACAATATTGTATCCGATCATAATTTGTGCGCCTCTTACAAAATTTTGGTTATTTAATTTTGTATACTCGCCCATGCCTATATATTCATATAGTACATGTATGTGTGCATATATATAGAGATTTCTTTCTCTTTCTAGCACTCTCTCTCTCTCTTTCTCTCTCTCTTAGTCTGTCTGTTGATGTGTGAAATGCTTTTAGCTAACCGTTAAAAATAGCTGCGCGTATTGAATTTCTGTGCCGAAACGACACGAAGCGCTTAAAGAGCTTTTACGAGTTGACTTTCGATCGGAAAACTTTCTGATTTTTACCTTGGCACTAAATCAAAGGCAACCAAAGAGTAGCAAAAAAAATAAATAACCCAAAGCTAAACTCTGACTGACAATCAAATGTCAAAAAATGTAAATGCAATTGTCAAAATGCTCAGCTGAAATATGTGAAAAATGCAATCTGCTGCTTGACATAGTGTGTAATGGGGTGTCTGTGTGTGTGGTGTGCGTGGGGTGTGTGTGGTGTGTGGGTGTGTGTGGTGTGTGGATGTGTGTGGGTGTGTGATGTGTGGGTGTGTGTGGGTGTGTGTGGGTATGTGCAACAGTCTACGATTTCATAATTACAAACTTTCTATAGATTTATGCATTTGAAGTGCCGCAAAATTAGGTCGCGAATTATGAATGCAAATGAAAATATATTTCTATATATATGTAAATTATAAATATGTCTATATATATATATATGTATATATATATATATATATATATATATATATATATATATATATATATATATATATATATATATATATATATATATATATATATATATATATATATATATATATATATATATATACATATATATATATATATATATATATATATATATATATATATATATATATATATATATATATATATATATATATATATATATATATATATATGTTTACTATACATTTTACTGCAGTTGAACAACTTTTGTGCAGCAACAGTGCGTATGCTTAATGTGCATTCAGCTACCTAGTCAAATGTAGTTCTTAGTCGAAATTTATAATACATATATATCCAAATATATATATGATACAAGCATATATATATATTTATTTTGCAAAACCTCTCATATATGCTATCACTAAATCTATTTATCTATCTATCTATCTATCTATCTATCTATCTATCTATCTATCTATCTATCTATCTATCTATCTATCTATCTATCTATCTATCTATCTATCTATCTATCTATCTATCTATCTATCTATCTATCTATCTATCTATCTATCTATCTATCTATCTATCTATCTATCTATCTATCTATCTATCTATCTATCTATCTTTCTATCTATCTATCTATCTATCTATCTATCTATCTATCTATCTATCTATCTATCTATCTATCTATCTATCTATCTATCTATCTATCTATCTATCTATCTATCTATCTATCTATCTATCTATCTATCTATCTATCTATCTATCTATCTATCTATCTATCTATCTATCTATCTATCTATCTATCTATCTATCTATCTATCTATCTATCTATCTATCTATCTATCTATCTATCTATCTATCTATCTATCTATCTATCTATCTATCTATCTATCTATCTATCTATCTATCTATCTATCTATCTATCTATCTATCTATCTATCTATCTATCTATCTATCTATCTATCTATCTATCTATCTATCTATCTATCTATCTATCTATCTATCTATCTATCTATCTATCTATCTATCTATCTATCTATCTATCTATCTATCTATCTATCTATCTATCTATCTATCTATCTATCTATCTATCTATCTATCTATCTATCTATCTATCTATCTATCTATCTATCTATCTATCTATCTTTTTATTTACCTATCTACCTATCTACCTATCTATCTATCTATCTTTCTATCTATCTTTCATCTAGCCATTTACCTAATTATTTACCTATCTATCTACACATCTAACTAACATAACTAACTTAATTGCATTTCAGTTTCATGTTCAAGCCTTTGACAGCTTCAGTCTGATCTGTAAGCCCCAAGCTTTTGTATTCAGCTTCATATACACACAAACATATATATACATACATATAAATATATATATATATAAATACATATATAGAAAAAATGTTGAAACTAGAGCACAGCAATTGGCTAAGTTTGAGATGGGAGAAAATAAATAGTGTATTACGTTGTCGTGGCCGCTGTGCGCGCTAAATATAGAAAAATTTTCCAGCACCGATTTGGCTATGCCAGATATCGGTGCGAGAGCAGAAGTGTATATATGTGGGGGTGTCTATGTGTGTGTGTGTGGGCGTCTGAGTGCTGGTCTACAGACGCCTGCGCACAAGCGACGGACTCTGTGTGCGTGTGGGTGAATCTATCTCTGTTGGCCATTTTGCCAAGGTAAAAACACGAGCTGCCAGCCACACGCACACTCGCACACACTCACACTCGCACACACACTTACAAGCACGAAGATTATTTTTAAAAATTTTTAGAACGCAAAAATAAAGCAAAAAGAAGAAGAGGAGAAGAAGAAAAACCCAAAAAGAAAAAAGAATTGAATTCTTTCGGTTCAGATCTGTGAGATCATATAACACTTGGCTCTCAAGGCGCTCTCAATCGCAAAACTGTCGCATTTTTGTTCGTATTCCTGCTTGTTGCTGCTGTTGTTGTTGTTGTTGTTCCTGCTGCTGTTGTAGCTGTTGCTGCTGCTGCTGTTTGCTGTTGCTGGTTGCTGCTGTTGCTGCTGCTGTTGCTGTTGCTGTTGCTGTTGCTGCTGCTGCCGCCGTTAAAGTTGACGTTATTATTGTTGTTGTTGTCGTTGTTGTTATGCGCCCTAGGGCAATTATTTATAGTCTTTGTCAGGCATTGAACAAAAAAAAAAAGAGATACGAAAAAAAAATATTTGCAGAGCAGAAAAAAAATTTCGTCTGATATTTAAAATGCAATTTGAAAATCTTAGCTGTTTTTTGTTTTTGTATTTTTCAACTATTCTTTTTTTTTTGAGTTTTTTAATTGAATTGTTTAACACACGTCAATTGTTGCTGTGCTCTTCACTTGCAAAAAAAATGATTGGAAAAAAAAATTGGAAAAAAATAGATAGTTTGCAGCAGTTTGCGCACACAGGATTATGTAAGAGCAATCTTTATGCATTCTTTTTTATTTTATTTTGTTAATTTCTTGGGCGTTTTTTTCTTTTCTTTTTTGTAAGTTCAACGCGCAAGGATTTCTGTTTAAGTTCATTAGACATTTCCATAAGTTTTTTCTTTTTTTCTTTTTTTTTTTGTCTTGTTCGATAACTTTGTGAATATTTTGTATTTTACTTTTCATTGTGGCTTTTGGTCTAAACACTTGGCCAACTTACTTAGGGAAAAAGAAACAAATTGAACTCTCAACTAAAGTCCGAGCAGCTGACGTCGTAGGAGCGAATGCTGCGGTTCGACTAAACAGACTGACGATCCAAAGCGATGCTACACGTTATGTTAAAGAATTTTTTTCAGCTTGCGGAAAATGAAAAGCATTTCCCACCACTACAAAGACAGCGGCGCGCTCGCTATATACACACGGCCGCAGCGACAAAGGTCTCTACACATGCTCGCACATAGATATTGGCAGAGGCGAGCCGTTCGCACGGGTGTGAAAAGGCGCGCTATATGCCGGCACGTTGGCCAACAAGTGGCGATGGGCGGTGTGCAGAGGCGTACACCAATACATCGACAGCGAGACGAACATCGACAGAGACTACGCAATGCTTGGCAGCCATGGCGCAGGAGCGCATAGCTCATAGCATGGATCGGGGACGTGGCGGCAAAGCGTGGGCGTGCAGCATCTGTCTTAGTGAGTGTGCGTATATGAATGTGTGTATGGCAGCTTAATAGCAGTAACAATTTCAGGTGGGCTGCCTGCTGTGGCTGCCGCTGCTGCTGCTGCCAACACCCACCCGCCCACATCCGTTCGAGGCGTCGCGTCGCCAGCAGCTCGACTGAAACATAAACTTGTTGAATAAACAAAACGCACACACAGACACAGAAGGCAAGCGAAATAGAGATTTCCAAAACGAATACTTCCAATTGGCTATGATCTATATATATACATATATATGTATATACATATATGCATGTGTGCGGATCAGGCATGTATATAGCGAATATAGACTGGCATCTAGCGCATTTGTGCGTTGGCGTTTGAGTTGTTTTTGGAATCAAATATCGTTGAACATAAATTTCACACCCATTTAATTGTGTATGTATGTAAATATATTCAGGCAACACACACACACACACACACACACACACACAGAGGCATAACTAGCGCAAAGTCTTGTGCATAGTATAACATTTAGATCAAATCCAAATATATGTATATATATGACTTTTCATATACTTTATGCAGATGTAAAATGATTTCAAAAGTGGCCAAGAATGAAATGAAAACAACGTTGCGAGATCTTGCGACATCTTGTGAGCGCACAGTGCATGCTGCCCTTAAAGCCCACATATCTTAACTATTTAGCAGCTATTGCTATAGACAATTCTGAAATACAGAAATTTTCAAATATATCTATGTGTATATAGTGTATATGCTGACGTCGATGTTGGCTGCCAAATAGCCGGCCTTAGTGCACAGCGGTCGTCCGTCCGTCTGTCTGTCTGTCTGTCTATCTATCCGCCCGTCCGTCCGTCTGTATTTCTGTATATCTATCTATAAGTTCGATCTATTCGTCATTGTTCTGCTTTTGATTTTTCTAAATTGCTCGCACAGCATACCCTGCCTGTATAGCTGCTTAGCTCATTTAGACTGTGGAAATCTTGAATGGGTATATAATATAACACGTTTATTTATCAAAGAGTATATATACATAATATACTTTCATATTTCTATACATATGTTTTTATTTTAGGAAATTCCACTAGATATTAAAAAGAATGAATAAATAAATGCCTAAAATTTTAGCGCTGCCAACAAAAAATAGTCTGTCAAAACCTTATTAACAAGAGAATTATCGAAAACTTATTATTATTATTATTAAACTTATTATAAGAAAACTATCAACTTCATAACACTCGTTCAGGGTTCAAATTCACAGAAAGTGTATTCAGAACTCAATAGTGTTCCATTTGAAAAATTCTAATTTACAGATAGTTCTGTAGAGGCGATCAAAGGTGATTTAACCAAAAAACTTGCTGATTCCAACTCTAAAATTTTGAAAGATATAACTAATCCGATATATATCTCGCTCTCAAATAAAAATAATAAAATAGTAAGAATATAAAAAATTATAATAAAATGATAAGAAAAATATTTAATACATTTAAAAAAGTAAATCAAAATAATGATATATACAAAAAATAAAATAAATAAATAAAAAAAATTTTAAACTAAAAATAAATTGTTCACTAATTTACACATATAATAATAAAAATATTGTTAGAAATCCTTATAGTAATTACGTAAAATATTATAATAAAATGGTAAAAAAATATTTAAAACATTTAAAAAAAAAATAAAAATAATGATATGCATACAATAAAATAAAAAAAATACATAATAATAAAATTAAAACATAATGATACATAATGATCAACTTCGAAGTTTTGATGAAAAAAAAAAACTTAAACTAAAAATAAATTGTTTACTTATTTACAAATATAATTATTATATATTATATATATTGTTAAAAATCTAAATAATAAAAATATTTAGAACATTTAAAAAATAATAATGAATGTATATACAATAAAATAATAAAATAAATAATAATTAATAATAATGGTTAATGATCAAATTCCAAGTTTTTTTGCTATATATTAAATTAAAAAAAAATAATAATGCAAATAATTAATAAATATATTTGCCAGACTTTCAATAACTTAAAATAAATTGAATCAAATAATTGTGAATAATTATTCTCATCATATAAATCTTATTCCCTCATTTGAATCTATTTAATTTATTATTTAAATTATTTTCTGGCTTTTTATACCCTTGAAAATGGGAAATCAGGGTATAATGGTTTCGTTATAATATATGTAACGTATGCATAATGATGATTCATTGCCTAGATTTACATGCAACATTTCTCCAAAATTGCTTGATCAAAAATCTATGCAATTTGGTTTAATGCCATCGACTGACTTATGGCAGATTTAATTTGCACCCGCAAAATGTTTGCCATGTCCTGTCGTAATATTTAATGGTTTCTAGTTGACCGTCATATACCAGGCTATATATTGCCTATTATGCAGTCCTAGTAAACCTATAAAACCGAATTCTTGCAATATACGCTTGAATTTGGTAACAAGATATGTATGTATGCCTTTTATGCTGCCCCCCCCCCCCCTCTCCGCCCACCCCTTCTGTCCCCGTTGGTTCCTAGTTGACCGTTATATCCTTGGTTATACTATACCATAGATATAGTCCTTGTGAACCTACAGTCATGAATATATCGTTGACTCAATCTAATGTTACAGTAAGCCAATGTTACCAATCCCAAATAACATAACAATGTTAACTCAATGTTAATAAACATATTTATGTTAAATAAATAAATAATGGTATGAGTCATGGTACTACTCATTTCTTTGCGCCTGCTACTTGAGCTAAATTTCAATGCAAATTTGGCAATTAAAGCGCCGATAGACTTAATATTGTCATGTTAACCCAAGGTTAAATAAAAGTGCAAGATTAGCTCAATGTAAAATAATATTCAGCAAGCTGCTACTCATTTCTGTGCACCTGATATTTCAGCTGAATTAACATGCAAATTTACCGATTTAACGCCGCAGCGCCTCTTGAGTTAAGATTGGTTTATAACCCCAATGTTAAAGTCAATGCTAAATAATACTCAGCCACCTCCTACTCATTTCTGTGCGCCTCGTATTTCTGCTGAATTTACATGTAAATTTACCGATTAAACGCCGCAGCGCCTCTTGAGCTAAGATTGGTTTATGACCCCAAGGTTAAACAAAATATGAACTCAATGTAAAATAATACGCAGCGACCTTCTACTTATTTCTGTGCGCCTAGTATTTCACCTGAATTTTACATGCAAATTTACCGATTTAACGCCGCAGCGCCTCTTGAGTTAAGATTGGTTTATAACCCCAATGTTAAAGTCAATGCTAAATAATACTCAGCCACCTCCTACTCATTTCTGTGCGCCTAGTAATTCACCTGTATTTTACATGCAAGTTTACCGATCTAACGCCGCAGCGCCTTTTGAGTTAAAGTTGGTTTATGACCCCAAGGTGAAACAAAATATTAACTCAATCTAAAATAATACTTAGCGACCTTCTACTCATTTCTGTGTGCCTGGTATTCCAGCGGAATTTACATGCAAGTTTACCGATCTAACGCCACAGCGCCTCTTGAGTTAAAGTTGGTTTATAACCCCAAGGTTAAAGTCAATGAAAAATATAACTCAGCAACCTTCTACTCATTTCTGTGCGCCTAGTAATTCACCTGTATTTTACATGCAAGTTTACCGATCTAACGCCGCAGCGCCTCTTGAGTTAAAGTTGGTTTATATCCCCAAGCTTAAAGTGAATGTAAAATAATACTCTGTAACCTTCTATTCATTTCTGTGTGCCTGGTATTTCACCTGAATTTTACATGCAAATTTATCGATTTAAAGCCGCAGCGCCTCTTGAGCTAAGATTGGTTTATGACCCCAAGGTTAAACAAAATATTAACTCAATGTAAAATAATACTCAGCGACCTTTTACTCATTCCTGTGCGCCTGATATTTCAGCTGAATTTTACATGAAAATTTACCGATTTAACGCGGTAGCGCATTTGAGTTAAAATTGGTTTATAACCCAAGGTCAAACAAAAGTGCAATTTTAACTCAATGTAAAATAGCATGTGTCACCCTACTACTCATTCCTGTGCGCCTGCTATTTCAGCTGAATTAACATGCAGATCTACCGATCTAACACCGCAGCGCCTTTGAGTTAAAATGATCATGTTAAACCTAGGTTAAACGAATTTGCAATTTTAACTCAATGTAAAATAGCATGCGTCACCCTACTTCCCATTTCTGTGCGCCTGGTATGGCGAAGTTCCACTAAACAGTATAAAAGGTCGGCTGAAAGGAAAGCATACATATTTGTGGCAATTTAGTCCTTTAGATTTCCAGGACTATAGCCTTAGTATTGATCACCAAGGCTATGTGGGTCAACTAGGAATCATTAAGGGGCTAAAGGGGCTCATTTTAAAGGTCTGCTGAAAGAAAAAAACATTCATATTTGTGGACCAGTAATATGATCCTATAGGTTTCCAGGAATATGTCCTTGGTATGGTATAACCAAACATATATAGATCGAATGGAAACCAGTTCATAGAGAACAGCTAATTTACAGCTGTCTGCTGAAAGAAAAAAACATTCATATTGTTGGACCAGAAGTTTGATCCTTTAGGTTTTCAGGACTGTATCCTTGGTATGATATAACCAAGAATAAACAGGTCTACTAGAAACCATTGAAGCTACAATGCAAATATTTTTTAATTTTATTATTACTTTTATCCACTTTTAAGTATTCAAGTATTCAATATCCTCCGAATACAACTGGAACTTTAAATACAAGAATTTTTATATATTAAGTTATGATATTAGATAATGTTGATAGTTATTAATATGATAAGTAAATAAAAATATTATCATATTGACTGCTATTTCTACTTTTAATACATTAATTTATTAGTTGCTTCAATTCTTTTGATTTTAACTTCTGTTAGTATACCTTTTGGATCTATAAATCTCAAATAATACTTATTGTAAGACCTACTACAATATAAAATTCAATTTTGAAACATTTGCTGCTGTTGGTTTCCCATTTTGCAGTTCCTTTTGATTTGGCTAACGCACAAATGCAAACGCGATATAGATCCATTCCTTGGCTTCATTGTCAGAGCAGACAGGCGGACAGGCAGTTACGCTGGCTGTTTTGTGGGTCAGTCGAAGTTCCCCTATGGGAGCATAAAGCCAGCAGCACAAAATACCTTTACGCCCCTTCCCCCCGACTTGGCAAAAACCGCATTTCAAGTACTAGAGACTTGAGCTCCGGCAAATACGTTTAAATAAATGTCATGATCACGCTCCTAAAAATTGAATTTGATTCAACAAATTAGTTTCCATAATACAGCCCATACTGCAGCTCAAGCGCCTTCGCTGCGTTAACTGTTAAATAAGCATAGAATGTTTGGAATATCGGCTCTTGTCAGGGTTCAGGGGATCTCCTAGTCGAGCAGTCTCGGCTAGAGCACTCTTACTTGTTTTTTGCTTTCATTTTTGTTGTTTTGTTTCGCATTTCGTGGCACTGGGTAAAAGTATATGCTTGTTTCTTAAATATAGAACTGCTTGTATATATGTGTGTAGCCGTAGCTGAACACGTACAATCCACACACACACACACACACACACACACACACAGCCAGATATTGGTGTTGGATTTATAAATACATATGTAGCATAGTATGCAAGTCGCATAGATATATGTATGTACATATAGAAGACACGCGGGACTCTGAACAAATTTACAAAGGGATTTTCATAGAAAAGCCAGTCGAATCGAATCGGAAAACACGCCAGCCCACAGATCCAGAATCAAATTGAAATTTATCATCAGCTTCGAATTGACCTACTAAAATATCAATTGCATAATCAATGAATTCAATATTGTACAATTGCAATTTGACCCGTTTAGGTATGCCCTGGCACGTAAGCCCCATTTTACCTACATATATGCATATATCAATTTCAAATATGTAAACGTACATCTGCCATCTGCCAATATTTCTAACTTTGAACTTAGCAGAGCAGAGCAAGCCAAATATTTCAACAATCTGTTTTGCATATATTATGTATGTCAGATACAATATGTATTTGGCATCTATATACATTGTATATACATATATTTATCTTAGTTGCCTTCAACTAAATTTCAATTCGCATCATCTTCAACATCAACAAAAATCAAGGAAAACAAATAGCAATGTTTTCGGGTATTTGAGCTATTTTTGGGTCTCTTGTGTGGGCGACGATGTGCTTCGGCTAGCCTTCGGCTTTGCTCGGCTCAACTCGGCTCTCTTTTCTCGTTCTATATATCTATACAGTTATGCATACATATCTACATTTCGGATCATGCATATACATATGTACATATGTGCGTAGCTTATATATGGATTCTACGACAAACTGTTTCAATTTCTATCTTTGGTCGCCGCTTTCTACTGCAAGCCAAAACGGATGCACAAAACTTTAAGCATAAACATTCTCTATATATCTCATTTATTCAATCTTTTTACATGCAATCGAGCTATTCAATGAATTTCTAATTACTTTTGCATCAAATAAGATCAGATCAGATATTTTGATTTGTATTTGCATGATTCAATCAATAGTGGAAAAATCATTTCATATTACTTTCTGCTTGATTTGAAGAGTAGGAAATTTTTAAAATTGTTTATAACTGACTTAAACTTCAACTTTTCGTCTAATGTGCAAAAGACATACCAATTTAAGACCCACGAATATCAATAAATAAAAACTTAAAAGAAAAAAATTGTGTTGGTATACTACATTTTAAAGATTTTTGAAGAAAATCTAAGATTTAGATGAAAATCAATTCGGAAATCAATTATTTGCTGAATTTTTATATCTAGATTAGATATTAAATCTTTCTGGACGCTTCTACAATGTTTCTTTATCCATAAAAGTTAATCCGTAAAGTTTCATTACTATTGCTATACTTTTATATAAATTTTAATCTTAATTGCCTGAGAGCGTGGAAAATTTTTGACCCCGCACTTCTTGAAAACTTCACAGATCGACCGTTAAGTCATATAACATCATCAAATGAAATAACACTTAATATTAAAAAATAATCAATAATCTCTTTTAAATATTTACTTTGCTATAATTGATATGTGTATGGAAAGGGAAAATAGGAAATTTAAACGAATTGTGACTCGAACTCTTTGCTGACTGACCTAATGCATTCAAGATTAATTAAAATTTAGAATACCGCCTTATTATGATAACACTTCATAGATATATCATATAGAAACCATTTTGTTTCGTAAATTTGAATGTGCTTTCAGAATAGCAAACATATTTTATAACGAACAACAGTCCGTTGAGTGCCAAAATTAGAATATATACGTGCGACGTTCGTTTTAAAAATAAATGAAATTTAAAATCAACAAAAAAAAATAGTAGAGCGCTTGAGAATTGAATTATAGACACCAAGCAGGAGGAGAAAAAATGTTAGAAATCAGCGTTAAGTGAGCACAATATAATATATTTACAATTCGTTTTTGATCTCTACAGCATTAAGAAATATTCTTAAGTCTTGCCTTTTTTACTAAAAAAAAATTGGCCGAAGAGTAGTACTAATAATAGAACTAGTAATACTAATGCTTGTAGCAACAATATTAGTCATATTAGTTGTAGTTAAAATATTTAACCGGTAAAAGTGCAGCTGTAATGACAGTCTAAAGAATAGTACTAAACTGCATTATAGTTAAAAAAGTTTTACTTGACCCACATGTTGGACAATCAGAATAAAAGTAGTAGCTTCGCAGTAGTCTATATTTAAGCATTTGTACATATATATATGAATTGGAAAATTTATACAGCTCGACATGAACATAAAGTAGACTGATCGTCAAAGGGGAAAGCATTTTTAACGGCTTGCCAACATTATTGCTAGGTATATTCGATAATTGGCACTCAAGTATCGGCTAATCGTGATTTATCAACATATCGCAGTCAATGTTTCAATTACGATTGTTTTATTTTATCGGCAAGCCACCACAACCTTCTTGTCGATAGCTGTGCAGTTCTATTTGCAAATTTTGAAGAACAACGAAATTAGATATCTAAATACAAGCATATATTCACAATGTACGTGTAATTTGACGCTTTTGTTTGTTTCCTTGTCATATTTGTGACTCTCGCTTTCTTTTTTTTTCACAGTGACGCTGCGAGGCGCACCTTCGTTTCCCCCCGCCCACCAGCATCCGTTGTTGTTAGTGTTGTTCCTGTCTGACTGACGTATCCGTCGCCAAAATTGTAACAAGTTTGCGTCGAGTCCAAGGGTAAACATGGCCAGCGAGCCAGAGAATAAACCGCCCATATTACACATTTTGGTCGTTGGCTTCCATCATAAGCTTGGCTGTCAGGTGGAGTTCTCGCATCCGCCGTTAATCGCCGGCTCAAGTGGCCGCAACGAATGTCCCTCCGGCTGGAAATACTTACCCACTCTGGCGCTGCCAGATGGCTCGCACAATTTCATGGAGGACACTGTGTTCTTCAATTTGCCCAGCCTATTTGAGCCAGCTGCAAGTATTTACGGCGTATCTTGCTATCGCCAAATTCCCGTAGAGAAACTCAAAATACGCACAGCAGACGTGACGCGCAGCACCGTACAAAAGTCAGTGTGCATATTGGCACGCCTGCCCATCTATGGCTATATTGAGGTAAAGCTAGCGCTCATCGCCGACGCCTTCTTCGACCAGGGCGACTTCAGCTGCACCGAGCTGCTTGTCAAGGCATATCAACAGCTGAATGCCTGCCTGCTGGACGAGGAGACGCACCGCCCTCTGCGCCACTTTCATGTGGGTCTCTCGCTGCGCGAGATTGTGCTGCACTGGCGCCACAAGAGCCTGATGTTGTTCAAACTGTTGCTGCTGCAACGACGTGTTGTCTGCTTCGGCTCGCCCGTACGCGGCATGTGTGTGCTTATACTGGGTATGGCGTCGCTGATACCGCGATTGCTGGAGAAGGGATTCCAGGAGGTGGCCTGTGTGCGCACATCGCGGCCGCTGTCGCCCATGCCCGACTTTACCGACTCGTTGCAACGCGAAGCGGAGGCTGTTCTTGAAGCCGAGGCTGAAACCGATGTCGTGGCAGAAGCGGAAGATCTAACGGTGATCTCGTCGGCAGCCTCAGCTGGCTCACAGTGCTGCAACAGCAGCGGCAACACCTCGCCGCATACAACACCAAACTCACAGTCGCACGACTCCAGTTGCCCAACTACAACGCCGACGCACAACGAGCTGCAGCGCATCGACTCGACGGAAAGCGGCACCAGCGCGGGCGGAGGCGGAGGCAGCAAACGGAATGGACGTAGCAGCTCATTGACTCGCGAGGCAAGCGTCGACACATTGGCCTGTAAGTGTAATCGTGCAATCTCTCGAAAACTTATCCAAATCTTCTCTATTGTTAGCTAATCTGGCCGCGTTGTGCGCCATAAATCCTGACGAATACCGTGCACCTGTGAGCATCTTTGCCAGCGGCAATCTGTGCCTGCCCTACTTGTCGCTACCCTACATGGACCTGCTCAGCGATCCAATGGTGCTCTCCTACATAATTGGCACCTCCAATGTGCTGTTCCAACAGAAGCGCCAGCTGGCTGATGTGCTCGTTGATATCGAAGCGGCTAATTTGGATGCACATGATCCGGAGCTGCGGCGTCAGCTAGTGCTCAGCACAGAGGACCTGCGCTTCATGGACTACATACTGAAACATGTACAAACGCCCAAAGAGGATGCCGAAGGCAGCGAGTATTGGATACGTGAACAGTTCCAGGGCTACATATTGGCACTGCTACGCACAGCGGTGGCACCTGGTAAATAGCAATGGCGCTTTATGCCATTCAGTTGCAGCGGTTAAATGATTTATGTTTGCCTCAGATATCAAGGACAATGACCATTTCAATCCGCACTTCATGAACGCCTTCAAGCGCACACAATGCTACCAGGAGTGGTTCGATGTGCGGCCCGATCCCGAATTTTTCGATGCGCTACCCGCTGGCCACCCGTTTGCGGGCACCCTGTCCGTGGCTGACATGAAACTAAAGCTAGCGCAGTAAGTGCAAACTGAAATGATGATATAAAAGATAATTTATATTTATATTCGCTTACTTGTTCAGAACCATGCAAAATAGCGAAAGTGGACGTAAGATTAATCAGGCTGTCAATAACACTAGCCGAGCTGTGGGCGGCGCCATCTCGCAGGCCAAGGGCGCCTTCTCGAGCTGGTGGTCCTCTATTACTACAGCGCCTGCAAATAGCACCGGCGGCATTGGCTCCGGTTCTGGCGCTGGCAGCGACAGCAGTCAAAATCATAGTCTCAGTCATATTGAAGACAGCATCGATGGCGCTGGACCGTCACAACAGCCGCAGGAGATCTCAGTTACATTCCAAAACCACAAGGACGAGTCGGAACTTGATGTGGCCGGCGTGAGCATACACATGGCTAGTCAGATATGCGAGGATAGTCTGGAGGAAGCGCACGAATCGCCGCAAAAGTCTCAGGGCATTGTCGAGATTGGCAGAGAGGCGGAGCTGCTGGACAAGGTCAGCCCTGGGGAGCCAGCAACGACAGCCACTAACCAAGCGCAAGCTCAATCTCAGTCACTGCGATCTGGCTGTGGCAGCGATCTAACTCTGTCGAACGCTGCATCACCCGCTGTGGACCACAACAATGGTGATGTTTTCATTGTTTGAACTGTAATCTTCTGCAAGCATCAGCATATGCAACAAAAAGACACACACACGCCCACACCTCTGTATAAATTTACCTAAGCTATATACATACTTATTTATTACAAGAGAACAATGTTTCAGTGCGTTCTATCCGTTTCCCCATTACTCAAATTGGCCAAAAATTATGTTATATTATGTATGTATGCGTATTCGTATGTATGTAAGCCCCACCCACACACAAGACGACAGGACGACGTGCTCGTATATATATATATATATATATGTATGTAACAGTACAATGTAAAGCTAAAGCTAAACCTAAACCGTACCAAGTGCAATATATAACAATGTAATCCAAATGATTAATATGCATGGCAATAACTAGGCGAGAATCCAAAGCAACCAAATGTAGCTCACCCTATTTCTGTCTCTTTCGTATTCATACACTTTGTAGAGTATTGCGCCGTCGGCATTGCAATCAGCACAACTATAAACGTACCTGTGTGTACAATTCAAATGGTAGCCGTTGAGACAAGCTTCTTGACTTGAAATTAATCTATATAAGAATTTAAACATTCATCCAATACTAAATATACTCGATATGTAATTATTTCATTTGTACGTTTTCTCATGCGAATTAAAAAGTTATTGAATTTGAATAAATGATGAAAATTCCTATATGTGACAGACGACTACAACTATACCTAACTCAATTCTGCTGTTCTGCTGTCTAAGCTTCATTTATTCGATCACCTCATTCACATTCATAATCGTATCAGACTATCTTTAACATTTTAAGCAATATATATTTATTTAAGTTGGTTATTTATCAGATTTTTGAACACCTTATCCAGCACGTCTTCAAATGCTGGCAGTTTGCTCTCTTCCAGCTGCTTTTCGATATTGGCTATCCTGACATCGTTCTGCCCAATTATCGCATCAATCTTCTTCAGATGTTCTTCGCCATCGTCCAGCTCCTGTTTGTATTTCTTGCAGAAATCTGCTCGCTCGCGTATGATCTCGGCATGTCGACGTTCGGCATGGCTGAGTGCTGCTTCGTTCTCTTTGCGCTTGTTATTCAATAGCTCTGCTAGATCGTTTTGCTCGAGCTGCTGTTGTTCCAGCTTTTCGTTGAGCTGACACTTGCGCTCCTCCAGCTGCTGTTGGTGCTGCGCCCACATGGCCTCTTTGATCTGGTAGCTGTGATGCAGTTGTTCGATTTGCTGCTCATAGGACTGAATCTGGGTATTCAACTGTTTGTTCACCACATCGATATTTCTAATTTGCTTCGTCAGCTCGGCGATGTGCTGTTCCAGACAGCGCAAGCGTTCCTTGTGCTGAGCACCACGCTGCTCTAGCATTGTGCCCAGTTTGGTCAGGCGATGGTTGCGCGCCTGAATGTCGCCGAGCTGCAACGGCAGCGACAACACCAAATCCAACTTATCCTTCTCGCTGGCACTGCATATGTCCGAGTCGAGGCCAATGTTTTGCGCATGCGTATTAAATTTCTCCACCTTGTCGAGCAACTGTTTCTTGGCACGCGAGAATCGCACCTGCTGATCGTAGCCGCGCTCAGTGAATTCACGCAGTTGCCGATTATAGAATTTCTCCTTGCTCTCCAGATCACTCAGCACAACCTTCTTGCCCTGAAACTGTTTGGCGCTGCACTTCTGCTGGCCCAATTCGCGATGCAATTGCTGGCGCTCCTTTCGCAGTGCTTTCATTGTGTCAACATTCTGAGCAGCAGTTGCATCAAGCCGTTCGATCTTCTCGCTTTGCTCCTGCATGTTGACTTGGACGTTCTGCAACTGATGCTCTAGCTGCTGATTCTGGGCGGCCAACTGTTCCAGCTGTTCGTGATGGTTGTCGCGCGGCTGTTGGAGCTGTTCCTCCAGCTGCTGCAGCTCGTTTTGCTGACGAACTATGTCCGCTTCCAGAGTTGCAGTATCGGGCAAGTCACAAATGCTTTTCACAATTCGATCGCTGACGTTGCGCTTCAGCACCGCATACTCATCCACCTTCTGCTTGTCCCACACAGCGAAGCACTCGGCTGATTTGGTAAAGAGCAGCTGAGTCGTCTCCTCGTTGAGTATCACGCTGCTCAATTGTGTGTTAGACAGGGCCATGGAATCCAGTGTGTTCTGCACATAACTCGACTGTTCGCTAGTCTCCATAAAGGGAAACTCCTCGTATTGGCCAGATTCGTGTTGCTTCTGCTGCGACGGCGGCGCGAAATCCTTGAGAAAGTCGAGCATGACAATGACATGGCCAAACGAATGATTTGTTGTTGGTGTCATTAGCCAGGACTTGTTGACCTGATATGGATAGTTAAGCTTGTGCAATGCGCTCGTTATATCCTCGACGTGGTTGGTGCCCACGGTGGTGCGATTTGGCCAAATGAAGTGCAAAAAGAAATTCACAATGCCCACAAACTGTTTCATTGCCATTTGACGCAATGCTGCGGCACCTCGACTGAAGAAATCACTGGGAAAATTTGGCAACGCATAAATCTGCACCATTTCATCCAGATATTCGGCAATACTCTGCGCCTGCTCCTGCACCCACTTCTTGTCCGTGTGATAGACGGCTGGTCGCTCCGACGATGATGCCTGCCGGTGTCGCAACGGCGTTACCGTATTCCCCCCATTGGCCAGGCTACGTTTCATTGTGGGCGGCGGTCCCGTGCGAAGGGGCGTGCCACGCTCGCGATCCTGATTGTACTGGGTAAGCCGAGACTGCGGCTGCCAGTCTCTGTGGCTTGGCTTGCTAATTGACAATGATGTCGTAGTTCGCAATTGCGACCTAGGGGTAGCAACGAAGCAAATCGAAAAATCACTTTACTTTAATTCACTTCACATGATTCCTGTCTGGGACTTGCCTTGTTTGTCGCTTGTTGACGACGCCACCGTCATCTCGACCGTCATCATGGAACTCTGAGGTACGTCTTGGGCGATACATTCTCTAATATTAATGCAAGATAGCATAAGCAAAAAAATTGAAAAAATAAAAACATCCAAAATTGTGAACAAACTAAAGTTTTCTACCGCTTAGCGCGTTAGTTGAAATGACGCGACAATAGCTTCCACACAACTGTGCATTAGCGATATATCGATATCAAGTCTTCAATTGCGTTGATCACAGGGCTGCAGTGACGATATAAAAAGAGCACAGAACAAAATATCGAGTCTTTAAATTGGGCGCGCATTTAAATTTCATTTTTTTTTTGTTTTTTGTAAATTATAAAATGAACAATTTATGTTTATGAACTTCTTTCGTTTATTCCAACATATTAAATAATTGTAATTATTGTTTCATTTGTTACACAATAATCATGCTATGTTTCTGAATTACATTAATTTTTAATTATTATTATTTTATAGTTAAATATCGATCACATTTCCTTGCAGAACGTCTCATCTTTCCCTGTTCGCTTCATATAACGCACAAACAATATAATAATTAGATACATTACATTTTACATTCTTGAATACATACAAACACACAAATATGCTCAACTTAACTTATTTTTTACATTAAAAAAAAAAACCTTTTTACATTTATTCTTTTCAACAGGGGCATTAATAAATATGGTTTTATTGTTGCTATTAATAGGTGCGCATAGCAAAAAAAATCGTTGCTTATGTTAGGGGGGGGGGGGGGGGGCAAAAAAAAAACACATATTTAAAACAATAAAGCGAGATTTGCAAAATCAAATCTGCGCTAATACTATAAATTGTAATATATAAAAATTAAGTAGGCCATATTTGTTAAGACTATTTTAGTGTACATTTTGTTTAAATATAGTTTTTAGCTGCTTAAAGAAACTTGCGCACCATCCGAACACAAACAACAATTACGAAAATTCTATTCTATATTGTTTGGTTTGAAGTTTTACACATTGTATGCACTTTAGCTACACTGGAACTGGGGGGGTTTGGGAGAAGCTTATTTGTAAATGTATAATATTGTCCTAAAAGCCTTAAAAAATATTACGCAGCTTCGTGCCCAATGCCTAACCAAGCCAAGCACTGGGCACATCTTCAAAAAATTTACAATATACTCGGTACATAATATCTTGGTAGAGCAAAGGAACACAAGCAAAAGCCATGTGAAAGCTACAAAAAAAAAAAAGATGATGAAGGGACTCATCCACAGTTTAAACATTCGAAATATTTTTTTAAAATATTTGCATAGGTCTTTTGTCTATTTGTTTTGGTTTTTTTTTCTCCTTTTTTTCTCATGTCGTCGTGTGATGTGTTTTGCTATTTGTTTTTTGTTTTTCATGTGTGTGTGTATGTGTGTGTGTGTGGATTTGGTGTCTATCTTTGTGTATGCATACATACATGTACATATATACGGTTTCAGTTGCTATGTTAAAATTTAGGTACATTACAGTTCTTTGTATTATGTTGCTGCAATTTCGTATCGTTCTCAATTTGCATTATCCTATTGCGTTCTAACTAAGAAACTGGGCGAGCTAATCGAAAACGATGCTGCGCCCCCACAGCTAAATTATGTATGTAGGCTTATTCTTTTGCGCGTGTGTGTGTGTGTGTGTGTGTGTGTGTTGTGTGTGTTGTGTGTGTTGTGTGTGTTGTGTGTGTGCCGCTAGTTGGGCGCATTCAGTGTATCCAAATTGGAGCCGTATTCTTTGTTCACAGACATCGTAAAGAGCCAAGCCACAGCCAGCAAACTGCTACCCAACAGATCGCCCAGCGCCGTCAGATATGGTATGGCCGAGTTATCCGGATCGATTTTCCACTTCCACATGGCATGCACAATGATGTGCGCAATGTACAACAGCAACATCACCTAGTTAAAGATGAATGCATATTAAATTTAGCTCTTGCAGAGTAGACGAATTTACAGCTTACCTGTAGCAAACTGGCAACTAGATAGGAGAGCATAAACACCCACGTCACAGTAGTTGCGCTCATGTTTATATAATCGGCCGCAAAGATGAACAATATATTGCCAGGTATGGACATGGCAATAAGAATGCGAGCCGTCTTAGCGTAGGGCACTGCGGGAGAGAAAATAGATTTAGAAAGTTTAGCATAAATGCATAATCAAATTATTATAAATATATATATCTCAAACTTACCGCCCTTGAAGAGCGCTCGCCATGGCCATTCGACAATCTTTGTGTGCGGTGGTATTATGCCAATAATTGAACTTTGGTGCAGCATCGTTGATATTTTGCTGGCCTGCACGGACACCAGATTGCCGCCAATACCATTAATGATTGGCTGAAAGACCACAAATCCATTGAAGACCTCCACAGCGGCGTCCAGCACGAGACCACCAAGCCTGCATGGGAATAGAGACAAAAGCTATGTAGACAGATATCTTACAGAGAGAGATGTTTGATGCCAGATATGCTATCTATAGATATATTTATATATATATATATCTATATCTATCTATCTGTCTATTATCTTTTTTTCTTACAAACACAATTCTCGCCCAAGACTTAGACTTAACCTCAAGTAGCACAAAAGCCATTAAACCTATAAAAGCTAATTAAATGGATGTTAATGCCAACAGCTATATTAATATCCATGCAGTCTATAAATAGATCAACTAATGCCAATAACTGTGCCGCATTGACCCTCACAGTGCGAGTCAAGGACAAGAAAACAACAATAGCCTAGCGCAGCGGCTTAGCTGCGCATTTGCCTGTGCCGCGCGCCGCCTTAAATAAATAATAGAAACAAATAATAAAAACAGAAATCGATCAATCAAAAAAAAAAAAACGTTGCCAAATTTAGCACACCTAATGCCACCTGAACTGAACATGAAATGGCAAAAAAAAAAAAAAGAAAACAACATAAAAATATTTAAGTCTTGCAATAGAAGCACAATTTGTGCTTATCACGTTCCCATTCAGGCGCCAGCTACTTGAACAGTTTGAGAATTTGGGCTTGGAACTGAAAGTTCGATCTTACCCGCTGATGCAGAGCGCTGAGAGCACTGGAACCCAACCGCTTTTTAGCACCGGCCGCGTATACTCGTTCTTCAGCACGATGACAACCCACATGGGCAGCAGCACCAGATAGCAGGTAACCACAATGAAAGTGATCCACAGATGGGTCTCTGCAAAGACGTTGATGTTGATGTTGTTCTTAAGTGGAGTGGAAACGAAAAGGTGAATGGAACACTCACTTATATTCTCATAGAGCAGCGAGGCAATGAATGACAGCAAACTGATGGAGACAACATCGCCGATGGAAGCAGCCAGCGGCGTAGCCAAATTGTCCGGATTGAGGCGATACTTTTGCGAGAATAGAATCACAGCGACCAGCACAAAGTCTGCAATAAATATATAGTGTTTATGTATGGTACATATATATATATATATATATATGTATATAAATATGATAGTTAGTTAACACTTACCCAGCACAAAGCACGATGAGGTGGCCGTAAACATGGCCGATGCGGTCAACAGCATCACATTCTCAAAGTAGAAATTGCCAGTCATCGCTGCGCCCACACTTGTCGCAAACATCGCCACCAGAAAGGAGGCGACTGTCGCCTGGACCTGCACGAGCGCTATATTCCCCACAATCATGCGCACCACGTTCGAACGGGCCGTCATATTGCCCAGATTCACCTGCGTGGAGAGACGCGAGGCGAGGCACATGTCCAGATTACCCTTCAGGCCGAGCAGCGCCGGCACCAAGATAAACAGCTCGCTGACGTTCTTGAAGACATACCATTTCTGCGATCACAAAGCACAATCACATAAATTAGTTAATGTATGTATATATGTATATGTATATAGTATATAT
This sequence comes from Drosophila anceps, assembly GCA_035045945.1. Classification (NCBI taxonomy): domain Eukaryota; kingdom Metazoa; phylum Arthropoda; class Insecta; order Diptera; family Drosophilidae; genus Drosophila; species Drosophila anceps. The sequence continues at coordinate 4,207,101 of JAWNON010000162.1, forward strand.
AGTATACAGATATTGCATTGCTAGCGATTTATGGCTGTTCAGAAATTGCGATTGTAATCTGTGTTGGTGTGTGCCGTTAGTGACGTCATTGTCGAATCGAACAAGGCTAGGGGCTAGGCTATATACTATATGGATTATTAATTGATTTGATTTGGATTTTGGTTTGTGACTGCGGTTCGATGGTTCCTCTTTTATCATTTTGGCTCCGATTTTGGCTAAAACGAGCAGCGGCCGCTCGTAACTGGAGCAGCCTTAAATTATTACCAGAATTTTCAGACCAATTAGCGGCCAAATAAATATTTATTGGCCTGTCCAAAACTGTTGGCTCTTAAAAGCCATTCATTGCTAACTTCGAGTCGAAAAGCTTATATGATGACGTCGGATATGAGCTGATTTTTTATAGCTGCGCTACCATGGGTTGTCAAAGATAATGGCTAGCAAATGTGCTCTGGTCTAGGGAGTGCTCGACTAAGAGATACTCTGACTTTTTCAAATTGTTTGGACTATTCAAAAAGCCCAATAGAAGCAGTTAAATCATGTTGGTAGATTCACCTATTACTAGAGGGAGCCTGCAGTAACTTTACTGTCACATTTGTTGAGACTAACCTACCAGACTATGGAACATAGAGTTTTTTTCGATTTACCATGCCCCCTAAGAGCCGTATATATAACGTTTACTAAATCAATAGAAGGTTAACAGTCACCTAGTTTTTAAGCACTAAGTTTCTAGCTGTAAAACTGTGAGGGATTAATTTTTTTTTTTAGTTTGCCACGCCCCCAATGGCCGTAGATTTGTTAACACAATCATATATATCCCGAATTCCAAGTCGCTAGCAACTCAAATACTAGCATCTTTTCTATACCAGACATAGTTGTTCCTGGTTTGCCAGGCCCCTAGTGAGCGTATTAAAAAAGATCTCAACACTTTCTAAAAGTAGAAGAAGAACGGGTGTATATACCAAATTTCAATTATCTAGCTTGAATAGAGGCGAAATGGTTTGCATTGATATGAACAAGCAGACGGACGGACGGACAGACGGACGGACAGCATGGCGAGCATCGCACAAAGCCAATATATTATTATAAAGGATTTATATAAGAATGTCATATCGGATACATAATATTATATTGAACAAACGAAGGAAATCTGACCTAATCAGCATCATCGATTGCTCGATCTGATACAAAACTAAAATGACTTAATCACATTCGCTTTGCTACTGCCATCAACAATTATTTTTTCTAAACAGCTTTCTATAAATAAAGTTGTTCGATCAGAAAAGAAGAAGAAGAAGAAGAAGAAGAAGACGACGACGACGAAGTAGCAACAGAAATCGACAACAATTAGATAACATTTAAAGTAGGAAAAGCAATTGAATGCAACTAAATGTTAAATTGTTATTTTGAAAAAGTAAATTTAGTTGGCAATTACAGCAAATGGAATTGTTGTTCAGTTAGAACAGCTGCTTTCGACTGCTATTTGACAAAGTTTCTCAGCGTGGGCAGGCAGGCAGGCGATCATAAAAATAGCTCATTTCGATGTTTGGCTTTGCTTTGCTTGGCTTTGCTTTGCTTTGCTTTGTTATCTGTAATTTTAATGAGTCGACAGACGGACGGACGGACGGACGGACGGATGGAGAGAACAGTCTATCATTAGAGTTTACAATTTAATTTGCGTGTCATTTTAATTGTGCGCACCTCTTTTATCTAACGACATCTTGCCACTTGCGCAATGCCAATGGGGCAATTTATGAGATTTATCAAACTCACAGCTAGACAGAGACAGAGACAGAGACAGAGATAGAGACAGCGACATCCCTGTCTGGCGAAAGAGAGTTTTATATAGCTGGCAATTAGGCAATCAACGAAACCAACAAAAAGAACAGGCTGAAAATGTCATTTGGAGTGACCGTAACACTCCGTCGTGCCTAAACAATTTGGCTAAAGTATCAATTTAATGGATCAATCAAAATTTTGTATATTTTATTACCTCGACGCGTCCCAGCACAATGCCCGCTCCGATGGTGCCGATGCCGGCCAGGAAGAACGGTATGGAGACCTGCAGCAGTATGGTTGTCCATTTCTCTTGCTTGATGCCTGGTCGATTGAGCGCCAACTTCTCCTCGGAGCTGCCATTGATGCCCGCAATGCTGGATGCGTCTGCTGCCAGGGCACCAGAACTGCCGCCACCACCGCCGCCGCCACCGCCACCACCACCTCCAGCTCCAGCTCCACCGCCGCTGCCGCCGCCGCCGCCGCCCGCCGCACCTGGATCCGGTTCGGAGGATGCTATGGACGTCGTGATGATTGAGCTTAGTGAACCAGTTGTTGAATGTGGAAGGCCGGACAACTTCTCATTGTCGGGGTCTGTGCAGTGCGTGGATGGCAATTCACAAGTGGAAAGAAAAAGAGATAGGGAAAGAAAGAGATGCAGTTAGTATGGGCATACAGCTACAGCTACAATTTCTCTCTCTGTGTGTGTGTATGTGTGTGTGGGTGGCATGCAACTATAGTCAAGAGCGTTGTGCAATTAGCAAGACCATTAATTACCATTACAATAAAAGATGTATAATCTCAGCACTATTCTATACCCTAACTCTATATCAAAAAAGAGTGTGTTTGTTGTTATTGTTGTTGCTAATTTTAATTTTTTTTTTTGTTTTTTTTGTCTGCTGGCTTAAACGGGTTTAGAACAATTATTGTTGCTGGTTTTATTTTTGTTTCTGTGTTTGTGTTAATAAATTACAAATCGTTCGCCCATAAAAGGCGCAGACAACAAAACAAACAAACAAACAGCAACAACAGCAACAACAATAACAAACAGCATGCAATAATTAATAAAGATTTTGATGTGGTTTATCATTCATTATAAACATGCATACGATCTGCGTTTGTGCGATTATAAAATAAGAATAAATACAATAAAAATAAAAATAAAAATAAAAATACAAAAGACTCTAACATGAATTTGAATCGCGTTATCATACAATGTTAGTTAGTGTAACACTCTCTGCGCGTGTGTGTGTGTGTGTGTGTGTATTATATATTCCATATGATTTCAAACAAGTTTGAGCATTATTAAAGAATTTCACTCAAATATATACAAGGTATATAATTGCAATAGATTAGAAGAAAGAAGTAATTAAATTTAGCATCGATATGACCGAAGCTTTCAATAACCTCACAGAGTATTTTGCTTAGCCACGTCTCAGTGCAAATTGCCTCAACGACTATTTCAATAGAGTTTCTGAACTCTTTGAATACTAATGCACGGGCTAAGGTACTTACAGCACCTTTGCTATCTTTTAATTACTCAGCACACAAAGTAAAGCATTCTTAGCCCGATTCGAAATGAGTTGTGTTAGGCGTGCATAAAAACATTAATTGAATTCCGACTAGAAATCATATATTTTCTCATTTTTTTCTTTCTTTTTTTTTATATATATATATTCAAATTTTAATTTTTTATTTTTTGTTATTTTTTTTTTTAAAAACTTTAACAAACTATTAATAATTTTAAAGTTATTTTTTAAATTTATTTGTTTTTTGAATATTTTTTTTTATATATTTAAAAATTTTAAAAATTTGTTTAGTATTTATTTTTAATTTAAAAAATACACTTTTTTTTTTATTTACTTAAAAATTCTAAATATATTTTATTGCTGTTTTTAAGTTATTTATTTCGTTAATTAAGAGAATTTTTTTTTGTATTTATATATATAAAAAAAGATTTTTTAGGTAATTTAAAATTGTTTTTTTTTTGTTTAAAACTTTTGTAGTTTTTATTAAATAATTTAAAAAAGACTTTAAATATGCAAATATTATTTTTTATAATTTTTTTAACTATTTATTTAATAATTTGAAAGTTCAATTATTTTTTTTTTTTTAGATTTATTTATTTAAATTTTAAAAAACTTTGAGCTCGAACAATTTCACTTTTCAACTTAAAGCCGAGTCGGTTACTTGATACAAATTGATTTGAGCCTGCAATGATTCTCTACATATTTGTGTTTTCTCAGTCTTGGAGATTCTGATTCTGAGAATATAAGCTTAAAGGAATCTTTTAATAACTTCATTCTATGCACTATATGTACACAGACCACGGACACTCAGGCAAGCACTTAATACTCTGCAAAGCTTTCATAATAATCACTAGACAAATGCAATAATAAAAGGTAAGCAAGTATAATACAAATAGGAAATGGGGAAATAGCAAAAGAGAGTATAGACAGAGACAGAGATAAAAAGAAAATATGTATAATACAAATAATGAAAAGAGATCAAAGGAAACTACAAAAAGTCGGAGTTGAAGTTAGAAACGGGCACAAGAAGTACTTTATCGAGTAGTTTGAGGCAGCAGCAAAATCGTTATCGTTATCGTTATCGTTATCAATAAGTTTGGGAATAGTGAACAGATCTTTACGAAACTATGTACAATGAGGGATGCTGCGGCTGCGGCTGCGACTGCGACTGCAGCTGCAGCTGCTGTGAATCTGCGTCTTCTGCTTGTGGCGTCTGCTTGCTTCACTCACCGTTTCCATTGTAGATGGTAAATAATTTATATTTATCATCGATGGCCGAATCGAGCGGCGTTGTCGTTGTCATTGTCGACAATTGCTGTTGGTATGTTGGGGGCGTGGCATATGATGAGGACGTTGTTGATGATGTGTTGTTGTTGTTGTTGTTGTTATTGTTGTTGTTGTTATTATTATTATTATTGTAGTTGTTGTTATTGTTGGTGTTGTTGTTGTTGTTGTTGTTGTTATTGTTGCTAATTGCATTCATATTGATGGTTGTGGATAGAGGCGGCGCAGGCGCCGGCGCCGGCGCCACGCCCTCATCGTCGCCAAACTCAGCGGCATCATTGTGCGCAGCATATGTGGATAGCCGCCGCACATTTAGCGGCGAGAGCGCAGGCTTCTGTCTCTGCTTCAGCTCATTGGGCACAGGTGTTGCTGGGCCATTGGATGCTGCTGTGTGGTTGCTGTCTGTGCTAGAGTCTGTGTGGCCAGTTGCTGTTGGTGTTGTTGGTGTTGGTGTTGTGTTTTGATTGTGTTGCACGTGTGTTGTCTGATGTTCGTTAGGTTGCGACATTTTAGCATTGGTATGTGTGTGCGTGTGTGTGTGTCCCTATATATGTGTGTATGTATGTGTGTGTTTCTTGGGCTTTTAAGCGTGCGCTAAATTATTTGTATTGCTGCTGTGAGTATTTGCAGTTGCACAATGGAAAAACATAAAGTTTAACTACAATTGAAACTAAAAACCAAACTATATATATAGATATATATATATATATATATATATATATATATGTATATATATATGCCGTTTGATATCTATTAAGGAATTGCTTTATCTGTTTGTTTTGTTTTATTTTCATTTATCTTAAGCTGTTTCAATGTCTTGCGGCTGGCATTGTGCAAAAGCTGTGTCTTCTGCCCTAAACGTTCGCGATCGGAACTATCACTAAACAAAATCGAAATATCACAACAATTTTATTGACTTTCCCTCACACATATATACATATATATTTTTTTTATATATATGAAATAAATAAGTTAATAAATTATAAATGAATTGCGAGTCTATTTGATGTTTATATATAAATATAGGTTTTTTTTTTGGAAAATTTTTAAGAAATATAAATTGAATAAAAAAGTTTATTGAAAAAAAACCAAAGCCATTTGGTTTACATTGTGTGTGTGTGAAGTGTGTGTGTGTGTGTGTGTGTGTGTGTGTGTGAGTGTAGTGTATTGCGTCCTGTGTGTGTGTGAGTGTGTGTGAGTGTGTGTGTGTGCTGTGTCCAGTTCGTTGTTGTGCGTCCAGTTCTTCGAGGCGGGTGTGTGTGTGTGTGTGGGTGTAGGCGTGGCGGGTACTATATCTTTGTTGGGCGGAGACAGGACAGAGCTTTAGTCACCGGACCGTTGATATGGCTGCAAGCAACAATATATAACGTTCATACATATATATTGTTGTGTTCTCTTCTTGTAGAATATTTACAAAAACCAAACACAAAATGAAAAGAAAAACCATAATGAAAAGATCACACAGAAAGAAAGAAAATGCCACACTGCCGGAAATCAAATCAAATCAAACCAAACTAAACAAAGCTTCAACTGAAATTTGTTAACGGCAATACTTTTACTCTAAGATTTTTGGCTGCCCCAACGTGTTGCACTTCCGCACGAGCAACAACAATTTCCTTATTCAAGCTTCACTATCGAATCGCCTATGTCGCTCTGCAGTTAGTTAAGGCGGCTCGGGCGCAGCCTTGTGCTGGGTTTCGTTTTAATTAGCTGCACATATTTCAAGACTTTTCGATACGCACGCACACACACAAGCAAACAATGTGAGAAAGAACCTTGCAAGCGGTTGCAACCGACTGCCTCATACTCGTCAGCCAACCTAAGTCTGATGATGATCGCTGATGCAGCTTGTCAAACTTGCTGTTTGCCACGCCCTCGGTGGACGCTTCCACACAAATTGAGTCTGTAGCGAAAGTTAGCTAAAAAAAAAACGCTACACTTGACACGCCTCCAGCTGCAATAGGTTTGTAAGCGTGGATAAAGCTGGTCCACATCAGAATATATCATAATAGTTCCTGCGAGCGTGTATATACATATATTTAGATCGATCTGTAAAGGAGTTCATCAATAAGCTACATTTTGCCAGCTAAGATTTGAGCAGCTGATATATGCAGAAGATACTCATGTATGCAAAAGAACATAGATCAGTCTATACATATACAGCTGCGTTCATAAAAATAGTAGTGCAACTGAGCATATTTGTGATAAACATATTTTGAAAATAGTTTAAATGTAAATATGTTGAGCTTAATACTCGTTTCAAATAGTTGTCAAAGTATTAAAGTTTGCTGTCGCAACATTACAGTCGCACTACTATTTTTATGAACACAGCTTGAGCATAGTTTAAAAATTACAATTCTCTAGCTTTGCCTACCGCTTGGTCGCACAAACCTTAGACAAAACCAATATGCTCTCTTTTCAACTGAATGAGCGCGTGTAAACACTAATCATTAATTTGTTTGTCGCTTTTGTTATTGTTTTATGTTGCTTTTGGTCAGTCAACGACTCATTTTGTGTCTTTTCACATATGTATATGTATATGTATATATATATATATATATATTTGTATGCTTTTTTTTTTTTCTTTTTTTTTTTTTTTTTGCCGACTGCTGGGAAGTTAGGGACCTGTTTCCACTCGAAGCGTGTTTGGCTGCCCACACATTTTGCATTTGCATTTGCATTAATGAAAACATTTAACAGCGGACAGAAAAGCAACCAGTTTCGGCCATCCGAATGTGTGTTAAAGTGAAAAACATGCAGCTGCAGCAGCCAAACAACAAACAAACCGAGCAACAACAAACAACCTAAACAACCTAAACAACAAGCAACAAGTGGTTGCCAAGCGATGCCAAATAATCCAAGCCAATCGCACTGCCATCGGTTGGCCAGGCTTTGGCGCTTTTGAGGCTTTTCAAGTTTATGGACATTTGACAGGTTATTTGATTAGATTTGGAATCGATCGTAGTTGTTGTTGTTGTTGTTGCTGTTGCTGTTGCTGTTGCGACAACGACACCCAGCAAAATAGAAATAGTAAACATATATACACAAGATGCAGCATAGTCAATCCGTAACATGGTCACGTGACAGCCGTAAATCCATGCTAACCATATTCTATTTATAGAATTGACTTAATTCGATGATAAGGCTAAAGTTATCAAATTTTGTTAATCAATTCTGCAAATACCATCGCAATAAATTTATTGAAATCTCATAACCAACAAACAGATGTGCCTAATCGAAAATCTGTAGTTTGGCAAAGTTCTATTTGGGGTTTTTGAGCCACTTTTAAATGTGCTTTTCGACTGACTTTGCTGGGCTGTATGTGTTAGGGTAAACTTTTTTTTGTAATTTCTCTGCTTCAAAATAATTTTTTTTAAAATTTTAGAATAACTTTTTTTTGCCGACTATAGCCCTCCTCTGCTACTCAATCTTGCTTACACAAATCAAGATTTTTCTGTTCGAATTTTAGCGCGAAATGCAAATCTTTTTCATATAATAAACTTTATAGCCAAGAAACAGATTTGCCTTAACATAATCTGAAGTTAGTAAAGTTGTAATATATTAGGGTTTTTGTCATTTTTTGGCTTGTTTTTCAACTAACTTTGCTGTGCTGTAGTATTGAAACAAAAAGATTTCCTTTAAGAAATATTATTAAGGCATCTAAAAGTGTTAGTGCCCTGCTTCAAAATATTTTTTCTTAAATTTTGGAGCAACTTTTTGTGGCATCAAGGTATCATCTATTGAATACCTGCCACCTCTCGCAGCCCTCTCACTCACTCACTCACACTTCTGTCTCTCTGCAGGCAAAACTTTTGCTTAAATAAAGATTTTGTTTTCTCTGAGTCTTACTGGAAATTAATATAATTTTCATCCAGCATAGCTAAATTTTTCTTTGAGAAAAACCACTAACTATTCCCATTTCACGTTCAGACTCAACACTTCAAGAGTCATTGAACAAATGTAGCCAATTTCTTGTCAACTGAATTCTTTAGCACACGCCTTATTGGTTAGTAGCTTATGAAAATATGACAGCTGTCCAGATTTTGTATCACTTGTCTAGATTTTAGATAATATTTATTATATTTTATGCGCCTCAATTAAAGTATGTGAAAAATGAATGACTAGCTACTTAGAGCTCAACTGATTTCAATCAAACACACGTGCGTGCGTGTGTGTGTGTGTGTGTGTGTGTGATGAAAACAAAATGAAAACAAGTCAAGTCCAGATACAATTTCCGAAAAGTAGCATAATCTAATCAGTGTAAAGCACATTGGAAATTGCTTGGCTTATGATAAATAAAAAATGGTCAAATACTACGGGCCCAATTCACTGGAAAGTGCCGGCACGTGACATTGTGTTTATTTACGACAACAATGCACTTCAGATTATATAGCACATTTCCTCGCATATGGCGTAAATCAACAATTAGGAAGTATCGACAGGCGATAACAATGCAATATGCAACAATATCTAAAACTATATATATATATATAAATATAAATACTCAACTGAAGGATGCCCTTATATTCACTCTATCGATAGGCGCTAGCGCTCTGATACATATATTGTAGAAATATGCTAAGGAAAGAGAAGCAGTTCTTGATTTTGATATATATTTCTATATTAAGAGTCTATAGTTCTTTAATATTACCAACATTGAGTACTATCGATAGACGATAACACTTTCAGATTTGCAATTAAACAAGAGAGAATATACTTTTAAGCAATCAGAGAAGATCTATTGAGACTGTTGCAAGTTGCTTCACATAGCAGCTGGCCAAATGTATGTGTGACTACCGTCATCTATCTGTGCACTTATCGATAAATTTATCGTTTAGTAAATATACCCTCGGATGCTGCATGATTCAACCATAAACAAACAACAAAAGAAGAAACAAACCAAGCGCAATAAACTAATCTAATCCGAAATCGAAATCCAACATGTTCATATATATATATATAGTATATATATGTATGTATGTATGTGTGTGTGTGTGTGTGTGTGTGTGTTTGATGTTGTTGGCACTTTACAGCGATAATTTGTGAGTTTTGAATGCGTTTATCATTTTGTTAAATGATGAAATCGATTAAATTTCTTATCAAACAACTGAACACAAGGGGAACACAGTAGTCGATGAGAGTATTTTTTTTTTTGTTTTATGTTTGCTATTAATAAAAGCCGTTAAGGCTGACAATGAGGTAATAAGATTATGTTGATTTCAGCAATAATTGTTTTCCCAAATACGTTCCGTTGTACGTTGTAAGACAACTGAGACGAGAGCAATTTAGCTTAATGAACACAGTCACAGCCAGAGTCAAGTTCAAAGTCAACGGAGCGACAGAGCGACAGACCGACCGAGGGACAGACAGACAGACTGACGAACCTAATTACTGGAAAAGCTGACTAGCTGCTAAATTGCACTAAAAACTACAAACTAAACCGTAAAATCAAACAAAATGCGGCAGTTCCCCCCTTTTTGTTTTTGTTTCTTTGTTTTTTTTTTGTTTCTTTTTAGTTTATTGTCAAATTGATTTCTTCTTTGTGCTCGCCTGCTCAATTGAACTGGCACATCATTTCGATTGAATTCGATTCGATTCGATGCGGAACTCTTTCGATGAGTAGTACGTAAATTGTATAACTATTGTCCAATTGCCCGACTCAACCCCGCTATTTGCCGTAAAAGCATATAATATGAATAACTATATACCTATATCGGCTAGCTGTAACTCTGGTGCAGGGCGCGTCTGCATGAGATACCCTGTAGCTTGTCTCTTCATCTGTTTGAATCGAGTTGATCGAAGTCTCGACAGACTTTGCTCACTGACTGCTGCCCCATCAGTTGGGAAAGAGAACAACTGGATTATAAGAAGAAGCTGCAAGGCGAGTCTACATGAGATACCCTGTAGCTTGTCTCTTCGTCTGCTTGAATCGAGTTGATCGAAGTCTCGACAGACTCTGCTCACTGACTGCTGCCCCATCAGTTGATCAAGAGAACAACTGGATTATAGCCAAGCAACAAGCATCGCCGACTGTCGTCATAAACCCAAAGAAGCTGCAGTTCGAGTCTACATGAGATACCCTGTAGCTCGTCTCTTCCTCTCAAGTTGATGGAATTCTCAATAGATTCTGCTCACGTTAATGCCGCAGTTGGTTTCTGACTGCTGCCTCATCAGTTAGGCAAGAGAACAACTGGATTATAGCCAAGCAAGAAGCATCGCCGACTGTCGTCATAAACCCAAAGAAGCTGCAGTTCGAGTCTACATGAGATACCCTGTAGCTCGTCTCTTCCTCTCAAGTACCCTGTAGCTTGACTCTTCATCGAATTCTCGATAAACTCTGCTCACGTTAATGCCGCAGTTGGTTTCTGACTGCTGCGCCATCAGTTGATCAAGAGAACAACTGGATTATAGCCAAGCAACAAGCATCGCCGACTGTCGTTATAAACTCAAAGAGGCTGCAGTTCGAATCTACATGAGATATCCTGTAGCTCGTCTCTTCCTCTCAAGTTGATCGAATTCTCGATAAACTCTGCTCACGTTAATGCCGCAGTTGGTTTCTGACTGCTGCCTCATCAGTTAGGCAAGAGAACAACTGGATTATGGCCAAGCAACAAGCATCGCCGACTGTCGTTATAAACTCAAAGAAGCTGCAGTTCGAATCTACATGAGATACCCTGTAGCTCGTCTCTTCCTCTCAAGTTGATCGAATTCTCGATAAATTCTGCTCACGTTAATGCCGCAGTTGGTTTCTGACTGCTGCCTCATCAGTTAGGCAAGAGAACAACTGGATTATAGCCAAGCAACAAGCATCGCCGACTGTCGTCATAAACCCAAAGAAGCTGCAGTTCGAGTCTACATGAGATACCCTGTAGCTCGTCTCTTCCTCTCAAGTTGATCGAATTCTCGATAAATTCTGCTCACGTTAATGCCGCAGTTGGTTTCTGACTGCTGCCTCATCAGTTAGGCAAGAGAACAACTGGATTATAGCCAAGCAAGAAGCATCGCCGACTGTCGTCATAAACCCAAAGAAGCTGCACTTATAAGTATCGCTTAAAAGCAGCTATTCATTGTGATGTAATGATTTATTGATCATCATCAATTGCATTTGAGTATTGCTGCCTAATTGTGCATTAGAGACAAATGTAGAGATTTTGATTTTTTTTTTTTTGATCAGTTTTGGCACGTCAATCAAAAAGGCTGCAAAAAGCACGCTTAACTACCAATCAAAATTCAGTTGGCATTTGTTTTATTAACAGCGCCGCTCACAGATATTCGCAAATGGCTGGCTAATAGGAACTACAGCAGATCTGCCGAGCTGACAATCTATCGATCTGAATGGCCACACGCTTTCGATAAAGCTTATGGAAATGAACAAAAAAATTCCAAATTTTAGCAATTTGCCAAAAAAAATTTATTGGTTCTTTGTTATTTGTTTTTATATATTTATTTTTTTTCACGTTTCTTGTATAGCCCGGCATACACAAGTAGCTGCTGCTGCGTGGGTGGGCACAGGAGTTGAGCTCTGCATAATAATAGAAGAAATCACTCCATAATGCTTGATACAGAGATGAGGTATTGTATATAACAAGCTCTTAGGCTTGGCGTAATCAACTTCAACTGATGCCAATCACAAAAGCACTTTAAATAAGTTTTCTACTCAGGTTATCGGACAGCAATGTCCAATAGGAATTTGTACTTTAGTTGCCTACTCAAAATGCATATCGAATCGCTGCCTAATCTAGAGTATTCTTGGGTTTTGGCCAGCTGGGCCTTTGGTCGATTATAAGCAGGAAAAGTGATTCGCATCTAATCAGGAAATTTCACTTCAAAATACAAATCTAATGGAATTAGCAAATCAGAGCGACAGTTGCGATTTATTGAGGCAAACATTTAAAGCGACCCTCGTTAGTTTCACGTTATGATATGTAGCATCTGTCGTCGTCGTCGTCGTCGTCGTCGTCGTCGTCGGACCGCAATCCGCTTAAAAAAGAAAAAAAATACCGTAGTCGCTGCAGTCTCTGAAATTAATTTGCAAAACGTGAGCTAAATATGCGCCGTCTGTTAATTTCTATTTATTTTCATTTATTGTTATTAAGCTGCTGCTCTATCGTCAACCCAAAGTGCACTATATATTTATATATATAGATATAGATATAGATATATACATATATCTTTATGTATATATATGCATAAATTCCCATATCGTATAGGCGCGTAGTTCCCAGGCTTTAATGTTTTTAGACATTGCGAATTATTTTAAATTGCTCGAATTAAAGGGTTTTGCGAATGGTGAATGCCCAACTAGCAAATACTCTCGCTCTCACACCAATTTCTCAGTCAGTGCAAGATTTCGGTATGCGAGAAAAGAAATAATTATGGTAGCTTGAAATCGAGAGAGAGAGAGAGAGAGAGAGCGTGAGAAAAAGACAGAGGGAGAGAGAGAGAGAGAGAGAGAGAGCGAGAGAGAGAGAGACCCAGAGAAAGAGCGAGAGAGAGGGAGAGAGATAGAGATAGAGAGCGAAAGAGAGAGAGAGACAGAGCGAGAGAGAGTAGAACAGGCACACAGATAGAATGAGAAATATAAGGGGAGAGAGAAAGAGACAGAAAGGCAAAGTGAGTGAGAAACGGGGACAGAGAGAGAAAGAAAGAGAGCGAGAGAGAGAGAGGTAGAGATAGAGATAGAGAGGTGGAGAGCTAGAGAGCTACATAGCTGGAGAGAGAGAGAGAGAGAGAGAGAGAGAGAGAGAGAGAGAGAGAGAGAGAGAGAGAAGAGATGGGGTGAGAGACAGAGAAAAACAGACACAAAATGATACACGAGGAGCAGATAGAAGTAGGGAGAAAGAGCTGTAGAGATATCGAGAATAGAGATAAAGAGAAGTAGAGAAAATGAGATGTAGAGAAGTAGATAGGAAGAGAGTGAGAAATAAGGAAGCAGAAAGATAGGAATAGGGATAGGAATAAAGAGAATGAGATAGAATGTTATAGAAATGATATACAGAAAGAGAGAGACAGATATATTTATGTATATATATACAGAGAAAGAGAAGTAGTGGGGGAGGGAGGATAAAGCCCACGACTGTGAGTATAATAATTCTATTGACTTTCCGCTTAACATTATGATTAGCCAGTGAAACATTTCGGTAACTCCAACGAGACAGAGAGCGAGAGAGTGAGAGAGTGTGAAGAAAAAGGAATACGTTTGCTTCTTTATTAGACTCTTGTGTAGCTGAAGTAAGTAACTTGTATTCAGCATTCTATGTAGTCAGTGAAGCCTTTCGGTGCACACAGAATCCTATTCAACAGCCATTAGCGTCTCTATTAGTTTACGCAGCGTTTCATTACACATGATGTGATTAAAGGAAGGGACAACTAATCCAATATGCACGGACTACATGAGTATCGTCAGCTCGACACTCAACTCGATCAACTGCACTTAGCTGGCTAAGTGTTGCTAATAGCTAATAGAAGTTGAGTTAACAAAATGTATCGCTTCGCAGCTAATACTGAATATTTATGAATAATGCTCGGCATTTCGAATGATTAATTCATTGATCGATATGCGAATATGCGAATGAAGTAATAGAACAGCCGATAGCTGGGCAATTCGTTATCTACAAAATTTACATGTTATTATCGATGCATAGCTTTGCCGCTGGCGTTGCTCACGAGTTTGGCTATTAAAAAAAACTTGTGGCCAACTTGTCGGCTACGTAATTTTGATTCAAACCTGCACATATGCAAATTGCAGAGTCGCCCAGCACGTGAGCTGGCCATAGCGCTGACTGCCGCCCCCGATCACTTTTTTGTTTTGTCTCTCGCTCTCTCTCTCTCTCAGTCAGCTCATTTGAGTTAAGTTCGAGTTCGAGTTCGACTTCGAGTTCAGTGGGCCAGGCCAGGCCAGGCCAGTTGGATTGCATATCGAGAGTGACGCCCGAATCTCACAGTGAATTCAATTTGCATTTCGAGATTCATTCCTTTTTTTTTTGTGTTTTCGATGTAAACGAACTTTTTAATGCAGTCACAACTAAATCTGATCGTAATAGTTCATAATTGATTCCCAGCCCGATAGGAGCGATGTGCTAATTGTGAATATACATATTTGCATAATAAATATATATATATATATATATATATATATATATATATATACATATATATAGATATCTCTCATGCTTATATTATATTTGACGCCTGGCGCACAAAAAGCATTTCTATCGAAATTTGTGTGCGTTTTTTTTGGGAACTTTGTTTGCTTATTTCATTCCATATTCACTTAACTTTATTGCAATTTATTTGACAACAAGTTTTTGACAGCCTGCGTTTGATATTTACTTACTATATGACACCCAAAAAAAAAAAACAAAAACAAAAACAAAAACAAAAACAAAACATGCAGGAGTCGAGTCCCAACGACTTACTAATACTCTGTTTGCAGTTGCAATTAGCAATGGAAATCGAATTCATTTTGTTTGCCAACTATAAAACTAAGTCTATAGATCGATGGAGCTGTGAAACTGGCAGAGATATTATAATTTGTACTATTTGTAGAGGCGGCCGTGGGCGTGGCCAGTTCAGATGACTTGAATGAGAGTTGAGCCAAGTTTGACTATGTCTAGCGCCAAATTAACACTGAACTCTGTTAGCCTAAGCTAATAAACTCCATTTGATATAGCATAAAAGTAATCTAATTAGAAAGCCAATATGCTCCGTCTGAGATATCAAGGAAGTTATCTGTATGTAAAGCTATATATACTCCTTTTAACATATCAAAGAAGTCATCTAAGCAGCAAATAACTAATCTAAGTTTAATATATCAAAGAAGTTATCTATATATAAAGCCAATACGCCTCCTTTACACACAGCAAGTTAGTAAACTGTCTAGAAAGCCAATATACTATCTTTCGATATAGCAAAGCAGTAATCTACAAAGAAAGCCAATATACTCCTTTGGACACAGCAAAGAGGTCAATTTTCAAGCCGTGACGAATGACGCAGGTGAAACCGTTGGAGATTCTCAGACATTGGCTGTTATTTATTTATTTATTTATGCTTTTTTTTCCTCTCTCAATTTTATTTTAATTATATTTGTTCAGTTTGATTAATTTATGACAAATTTTTATTTTTTAATGAATGAACCGACAAGAGGAAGCCGAATTGGTTACGAACAAAATACAATAAGCCAACAAATATTGTGTTGGCTCTAAAGTATTTGGCATTAGCGACGTCATCGCCATCGGCCTGAGAAAAGTGCTAAGTGCAGCAGAGTACGTATCTCTATACAAATATGCATAAATATATGTATGTAAAGATTTATATATATATATATATATATATATATATATATATATATATATATATATATATATATATATATATATATATATATATATATATATATATATATATATATATATATATATATATATATATATATATATATATATATATATATATATATATATATATATATATATATATATATATCTGTATCAACAGAAATATTGATTAAAAAATAAAGCCGAACTGGAACTGTAGCAAATGTCATTCAACTTGACTAAAAAAAGGAGAAGAAAAACAGTCATAAGACAAAATAAAATTTCATGCCTGTATGCACAGTCGACATAATATATATATATATATATATATATATATATATATATATATATATATATATATATATATATATATATATATATATATATATATATATATATATATATATATATATATATATATATATATATATATATATATATATATATATATATATATATATATATATATATATATATATATATATATATATATATATATATATATATATATATATATATATATATATATATATATATATATATATATATATATATATATATATATATATATATATATATATATATATATATATATATATATATATATATATATATATATATATATATACATATATATATGCATATATAACTATATCTATATCCATATCTATATAAATATATATAAGTCCATATTGTAAAGGGTCATCAATCCATCAAGGTTCACACTTTCATCACAAATATTGCGACTACGAAAACCTATGGCTACGACTTAAGATCTTACTTTAACGATCAGACAGGTGGTAAAAAAAATAAATAAACCTAAAGTTTACCAATTTATGAGCAAAACATTTCAAAAGGTCAATTATATGGTTAACTGAATGGCTAAAATCTCAAATATTTATATATATAGATATAGATATATATGTATATACTGCTATATCTGCTATATCTAGTCAAATGTTAACTTGCTATATATACGAAAAATCTGAGCTAATTGTTATATAGCAATGCGCACCATATGTTAAAGAAAGAATGCTTAGAGGCTAGCTTGGCATCTGCCTTTAAGCACCGATAGCATCAAAAGTGCAAGCTGAAACGATTTGAAGTTGGATTTCCGAATTGCAACAAAAAGAAACCGATCCAGCAAAGAGTTATTTTTTTATGGATTATTGAGTGAAATTTAGATAGAAATTTAGATATATTTGAGCCGGCTGCTGCATAAGAGAAACTGCAAAGGCGCAGTTGGAAGTTCGAAACGAACTTTAAAGAAGAAAAAACTTGAGCAATTGAGCGTACATTCGGCAGGTATGCTCGACTTGGAAATACCCTGAAACCAGTTTTCTGAATTTCCACAGATGTTAGAGTGTCAATGAGCAGTGAGCAGTGAGCAGTGAGCAGTTCAATTTTTGTATTTTTTGTATAATTTGAATCTATAGTATCTACAATATATATATAAGAATTGTCGAAGATCTAGAAGAAAGTTGAGAATCAAAGTGTACAATTCAAGTCTTTAGCTCCCCAATGTTTTCGAGATGAAGAGATGAGCTGCGACAGCATCAGCTTGTCCATCAATCCCACTGAAGCATATATAAGCTTTGTAAAGCCAATCGCGCCTCTTTCTGTCTGTTAGCAATGTTTAAAGGGACAAAGTTGGAAACTGTCAATCAACAAAAGTCAAGCTAATAATAACAACTAACTGCTAACAAATAGCTTAAATTAGATTAAGTATCTTTAAAAAGGCAGAGAAAGAGCGAGAGAGCGAGATCTAGTTATATGGCGGTGATATGACGACTCGCGGCTAAAACTGAGACTTGAATCTGCGAGTGAATCTCAGTTTGAGTCTGGGGACAGCCTCATTAGCAGCACGCAGCAGTTCAGTTCAACAAAGAAAATATAATAATGAGAAATTGCACACAAAAGCAAACAGCTGAGGTTAGATATTGCCTGTTTTTTTTTTTTTTTTTTTACTTATTTTTTGTTTTTATTTTTATTTTTGCTTTTTGCTTTTTTTTCCTTGTTGTTGTTTTAGTTGGGCTGAAACAGTTCACTTAGCGAGACTGATGACAATTTTGATTCCATGACCGAATTGTGCAGGCCACAGAGCCAAAGCTCGACTAGCTGTATACCCTGTAAAGCAGAGCCAAGGCACAAGGACACACGGTACATAGAGAAATATATATATATATATATACATAGATATATGTTTATATATTTAGGTTCAATTAAACAATTGCAATATGTAACTCTTCACAATGGCCAATTGATTATGATTACAGCAGCGTATTGTCTGTAGGGCAAGCGCAACAAGCAACAAACAAGCAACAAACAAGCAACGGCTAACAAACACGAATGCAATTTGGCCGTGAAAACGAAATGCCAGCAACATAAATTAATTATTATTATTTGTATATTGTATTGAACAATGTTTTTTGTCTTTGGCAAATTAATATTAACTATGCATTAATTAAATGCTTTTGTTGTGTATAAATTTGTTTCTTGATTTTTTTTTTTTTGCCTTTCGATTCGTTTTGGTTTGGCTTTGGCTTTGGCTGTGGCCAGCGCTTGAAACGGTTCCGAAATCGCGTCGAACCATTAAAAAAGTTTTAGCTTTTTTTTTTTAAATTATTAATTATTAACTGTTGTCGTTAACCAACAGCGAATTGTTTGCAGTGCATTATGTTTAATGTTTTACCAGCAGCAATTTTAATTGCCTTTTTTTCTGCCGTGTTTTTCTTATTGTTTTCGTTTTATTGCATGCGAATTAACATTTATTATTTATAGAATTTATAAGAATTGTATTTACTTATTTTTTTTTGTACTTTTTTTATAGCCTTTTTACAAGTTCAAGTTGCAGTTTGCTTAAGGTCAAGCGAAGGTAAGTGGAGCGACACAAAAAAAAAAACAGACTCGAAAGGTATCAAAAGAAGAAGAAGAAGGAAATGTGGAGCAATTCCCTAGTTATAAATACAATTTATAGTCTGGCGAGTGTAATTCTCTTTTAAAATATTCCCATTCTTTGGCTGTTAACACAGGTGGCTGCCGCCGATCAGAGCAATTACATTTATATTAGCCTATACATCAGACGTATACTATATGCACATATGTTGTTGGCCACATATAATGCCTTGAGTTTTCCATTGATTTCCGCCTGCCTTTCTACTGCCAGCCTAATGCATTAGTGCAGCTTTCTGTAACTGCGGCAATCTGTAGCATTTTTCTTTCAGTTTTTTTTTTTCTTTTTCTTTTTCTTTTCATTTTTGTGTTTTAATTTTGTATTTGTATAAGGCTTACTCTTGCGTTAGCAACTTCACAGTGTCACTTAGCTTACACTTTTTTTTGCTTTTTTCGGCACTAAATTTTGAAAAAAAAAGTGTTTTTTTTTTTTTTAATTTATGACAAACGGTTTTTTAGCAGCGTTTTCAAATTTTTTACTTATTTTTTTTTGCGCTTTCTTGATTTATTTAACTATTTATTTGTTATTATTTTGATTCCTTTTTAATTTTTTTTTTTTTTGCACAAACAAAAACAACAAAAAACACTCTATGCAAGTCGTGACAAAAGGGTCTCTGCCGCGCTGCTTCCGTAGCTATTTAAGTTCTGCTTGTTTTGCGGTATTTAGTTTTTTTTTAGTATTTAATTGGGCTCTCTTGTCGTTTTTTTTTTGTGTTTTTTTTTTGGCGACGTCGTCTGCACCGTACGCCGGGATATTGTACACTGAATGTCCAAAGACGGCAAACACTTGTTATTATAACGCGTCAAAGCGTTTCATTAAGCGTCGCAGCGACGCGAACCGAGGCAGCGACAACGACGACAGCGGCGACGGCGACGGCGACAGAGCGTGCGCTTAGCTGCTAAAGCAGCGCCACGATCTGGCCGAATCAATACGCCAAGCGAGCGACTAAACGTTCGACAGCTCCGCGACGCAGCTGGCTAAACTTCGAGCCTCCCAGAGGCTTTGACAACGCCGCCGGAGCCTGTTGATAAGCCAGCTACGACTCGCTCTCAGCGCCGATAACGTCGTCGTCGTCGTCTTCGTCGCCGTCTTCGTCGTCGTCTTCGTCGTCGTCTTCGTGGTCTTCATCTTCGTTTTCGACGTCGTCGTGGTCGTGGTCGTCTTCGTCATTATCGTTGTGAGCTGCTTTTGTTATCAATTGAAATCAAGTTCAGTTGTCGCTAGTCAAAGCCAAAGCCAAAATGCGGGCAAAGTAGTCCAAACGAAAACAAAAACAAATAACAACAACAACAAAAAAAACCCATGCCTGTCGAAGATCAATGAATGAAAATGTTACCGGCGTTGACAGTGGCAGCGGCAGCGGCAGCGGCAGCGACAGCGACGTACACACACCGTTAGAACGCACGATTTATGGCAGCTGCTCGGCTCGGCAGGGCTCGACTCGGCTGGGCTCGACTCGGCTGGGCTTAGCTCAGCTCGGCTCGGCTCGACTCGGCTCGTTGCGATTCGATTCGATTCGATTCGATTCGGCTTTGCATAGCATCGCTTCTCGGCTGTATTTTGACAGTTAGTTGGCTCATTACTCATTATTAATTGTCAGATTGAGTGGGCCGGCGCACGGGACGTATGCTTGATGCGAAAGAGTTACGACCACCAGGCCCCGTTATACAAAATAGCAACAAAGCAACGTTATTTACAACTGCAAATAGATTTTGAGATTTTGCTTTACGGCCACATTTCGTGCAGCCCCAATTCTTGGATGTTTTTGTTTTTGTTTTTGTTTTCATTTTTTATTTTGTTTTGGTCAGGACTGGCGGCAGTTCGGGCACATTTGGCGTGAGGACGTTACGTAAGTTTACACTAATATTCCGATTCGACACGATCTATGCATTCGGAAAACAATTAAAACAGTTCAAATTGCAATTCAAATTTGTTAGTAATATTTTTTTTTCTCAAATATTCCACGAGCTAAATTTAAAGAAAAAAAAACCAGGTATGTTAAGCGACGCTTAAATATGTATATAGGTAAATCCGCCGATCAATCGCCAGTTTTGCTGGAGATAAAAAACATGAAAAGCATTTTAGCTTTGGAGTCCAAGCCAGGTAAATTACCTACAAAAAAAAAAAAAAAAAATGACGCACTACGACTGCGGCACACTCTATGCGCTTAACAATTGAACTAAGCATAATGCCATAGAGTGAAATGCTCGTATATATACCTATGTATGTATATATACCCATTTGTATAGACGTGTACAATCGTTGCCAAAAAAAAAAAATAATAAAAATAAAACAAAAATTGTGGAGAAAAAAGAGAGAAAGAAAACAGCAAATAAACAGGTTTATCCGCATCCGGATAATTGATATAAAACTGCTGACGATGATCGCCCATTTCTCTAGCCGTCTCGCTTGCACACAGCGATCGCCCCATGGCAATTTATATATATACTTATTTATTTATTTTTATATTTATATTTATATTTATATATAAATATATATTTTGACAATTCGAAAACATCTTAAGAATGGATTGGTGCAGGATGTAGACTGAAGAGTCTTCGCCAAATTGAATGGGAACACACTCGAGGCAAATTGTGAAGTGGCCAAACAAGTCGTAGACCCATAAATAAATATTTATAAATAAATGTTACGATAATAAGGCAATCAACAAGATCAACAGCTAACAAATGATCAAACAATTGTTTCTAATTATGGCAAAACCTGAACAGAAAATCCAAAAATATTAATGCCAAATAATCAAGCAATCGAATTGATAATATTTTGTAATAAAAATTTATATAAAAAGAATATGTATGTAAAAATTAAATTCAAATAATATAAGAAAATAATAATTTACTAATAATAAAGCAAAACTATCATGTACTACACATATTGTAAGCATCTTCAATCTATTTCAAATTTAATTTGGCTTAAAGTCAGTTCGGCCTAGGAGCAACAAACTACCAAGGCTTCAATTCGAGCTATACACATCCTTATCTATAGTGGGATATATCTAGAAATGTTATATCAAACATTTGGCTGTAGTCATTAAAAAGCGCTTAACGTAAACAATAAGAGAATCCGCGTTAATCAGTAGGCAAAACATGAACAAATCGCGCAAGGGTTCCGGGTACGCAACTTGGCTTAAACTATATTTGCGCTGAGCTATTGGCAGCAGGCAATGCTAGCCAGCAGCGTTTGCTCGTGACTATGCTTTGTACAATTAAAGCTGGAGACTGCCAACTGGCAAAAGCACAAAGAACTATACATAGACTTGGAGTTAAAAGAATTTGAAACAAGATGTATGATATAGTATAAAAACCTTTTTAGGAGTTGGCACAAGGTTTTTATAGTTTATCTATATAACTGTCCGTCCATGTAGCTACGAATTATCGACAGGTTTTCAGATAATCGTTTAAGCTCGATATCAAACACAAATTTGTTGACGCCAGATGTTCAGGTATCCGAGATATACTCGTATTCATATCTCGGATATGATGTTCAGGTATACGAGATGTACTCGTATGCATATCTCGGATACGATGTTTAGGTATCCGAGATATACTCGTATGCATATCTCGGATATGATGTTCAGGTATCCGAGATGTACTCGTATGCATATCTCAGATACCTTAACATCTAGAGTCAACAAATTTGATATCTAATCATGGACAGCATCAAAAGTAAAATCCAATACAGCAAAGACTTAACAATGTCTTCTATAGGAATTCGCCTAAGGCTTACAAAGATAGAAACTAATTTTATGGATAATCTCCCCTGCCCAGAGTGGTTTCGGGGCTCAAGATATTTGCTCGCTTTTATGCATTACAGTCAATATTAGGTATGAATCCAATTGATAATCAAAAATATCGATACGCTTTCTAGAAATCCCTTAAAATCGTTATCAAACACAATTGATTTGAGTATATCTAAGAGCTTAGGTAACCCTTACAGCTTTGCCCAACGTTGACAAACACAGAAACATAAACTTTTTGGATAACTTCCCCCAACAAGGTGGTTTCAGGGCTCAAAGTATTTCCTAGCCGATTGTCACTTGCTATGCACTTCATTAAATATTAAGTACTTATACTAAGTATCCAATTGTTAATAAACAATGTCTGGTGACAACTCGATGATGCCATAACCGAATTGATGACAATACGAAAAAGTTTTTGTATTTGGGAAAACCATTTGATAGAAGTCAAGAATACTTTCAAGTGTGGGGAACATACAGACTGAAGATGTATAAGCAGATATGTTACGTATGAGTCATTATTGGCCGATTGATTGGTAAGGATGGAGGCTATATCGCGATTGTGATTGTGACTGTGACTGTGGCTGTGGCTGTGGCTGTGATCGTGCGATGGCAATTGCGAAAATAACCCGA
Organism: Drosophila anceps; assembly: GCA_035045945.1. Lineage (NCBI taxonomy): Eukaryota > Metazoa > Arthropoda > Insecta > Diptera > Drosophilidae > Drosophila > Drosophila anceps. Next base: position 4,230,342 of record JAWNON010000162.1, read on the forward strand.
GTGGGGAACTTTTCGTTACGGACGTGGCACAGATAATGGATACGGACGCGGCCCGACACTTGTGTACTTGCTTAATAGCCCTAGAGGGAGTTCGGGTCCCGGGTCTCGGGTCTCGACGCTTGCGGAAACAGTTGGGAAATGAACAAAGGCAACTTGCGTGTACTCATATTAGCGCTTATCAGACAGGTAAGGGCAGGTGGGTGGCGGATGGAGAGCCGCCTCATATGAAACAGAAGCCTCGCTGTAGCGGGGACTTACACGCGGAACGTGTGCGAATGCTATGGCAATTTTTTAAGTGGTTTACTCGAGCGTCTTGTTGTAGTTAGTCGTATTTGCTTATCGACAGACAATTGACAATTGCAATGGGATGGCTGGGCAGCTAGAGGGGTGGGGGTGGTGGTGCTGGGGCCGTAACGGGTGTTCAATCAAATTGTTGGATAATGGTCAATCAACTGCCGGCAAATGCCGATTGCTATTTGATGCCGCGTCAATCCAATGTTCATCAACGATCAATTGGAAAATTTATTACTGAGATGGAGGTGGATGGAGGCGGCACGGCGAGCTCTGCCTTCAACTTGAACTTGCAACTGCTGCTTAAATTATAAGCAAATAATATTGTTGATGCGATACCTATCTCTCCCTAGTTATATCTCTATATATATGTATGTGTGTGTGTGTGTGTGTGTGTGTGTGTGTGTCTTATGCGCACGCTATCGAAAATTAGCAGGTGCAATTGCTACATGCATTATAACAACGTACACCTCAGCCCACGCGGCCCAAGCCATGGCAATTAGACACATGTAATGCGCCTAATTACATTTCGCAAATACAGAAAGAATAAAAAATAAAAATAAAAATAACAAACAAAACCTTGACTATACGAAATATGTTCATATCATATCGTATAAGTGGCGCAAATGCTCTTTAAACAACGACCGAAGGTCCAAGGCGATCGCAGAGCATCGACCAAGGAATTTTCAATGCCATCCAATGGGCCCTACCACTCCAAAATTGAAAAGAAAAAGAAAAACAAACCAACTCAAGTGGCAATCAGCGTCGCGCCTGTCACTTTCTATTGCGGCTATCTAATCGGCTTTCTATATCTTTAATTCCAACTATTTGTATACCTGTGTAGCACCGCTTGTATCGCAGCAAAATCTCTGCTTTTCATTATAGTTGAAATGTTGAAAAGTTCCAATAAAACGCTTTGTAAACAACTATAGCAACAACTAATAAAATAAATATATATGTTATAGATGTTATATATACATACATATATATATATATATATATTATTATTATTGTTATCATACATTGTATGAAGATTTACGTTACGTTTTCTAGTTGGCAATTTATGGGCTGAGCTTTTATAACATTTTGCTGCTGCTGCTGCTGCTGCTGCTTCTTATTTGAGTATTTTGTTATTAACTTTTTTAAGCAGTTTATGTGCCATTTGATAGATTTAAGGCAACAAACAAGGCTTTTAGCATAGTCTAAAGAAATTTATAATACATTTTACTATTATACTTCTTTAAAATATATATTGTATATTTAATTTTTTTATAGTATATATTTGTATTATATTTGTATATTTATTTTTAGCACATTTATATATATTTCTTTATCATATTTATTATTATTATTACATTTATATATTTATTTTTTATTTTTATTATTATTATAATTATATTTTTATATTTCCTTATAGCATATGTATATTATTATATATTATTTTTTTATTTATAATTCATATTTTTGGTATATATATTTCTTTTATTTCTAATTTAGATTATTATTGCATTTATTTATTTATTCAACATATATATATTTTTATATTTATTATATACTTTCTTTTCAATATTTAAATAAACTTTTTTTTTAAATTTTTGCTGAGCTAAAACCGAGCTAACGTAGCTTTGTTTCCGTTAGCTTTTACCCAACTCTTCAAGTTCTATGGCCAAATTTAAAGTCAAAACATAGAAGTTTTTGCATACATTTGCTCTATAAGAAGCTAACATTGTAATCGTGCGTCAGCAACTGCACCATACTCTGCAAGCAACTAAATTGTTGCATATAGCCCTACATATGCCACGCACCCAGTGGGTGGTTCATATAGTTCCTAATGCTATTTGTAGAGAAGGTCAAAAGAGTTGAAGCTGCAAAACTTGAAGTTATCAGCTAAGCTTTTAGCTTTCATATATATATATATACATATTTATATTAAATATCTACAACAATTGAGTTTCGCTATAGAAAAGAACAGTAGTAATAACACTTGCCACATATCATTTCATTTAGTTGAAGTTACAATCAAACAGGTTACAGTTCCCTTGCAATTTGTCGCCCTGCCAATGCTTGTAGCTATAGCAATCCAGTGTTTATGCCAAATATCAAGTTTTCAGATTCAAAATATACTTTTCATGTGTGAAAACATATATAGCTATATGCCATTTACCACGCCCCTAAAGCGCGTGTACAACTGTTCATAGGATGAGAGCAGAAGTGAATCTATACACAGCTGCGTTCATAAAAATAGTAGTGCGACTGAAATGTTGAACAGCAAAAGTTTGTGTTAAGCATAAAATTTTGAAAACCATTTGCAAAGAGTATTTAAATAACTTGTCATCAAAATATTATGTTATCACAGCATTTCAGTCGCACTACTATTTTAATGAACACAGCAATCTATACATACATATTAACTATATATCCATTATATATGCTTCATATTCCTCTATCTACTCCCTTATCGAGCTCATGGAATTCGCACAGAAATGTGCAATTGAATACAAATAATAAACAGTCATCTTGAATCTTAGAAAACTGAAGCATTCTTTCGTGTTAACAGTGATTTCAGCGCCCACAGATCATAAGTAGCGTGAAATGGGAGTGGCCTGTTCCTAGAATAGTACACAGGTGTCAACAAGATTAGTCAGGCGATGTAGCGCAAGAAGAAGAAAACGAAGAAGAAGCAGACGCAGAAGCCAAAGCCAAAGCCAAAGCCATTGCCAAGCAGAAGCAGAAGCAGAAGCAGATGTGTATAAACGAAAATAGATTGACGATAATGGTTATCAGCAGCGGAGGCTACTTGGCCAGAACGTCTTGTACGCTTAGTGCCTTTGTGCCAAAACACGCTATTGTCAGCAGACATTAATTAAGTTGAATCAAATCGAATCGAATCGATTCGCATGGAATTGAATCGATTGCGAATTGAAAATGTGAAGTGCGGCCGATGCTGACGCAAAATGAAACCAGATCCAAACTCAGTTAACTTCATGCGAATAAACAGTACTTGGCGTGATTTTTTTTTTTTGGTGTGTATTTTCTGTTGCTGTTATTCGTGTTGTTGTGGTTGTTGTTGTTGTTGTTGTTGTTTTTTGCGCTTTCCAATCAATGCGCCAAACTCACTTGAGATACTACAGCCGATAAATGTATTACGTGCATAGATTATGAGTACCAGAAAGCCCTCAATCTGGGCACTCAAGTGCGCCAACCACGCCTGCTCCCAAAAATCAAATATAATGCCCAACTTATATATACTATACTATCTATAAGGCATATCTGTCGTATATTAATAGAAAAGCAAAGAACTCTGCAAGAATTTGATTGCATTTCAACAAGTTCTATTTAAAAAGATATATACATATATATACATATATTGACAGCTGTATACAAAAAGCAATTAAAGGGTATCTCGAACTCGTTTCGACCGGTATATTGGAAAAGTGCGATCTTGATGTGAAGTAGATGGCAGATATGAGCCCACTTATGTCTACACCTTTAATACATGGCCAAAACCTTGAAGTGCACATTTACAAGCAAAAAAAAGGTTTTTAAAAATATATAAAAAATAAATTATAAAGAAAAAAAAATAAATAGCCTTATCGGACATTTGCGACAAAAAAAAATATATATATAAATACATATATATTGATCAAAGCAATTCTTTATTAAGATCTCATATGGAGAGCCCCATATACTTCTTCTCTGTTCAAGCTGCTGGCAATTTAAACATGATTCTCATCACGTCCATAGGGTTTTCGGTAATTCCCTCTAGCAGCCATGCAATGGGTAAAAAAAGCGATATAGGATAGCTCAGTTAAGTATTTATTTTGAAAGTATATGAGCATATATAGGGTAGCTATGCGTCTATCAGTTAAGTTCTAATGGAGCAGTTTATATGCATCTGTGTGTATGGGTATGTTCTGTAATATAGGGTATCTATACGTCTATCCTTTTTATATTGAAATCATATTAAGTTCGTTCATATTCATATGTATAAATCTGATAGCTAGAACAACGCTACTATACATATTTTTTTTATAGGGTATGTGTGCGTCTATCAGTTCATAACGTTTCATTCTTTCCTGCCAGTTTATATTCATCTGATAGATAGGCTAACTCTGTTAAATACATATCTAAAGAGCTATCAATTTTTTGTGGCATAGGGTATCTATACGTCTATCAGTTTTTACTTTTTATGCATATAAGCCCATCTATATTTGCCTCGACGAATATGATCATTAGGATAACTGAGCTATATATATATATATATCGATTAGTTACATGTTTAATGCAGGGTAACTATGCGTTCATCAGTTTTCGCTTTCAGCTCGTATAGGCCAGTTAATAATCGTATTGCATTCAGCTGTGCGTACTCGCATATTATAGAAGCTATCGACACGCGTCATTTGACTTGATTAGTATGTAAAGCAGCAACTCCTCAGTTCCGATGCATACATATAGATATATATATAGATATAGATATATAGGCATACGAGTATTTGGTAATACATGATTTGGGTACAATAAATTGGTAACTTATGTATGTATATATATATATATTTGTGTTTGTTGGCTTAGCCTAATACGTAACGACGACCTTGCCCCTGAGCCTTCAGTTAGGGCCGGTTGTCGCCCATACGCAATGACAATTCAAATTAGCGTTAACTGCGGCTCTATCAATAGGTAATGCTCAATCTCCATATAGGACTTCCGATACAGCTAATTGCTCCAGTAACGGTTGGGCGCAACATTGCTTACGAAATAAGACGAAAGTTTGAATTGTGAAAACTTTGTCTGAAATAAAACCTATTCGAAATGTAGATTGGCTCAAGTCAAGAAGTGGTTTAATTCGCTGTGTTTCAAAGTCATACGAACCCTAAGCCAAAAGAGCTGAAAATCCGCAAAATATAAAGAAAGTTTTTCACTTTTCCCAAATGAAACCAGCAAAACTTAAAAAACTTGGCTATATGGCGATGGTCTGAAAAGTTTTCGACCTTAAGAAGATGAGAGAAATTATATAATCGTAATCGTAGGAACATATGAATATATATAGAATATATCTAGTATAACAAGCAAAAGATCGTTTTGTATTGATTTTTCAAGCATTTTCCACGCCACTGAGTGACATCGGGCAGTTTCACAAAATCAATAGCCCCACATGGTCTTACGCTTAAATCAAACTCGAGCACAAAACACTATCAGACCCGAAATAATTGGGTAACTGAAATTTTGTTATACGGGCCACATAAAGCCATAAACTAATGGAGTCATCAAAGAGCTATAAGGCCCGGAGCAGCCAATTCGAAAAGCCTAATCTTTACAGCGCTATAATCCAATTCAAATTTCAAACGAACAGCAATTTGATGATTAATTAGCAACAACAACAACAACAACAACAACAACAACGAAAAGGTGTTCATACTACGAAATTCACCTGAGATATTAAGATATACAGACTATGTGTCCATATCATATATGTATACATATATATGTATATATATATGTATATATCATAGATAAAGTCTTTTGAAATTGTCAGACAAAGGCGTATTGCGACGTCGAATTTGTTCTTCCGAAGAAGTTTAGTTTGGTTTAGGGCAGTTATCAAAGGCGTAGGGTTAGTATGTGTGGGCGGGCGGGCGGTCGGTCGGTCGGGCGGTTGGCAGACGCCATTGCCAATGCAATGAAATTCAAGGAAAATTGTTTGTGTTTTTTTCTTTGTTGTTTCTTTTTTTTCTCCTTCTCTTCTTTAACAAATATTTTTAGCGCTGCGAATTGCTTTACAATCCGTTTAGCACGGACTGCCGCTGTCGATGACTCGTCAGCAGCGACGTCTGTTGCTGCCGCTGCTGCTGCTGCTGCTGCTGCTGCTGCTGCTGCTGCCGTCACCTGATAACTCATAATTCCGACGTAAATTTGGTGGGGCGGCTAACGGTCTGCTCTTTTTGGAAAGAAAGAGAAATAAAAATAAAAAAAAAAAAAACAAACAAACAAACAAGTGAAATGCGTAGAGTGCGCAGTTGAGCACAACCGAATGATACAAACATTTTGTGCCCTGCAGCAAAACAATGAAAATTAACCATAAATTAGATTATTAAAATAATCACATATTTACGTAGTTAATAGCAGCCACTAAAAAAACAAAATTAAATTGGCGGAAATTAACTATTAAAAGTCGAAGTGGACATACCCTTGCTTAAATTGCACATCTAAATTTTAATAAATTTATATATACATATATATATATATATATAAATTTGTTTTTTATATATAGTGAAAGTGTCCAGTGTCTAAGAGAACTTAGTGCATTAGCTGCAAGCCGCAGCTCGAATACTCTGACTTAAAAGATTTGAGTATTTTATGATCTTTATATATATTTGATTTTGTATATACTTAGGCGAGTGACTGTACAGTCGTACAGTAGGAAAACTTCACGTATTACATGCAAGCCGAAGCACAAATACCCTTACTTAAATGATTTGTAAATTTCATTAGTTTTATCTATGAATATTTGCTTTTTATATACTGTGAAAGCGTCTGTTGTATAGAAGAGCTTCACATAGTACATGCAAGCCGCAGCTCGAATACCCTTACTTAAATGATTCGGCCCAAAAATTAAACTTTAACTGAAGTTTAACTTAAACTGCATGAATGCCCATTTAGTGGGACAACTTTACTACTTTACTAAAATAAAGATACAAACCGAACACCTACATGCCCTAACTTGGCTAATTTTGCTATAAACTTGATACAACTCGGACATCTGTTCAAATTCCAATGCCAAGTTGTGTTATATATATATATATATATATATATAGCGTACATACCCTAGTTTAGGTAATTCGCCCCAAACTAAATACTTTGTTTATATTTTATATTTTGACTATGCTTAAAATCTAGTTAAATTCCTTCTTTTTTTTTATAGAGTTTATATACATAAATTGCATAAGAAAATGCATAACTTAAGCAACTCGCATTTCTCTATTTAGCTATACGTCATGAATATCTTCAACAATTTCTGACTGTCAAAACGTTTTGTAAAGTGTATACATCCCGACTTAATAGGGCAACTCCATCAACATTTTCGGCAGCCCAATTTCAATATGCCCAAAAGTATGCTCTCGCATATGTCGCAAAAGAGCACCAGATAACTAAGACTAATTATATCTGATATATATATATATGTATGTATATATACATATATATATATATATCATATATATATATATATATACATTTATACATATTTAACTGGATTAATCTTATTTCCCTTATGCATTCGGCTTCATTAATACAATTCTAGACATGCTGAAGCGCTAGACGAAAGGTCAAAGAAACGGGTTTAACTAATCGCAACAATAGTTATGATTTGATGGGAGAGTGTTAGACGACATAGTCTATATCATATATTATAGGGTTAGTTGAAGTGCAGAGTACAGTACAGCCTGCCTAAGGCATACACACGCAAATCTGTTTAAACTATTCATGCTTTGAATTTGAGAATTTTTGTTTATAATCCTTAAAGATTTGTTGACAATTTGTTAAGCTATTAATATATGTAGAACATTATGGGCTCTGATAATATGATATGAATAACACCTGATTAGTTGTCGCTATATATACGTAGATGTATGCAAATAGTAAGCCTACACTTCAGTTGCCTATAGTAACAATGCTAATGATAACAATGATAACAGAAATAATATGCAGAAACACATGTTTCCACATACATAGATATAACTGTATATAGATATGTATATATATAGTATATATACATATGTACTCATATGCATATCTAGTTTGGACAGCTTGAAGGTGCTTCCGCTTAACGTGAAATTATCTTAGATGCTGGCAACTACTAGCAGCTTTATCAGCAAGGTGTTTTCAGGTGTTTTGTACTTTTTTCATATATGTACATATGTACTTCATATGTTACAGTGAGCACACGCTAACGCGTACTTGAGTCTATGAAGCAGGCCTTCAGTTATCATTCCAACTAGACATTTGACCGCACAACTAACTAGTTCACACAATCACATTACACTCAGAATGCTGGAATGCGATTCGTTCGGCTGGATGCTGTGGCAGCTTTTGGAATGTATGGGAACATACCTGCATTCCGCTCAGCATCGCTGCTGGCACTATCATCATCGCTATTTAGCAGCGGGGCATAGCCGCATTTTGTGTCGCGCCCACGAATGCGACTGCAACTGCGATTGCGACTGCGAGTGCGACCGCGACCCCGGCCGCCCAGCAACAGAGCCTCGCACTGGCGCAGCTTCTCCATTTTGGATAGCGATGCGGGCAGTTGGGTTTGGTTAGATGCTACGAGTTTTGACTTGTTTTGAAATAACAGCTACGATTTGACTTAAATTGTATTACGACATTTTAGTCGAAACGGCAAACAGTGAACGGAGCGGAGCGAAGCGCAGCGCAGCCAACAAAGTTAATTCATCCGCTAACGGTGGCGCTATCTGCGCTAATTTGATGCTGACTGCTGCTGCTGCGGCTGCTGTGGCTGCTGTGGTGGCTGTGGCTGTGGCTGCCGCCTCAGCAATGAATAAAATTTGTTATTGTTGGACAGCTACTGTTTAATCTGCTTCTTAAATCCACACACACACACACGCGCGCGCGCGCGCATACAAGCAAAAACTCACACACACAATCTGCGTCGCTCAATATTTTCGCATACATTTCACCTGTTATCACAAATACTTATGCAAACCGGCAAACAACTGTCAACAGCTGATGAGCGTCACAAGTCAAATTGCTGTGTCAAAATGTCAGCGTTGGCGTAGCCGAGCGGCCTAACAGTCACAGTCATTTGACTTAACAGCAGACGAAAGGCAACAGTACACAAGTACATACATATGTGGAACCAAGTTCGCTTGTTCCAATTCCACAATGTTTCACTCTTGCTACGCATAAGCATAAACACTGTGCAACCTTGCCCAATTGTTTCAAATTTCTTATACATGTGTATAAAGAAATTAAATATATAATTAATTATATCAAATAAATTTAGAAAAAAAAAAAACAAAAACACAATTTGATAGCTCTCCATAGGCACACGCTTAAAAAGTTTTCTTAATGAATTTGATTGTATATTGATAATAAATAATGTATTGTAAGCTTTTTGTAAATTCATTGTAAACTATCTGAAGAGTCACGTAAACTGATAACCGAACGAAATCAAGATATTCGCCTTGCAGGTGCCGCCATCTAATCATATTTCAAGCTCAATTAACGCGTCGTTCAGTGAATGGACACGATGAGGTAAATATTGGTACACCTGTCCTATGATTGACGTCACCATCAGTGACAATGTGATAATGCAAAATCTACTGCAAGAAAGGCAAAACAAAAAACAAATGCCTAAGCTATTTATGAGCAAGTCGTTGTCTCGTTTCCATAGTTTCGCGTGCGTGCGTGCGTGCGCGAAAGGCGCGCGCGTGCAAGCCCTTGAGAGAGCTGGAGCCAAAATGAATCAAACGAAGTTAGCACTGCTTTGCTGTGCACTTAAAACAGCTACAAAATTGTAAACACAATACAGTGTGACGCAGGTGACAGAAGAGCACTTCAGTCAAACTCCTCTCTCTCTCTCTCTCTCTCTCTCGCTCAGTCTCTTCCACAGTCAGCAGGCACTTGAACAGCTGTGCTAGTGACCGTTATGCGCCGATGCGCCGACCGCAGCGACGGCGAAGCCAATAGCCGACAATGGCAATGATTGGAGGGCCGCCAACAATGACGACGACAACAACAACAAACCACAACAATACTAACAATAACAACAAATGTTACTAGGCCAAACGGTGAACCATTTGATAAAAAAAAAAAATAATAAATAATTATAATAATAATTCTAGATAAGTATAAATAACGAAATAAGCAACTGTAAATGTGTGAAATGAGTTTAAAATGTTTTTAAATAGCATTAAACAAAAAGAAAAAAAAAGGCAGAGTGTAAATTAGACAAGAACTAAATGAAATGCAATTAGTTATATATTTAGTAGTTGTGGCAAGTGTAATTTAAAAACAAACAAAAAACCAAAACAAACTATAAACTAAATACGTGTCTATAAATAAAAGGGTTAGGCAAAATAATATAACTGTGTTATAAATAGCTTACGTATGGGCCTGCGACGCATTCTGGACGCACTATTCTCGCCGCCACTGTGCATATTGCTGTGAATCGACTTCATTGGGTGGATGCCCTCGGGTTACGACGTTGTGGACGCTGACAACTCTGACAACAACAAGTGGGCGTAAATTTTGCAAAGATAATATATGTGATAGAAAGAGAAGCAAAAGAAAGAAAAAAAGAAAGATATGTATGTATGTGAATTGTAATTCCAAAACAAAACTAAGACAAAGCCTATTGCCTAGTCATACAGTAGAGGCTACAAATATTACGCACACTTGCACAATAGCTCACTAAACATGTACATACGTATGTAACGGTAAGCATTTTGCACACAAGCAACAAGGCCTAATATTTATGCCGCGCACTGTTAACTAAACAAATTGTGCATGGCAAAAGCCCAAAAACAAAAAAAAAACATGTAAACCGGTTAACGCAGCGGCGACAGCGGCAGCGACGCCAACTGCTACTGCTCTAATATATGTATATATATATATATATATCTAGGTACATATCTATATTCATTCATATTGAACAAACTTTACCTTTCCTGCTGACGCGACAAGTTTCAATGTTCAACGGCAACTGAAAACTAAAGGCAAATTCTCATGTCGATCGGCAAAGAGCGAAGAACGCAACAACGGCAACAGCAGCAAACACACAAATGCAAAAATGAAGGGAAATTTATCTTAAGAGCGAGAGCGAGAAAGAGGGGGAGAGAGAGAGAGAGAGAGAGAGAGAGAGAGAGCGAAAGCATAAAACCATCAAACCAAAACCAGAAACAGAACGCGCGACCCCAACAAACATTAATGCGCGCCTGAATGGCATGGCGAGATGGGTATATAGGATGTATTCCTAACATTAACTTATCACAGCACTAACAGACTGATAAGATAGATACTATATATACATATATATATATATATATGTATATATAAATATATATAAATATGTACGAGTGCAGGACAAGCATGGGTTGCACAACGACATTTGTTGATAAGGCCAAATATGATTTTGTTTAATCAATTAACTAACTTTTGCCGTCATTTTTGCAGCCGCAGCCAGTGTTGCCAATTTAGCTATTTTCCCGTCAGTTCTGGAGTTTACCAAACACAGCGCTGTACAAAATTAGCAGCTGGCGTGAATTATAGCTGCTTTGAATTATTGCATGGTTTCTTTTTAGCGTGAAAGAAATGTGAAACAATGCCAAAATATGAAATTTGAGAAGAAAAAATAAGAAGAAATAAAGCTCATAAACATTAGAATTGAAGTGATTTTGATATTTTTCATTTAGAATAAAACAACAAAAATGCCCCCAGCATCGTAAAAGCTACTTTTCTGAAGTTTCTACTTTAAGTTTAGCTATTTCTGGCTGAAGAGCTGTCAACACTGGTCGCAACAACTAAGAATGAATGGCAAAGAAACAGAGCGAAAAGTGTAAGAGTAAGAGCGTCTTAAGCTATCTGTCGCATATGCGCGTAGGAGTGTGTATGTGTGCGTGTGTGTGCGTGCGTGTGCAGGCGTAAGGCTTTGGTAACTTTGGCGAAATCGCTAGAACAAGTCCATGGCATTGACACAGTCAGATGACCTTAACACCTTACGATAATCGTTGTGATAACACATACATACACACACATACACATGCACATGAACACTGATGAAATTGCGCTGAACTTGACCCATTTGACGATAGGCACTTACACAGTGTACCTAGCAAGACAAAAGAAAAATAAAGAAAACAGAAACAATAAAAAGGAACATTGCCCACCACAGAGAGATAGAGAGAGAGCAAGAGCGCAAGCGAATTCCAATTTCATTCATTGCAAAAAAAAACAAAGCACAACGAAGTGCCGCTCAATTTGGTTTATGCATGTGTGAGGAGCACCAGTGTTGCCAACTATTCAGGGCTTCGACAAGCCAAATCAACTAGTCAGAAATAGCTAAACATGTAGAAAAGTAGCTTTTAAGATGTAAAGAGCTTCTTTTTTTTGTTCAAATCCCATTTTTTAGTATGATGTTTGACATTTTTCACATGATCTTCACGGTAAATAGTAGTCATTCCATAATTCATAATAGCTATAATCCCGCCGCTACATCACAATTTTTCCGGGAAAATAGCTAAGCGGGCAACACTGGTGAGCACATGGCGCGCGCACACACACATACACGTGCACAATCTATGTGTATGCGGCTGCCGCCGTTTAAACAAAGTAAACTCCAAAATAGGGCTGAGGATTCACTGTGTGTGTCTGTCTGCCTCATTTGGTTAACTGTTCATTGATTTGACATTTGTCAAATCACGCTAGCACACACACACACTGGGGCACGTGTATGTTGCAGTAGACCATGTCTCCGTTGTATATATTTGCACTGTTTCATATTGATTTTTACCAACAGGAGGCGAATGCAAGGTGAAAAGGAACGTGGGAAAATAGCTGCACATTGCAGCTGACGACAATGCGACGAAGTCGTGCGCGGGGGGCAGGCAGCGCACTGCTTGCTTTTTTTCTCCAGAATTTCATAATCAAGTGAAATGCCAACCAGCTGCTGCTGGCGAGATTTGGACGCGCCCGGTTAGTTTAATAGATGTAAACAATTAGATTATTGGTGGCAGTGGCACGTGTATAAATGACAGAATTAAAGGATGATTGACTGTTGTTGTTGTTTTGATTATTTGTTTGTTTGTTGGTTATGTTGGGTTTTCGAACTTTTCTACACAAAAAAAAAAAAAACAAAGTAACGAAAGTATTGCCGCTTAATATGTGTGCATGGAGAAATGGCAACACAGTGAGACATTGAGAGATAGAGAGACACTTGAACACCAAACAAAAAGTACACTTACTAGATAAAGAAATCAACAAAAAAAAATAACAAACAGTTAACAATTTGAAATGAGCACTCACATCTCTTCCAGACAACTTTAGTCGCGGTAACAGCGCGAACTTGAAGTTTACTCGCTTCATTGACTTACAATTTCAAACTGAGGCAGCGGCAGCAGCAACAACAACGATGAAAAGCGTAGACGGCAGCGACGTCGGCGACACTTTCCACCCCATTCTGCATACAAGGGACGACAACAACAAGAACAATATGCAAAATCAAAAAGGCGCTTTCATTTGCGATACACGACAGAAAGCACGACACACCTATCGATGGGTAAATATATCGATGACAATTGTCCAATTGCTACATAATAAGTATATTCAAATAGGTATATTCAAATGTGTGCCAAATCAATGAAAAAACCTTGCTGAAACTATATTGAAGGATTTCTAACGAAAAAAAAACACGGTAGGACAGGAGCAGCTCACTTTATTTCGGTCCGTTATTAATCCTTAAGAAACATCGGCTTTGCCAAGATTCTGGCATATGTATCGATATGATATCTTCTCAGCAAAACGATACTCATTTGATGATCATAGCAGCCAGCAATGTTCAGCCTCTAATCTTGATTCAAAAAGAAGACGAGAATTGGTTAAGTTCGCAATTAGGACACAGTGTATTTAGTGCCGGCCAAGGGATAACAGCAAAAAAAAAAGAAAAGCACTCGTTTGTCTTGTTTTTTAATATTTTCTTCGTTTTTTTAAATATCCGTGTACGCATATGTACATATAATTTGCGCCATCTATACTTTACGTGTGTGTTGCCCCAGGTCCCCGCCGCATTTGATTTTGCTGGCTACAGAACAATTGAAAATTTTGTGTTTCTTCCCAACGTTTTCGAATTAAAAATCAAATTTGCTACTGCGATTTTTGGGTAAATATGCTTTTACTTTTTGTCAATTGTAAAATTCTTATGTTAGATTAATTTTATGTATTCATATGTAAATTTGAAGATACATATATATGTATGCATATCTATACATACACACACATATACAAATGTATGTACATACAATTTTTAAGATTTTCTGCTTTCGCATTAAAAACTGCTCGTCATAGGCATAAATTCCATGGACACACACATACATATGCGTATTCAAATGTGTATGCATGTACATGTATGTATATGTGTAATGTGTACACACAAGAGAAGATGAACGCGAATGTCAAAAAGTAACGGTGCTTCTGTTGAAGCGTTCGTTGCACCAGCCGCGTTGGCACGGCTGCGAATCGAGAAGAAACAATAAAATAGTCAAGCAAAGTGAACGACCAACAAATTTCAAAATGGCCGCCAGTTCATCAATTTGAACGAAAACTGTATAAAGTGACTAGAATAAGAAAATAAATAAGAACATACACTAGAGATGGGAGCGTGCTTGTCTAACGCTATTCTAGGCGAAAATTGAAATCTGCAAATATTTGGGTTTTCAAGCGTTTAAAATACAAAAATAAAATCAATTTTTTTATTTGTATTATTTCATTAGGTTTCGAAAACTAAAAAATAGCCAATTTGTGTATGTTTTCAACTGTAATTAATTAATTACTGAGTTATTTCTACTTGCGAGCTTAACATACATAATTCATAAATCAAAAATTTTACCAAATGCTTCGTGCAGCACTTACCGAAGATTGCTTAACGGCCATCATGACCATGATGCTGAGGCGTCCAATTACCTCTGGCAGCCGTCAGGCACCAGATCCGTACGACCAATTCTTGGAAAGCCGCTGCATGTACCGTAAGCACACGGCCAGGGACGCATCTTGCCTGTTCCGTGTCATAGCCGAGCAGATGTACGATACCCAAATGCTGCACTACGAGGTGCGTTTGGAGTGTGTGCGCTTCATGACTCGAAAGCGTCGCATTTTCGAACAGGTAACTTTGCACTGATATCTATATATATATTATATATTCTATATATAGTAAACTATATATGATCACAAACGTTAGCATGTGCGTGGCGATTTCGATTGTTATATGCTGGACATGGCCAAGCCGAAGACATATGGTACCATGCTGGAACTGCGTGCCCTCTGCTGCATGTATCGGTGAGTTGTTGGCCAACTGTTAGCCAAAGTTAAGTCGCGCTTACTGAATTAATTTGTATAACAATTCCTTACAGTCGCAACGTCATCCTGTTTGAGCCATTCAATCTGGGCACTGCAGTCACCTATAACGATTGCTATCAGGATAACTTTCGTGTGTTCTACACGAATGAATTTCACTTTGATTCCGTCTACCAATTGGACTACATTGAAAAGGCAGCGATTAGCCAATGTTAGTTAAAGAAAACCCATTTACTGAACACATTTTATATATATATACATATTTTAGCAATTAGCTTTAAGCTTCTTTATAAGATGCTGTTTAAGCTGCCGGACGTAAACTTTGCGGTTGAGTCAATGCTGCATCCGCAAACATTTGAATGGGGCAGCTACGATGTAGAGCTCGATCAGAGGGGCTACTTTGTGCGCATTGTTTGCAGCGATGGACGTTTATTTACGCTCGATTTGCCCGAGCATACAAAATGCATACTGGAGAACTATAGGCTGTGCAATTTCCACAACAATCGCAAGCAGTTGAAACGCGGCTCGCTGGAGCTTAGTTCTAGGCGCGATCTACAGCTGGGCTTGGATATGCCCCTAAACACGCTAGTGGCTGACGAGAGTACCGAGATAATGCACATGTGTCCCAATCCTATGAACTCTTGTGTGCGTCAGCTGCTAGATGATGGTAAGCAGCTTGCAGCTTACAGATATTGTTTGTAAATTTGATATGATATTTATATTTATTTATCTATGGTACAGGCATCACACCATTTCCCTATAAGGTGGCCAAGTCTCTGGATCCATACATGTATCGCAATATTGAGTTTGATAGCTGGAACGATCTGCGCAAGGAGGCCAAGCGCTACAATGTGTATGCCAATGATTACAATTTCAAGGTGTGTGATAAGTATAAAACTAGCTGATACCAAGTTGTAGTTATCTATATCTATATTGATTGAAACCGCATCTATCCCAAAACATTGAATTCAATTGCAAATCGAATGCGGCCTCCCCCCCGCAACCCCCTATCTCTGGATTGTTGCTAATCGTTTCAAACTCGAATGCATCCTAACCTGATTGATGCAAATCATTTACAGGTGGGCGCCAAATGCCGCGTGGAGTTGCAGACCGACGCCGATAGACAGCTCTACACATGCCACATTCAAAGAATTGCCGTAGACAAATCTTATTCAGTTGTCTATGTTGAGCAATTTGGAAAGAAATTTTTGGTAGGAATCTCTCCTCACCCACCCACCACACTCATAAATTTCTCTATTGCTCTGTTGAGCCCCCCCCCTTCCTCCCCTGCCTTTTGTGTCTTGATTTGTATATAATTCACTAGCTTTCATTGCTTTCACTACTAACCGCTCGTAGCTATTTTTCATTGTCGTCCGTATTCTAACAGGTGCCGTACGACGCTTTGCATCCGGTGCCACCGGACGAGTTTCGGCCATGGGCGCTGCCGTTTCGCTATCAGCGTCAGATGCAGCGCATGCATCTGGCCAAGCTAACCCAGAAGGCGAAGCCCAGGTGGAAGAAGACCAAGCTGTACGATGTGACCAATTACTTTGAGGCGAGCAGTGTGCAGTATCTGCAGCTCGATGCTTGGCACGGCTGTCCGCCAATGTATAACGAGCATGGAGCTTTGCAACAGCAACAGCAGCAGCAACAGCAACAGTCGCAGCAGCATCCGTTGAAGCAACAGCAGCCGCAGCAACAGGTTGATTTTAATGAAGCGATCGAGTTGGAGCAACAACAGCAGCAGCAGCAGCAACAACAACAACAACAACAACAATTGCGGGAACAGCGTTTCCAGTCACGCGACAACACTGCGCGACCTCAGCTGCCGCTGCCGCAGCCGCAGCCTCAGCCTCAGCCACAGCCACAGCCAAAACAACAACAAGCAGCCGCCGCAGCTGCATCTGTAATTGGAGCAACATCGTTGCCGGCAAAGGCAAAGGTGCCGACAACCCAATTTGTCAACTATATGCCAATATCAGCGCGAACTGGTCAATTGCCACAGCAATGGCGCGGCTCAGCGCCGCAGCCCATACCAGAGGAATTTCCGACTGGGATCTATCCTCCAGTAGCTCCAGTGACTACGGATGGTTGCATGTTTATGCATTTCGGTGGTTATGCACCACAGTCGCCCGTTTCGCTGCAGCCACCACCACCGCCGCCGCCGCCACCAGCACCATATGGAACAGCGCCATATATGTTTGCGCCGCAACCACAAGCGTCGCTGCCACCACAAGCACCGGTTCCGGCCCCACCATCGGTAGCTTCGGTAATGCTGCCTTCGCTCGTCACATGCACCAGCAGCAGCAACAACAGCTGCAACATGAGCAGCACAGCAACCACAGCTAGCAAAGTTGCCATGCGCAGCATCAGCAGCAGCACTGAGGATCACTTGGAGCCAAAACGCTCGCTGCACGCCAATGCGGAGGATTTGCCAGCTGATTTGAGCACCTTGCGCTATTTCTACAACATGGGCGTCAATATGCATATGCGCTGGTGTCCCATGCTCTCGCCCGAAGAGTATATGAGAATGTGCAGCAACATGAAAATCAAACAAAATAACAAGAACACGGACCAACTGCTAAAGGAACTAAATGACGACTCAATTGCTCTGGCTGCGAACGCCACTCCGCCGCCATCGCCGGCAGCAGCGACTGCTGTCATTTCACCAAGTCCCTTTGGCACTGAGGCAAACGCCGACAAGAGCCGCGCTCGTAATAAGCATGTCGGCTTTAATAATAAAATGCGCTCCAAGCGTCCGGAGCAACTGCCTGATCTGAACAAGGATGCACAACTAACGCATGCCATGCTGCTGCCCACACCGACGCCGTCGCCCAACACCAACGGCAATCAGTTTAACTTTTATCCGACACTGCAGACGGCGCCAGCCCAACAAACATTGCCGCCGCCGCCACCAACACCAATTTATTATGCACCGCACAAGGCTGGACAGGTAAACTAACCTAGAATTAGAGCATAAATAATAAAAGCAACAAATTGTATTAAAATTGTATTAATCTTCTCCATTCTCTATGCAGAACTCGTACAATTGGGGCATGGGACCGCAACCGGTATCAATGCCGTTTGACAGGATCAACAACTATACCATTGAAGCAAGCGGTGGTAATCCACATCCATTTGATAGGATCAAAAACTATACCATTGAAGCAAGCGGTGGTAATCCACATCCATTTGATAGGATCAAAAACTATACCATTGAAGCTAGTGGTGGTAATCCACATCCATTTGACAGAATCAACAACTATACCATTGAAGCAAGCGGTGGTAATCCACATCCGTTTGACAGGATCAAAAACTATACCATTGAAGCAAGCGGTGGTAATCCACATCCATTTGATAGGATCAAAAACTATACCATTGAAGCAAGCGGTGGTAATCCACATCCGTTTGACAGGATCAAAAACTATACCATTGAAGCAAGCGGTGGTAATCCACATCCGTTTGACAGGATCAAAAACTATACCATTGAAGCCGTCGGAGTTAATCCACAGCAATCTCCGTCGGCTGTCTACGGACCACAGCGTCACTAGAGCATCGGCTCCATATCACTTCATACTCTGTCTATGCATACACACACCACAACATATTATATTCTCAATTTGTATTAAGCTAACAGTCCAACTTTACATTTACTTTTAGAATCGCATCACAACAACAACAACAAAAGGAACAAGATAAACAAACTAACTAACTAACTAATTACGGTTTTAAAGTTGTTTTAAATTTAGTTTCTTTTTTTTTAAACGAACATTTTGAACAAATCCTAATACAGAATCAATCAGTTATAGTAAATCCGTAAAATGATCGCAACAATAATTTTTTTAAATATGTAATTTATGCAATTTTATGCGATTTTATTAGCAACGTACAACTTACAAATTTTCGAGGCAACAGCAACAAAAACACATTTACAAACAATCTATTTATACATTTTATTAAAACTTATTCGCTAAAGTAGACTATATATAACTAAACTTAATAACTTGCTTGTTTCTGCATATAAATTTTTTTATAAAAAAAAAAACCATGTTTAAACTCCTCAAGCAACAAATTTAACAATTTATAACAAAAAATCATAAAAAAAAATGTATATACTATATACGCAAAAAAAAAAAAAAAAAATGTAACCTTATAATCAACCAATAAAAACGCTCAAGACACAAAACCGAAAACTGTACGGAAATGCGGCTGATTGAAAGAAATTTGGCCAATGGCTCGTTTCGTTTGTACGTGGTATTAGAGCGCTTAACTAGAAATCATATTAATTCGTAAGCAAAACCTTGCAGCTACAATACAATTAATAAACAAAAAAAAAAAAAGAAGAAATTATAGTTAATTTAAATTGTTATTAAGTAAGCTTTAGATTATTGTTTAGTGCAGATTGCTCATGACGCTGATGATCAGTTGGAAGAAGTTCGGAAAGGCTCGACCGGCGGCCAGACGCTGGTCCCGCAAGCGAACGGGCTGAAATGAGTTGGAACATTTTTTTTTTTTTTTTTTTTTTGTGGATTTGGATCTCTCTCAGACTCACGATATTCCGCGCATAGCCCTGGCCCAGGAGCAGCAGCTGCAGCAGCAGCAGCAGCGGCAGCAGCAACAGCAAATGCAGATGCAACGAGAAGAAACGCATCTTGAGGTTTGCCGTTTCGTTTAGGTTATTTTTTTCTACTGTTTCTGTTTTTATTTTTTTTTTGCTGTTTCTTTTGCACGCGCTGCACTTGTAACAGTTTTTACTTTTATTTAATTATATTTTTTCGTTGTTAATTTCTTTTCTTATTTCTTTTTGTTTTTTTTTTTATTTTAGATTTTTTTTTTTGGATGCGCTCGGCTGTTTTATTTTTGTGCTCGACTATTTATGCTTACAAACTGAAAACGTTTCGCAAAAGTGTCGCATTTTTATGCTGATCTCTCAGTTCGACAAATGGGCGGAGGGGCGCACCACCCGGCAGGCGACCTAGATTCGAAACGGAAAAACTCAAATTCGATTATTGTGCTTAAACATGCGGCCCCATGCATTAGCCTAACCAATTGCTATGATTCGTTCATTAGGAGTAGGAGTAGTAGGAGGAGGAGGAGAAGGAGGAGGAGGTGGAGGTGGAGGTGGAGGTGGAGGTGGAGGTGTGACGACGACTCGCCAAACATAAATCGTTTCGACCTCTCTCCCACTGCAGTCAGTCGGAGGACAACTGATGCACGCAAAATATTAATTATACTCAATATTTTGTTTGTTTATATAGAAATTGTCGTCGAATGAGCCTTACTTTGGGTGAGGCTGTTGTCGCATGAAGTGATTGTAAATGTTGATTTAATTTTAGTTATTGACAAAACTGGACAAATTGGTAAATTACCATGGAGTTGGCTAGTGACAGTTGTGTTCATAAAAATAGTAGTGCAACTGAAACATGTCGTGTCAAACATAATGTTTTGCAAACATAATGACATGAGTATTATGATTATATATTTCAACTTAAATTGTTTTCAAAATATTGTGTTTATCAGAAAATGTCGCGCTACTATTTTTATGAACACAGCTGTATGCATGTATGTAGAGTGGTTTATGCAATTTAATTTCATATAATCTTAACTCAGTTTACTCTAAGCTAAAATAACTTACTCAAGTACAGTCAATAAATTGCATTTATCTAAACACAATTTGTTAGTACTAAGGCTTGTCTAGCTATAAATATGATTATACAGCTGAAAGCGCTTGATTATAGATCAAAAATGTTAACAATTTCATTAAATTTGAAATTTGAAATTGGAAAGCCCAGCGATAAACTCAGCTATAAACCAGCAATTATATTTATCTATTTTAATTTGTTTAGAGCTAAAGTTTGTCTAGATTAAGTTATTGTCGCACTGTGAGATTTCCATTAGATTATTGATCACAGATCAAAGAATGTGACAAATGTATAACAGGTTGAAAAAGGCAATACTAAAACAGTGTTAAAGCGCAGGTAACTTGGCTAATCTGTTGGCCCTCAACTAAAGCCTGTCTATATAAAGATATTGTAAGAATTTTCTCTTGATTACAAATATTTTAAAAATGTATAATATTTAAGAAAAGAAAATACTAAGTGGCTAAGTTAACCAGAAGCCAGCCTAGCCGAATTGTAAACGGAATCAGAATCTGTTGCTACATTCCGAGTGCACCAAGCTCTAGCCACATTGAAGCTTATAAGATATATACATCATATATCATACATCATATATATGTATATTCATATTCATATTAGATAAAAACTTAGTTTTTTTTTAATTTTTTCAAATTTTGGGTTTTTATTTGTTTGCAAAGAAACCTGCGCGCCCGCCTTGTGAGCGTCCAAGCTGTGTAAAAAACATAGTAACTAAGACCAGTTAAGACCAGTAGCTGGTCGCTGGCAGCTGGCAGCTGGAAGCAGCGACAATGACATCGTCGCTGGGCATCGTCAGCGCTGGGTGCGCTTAGTACGATGAGCCCGAATAGCTGGAGCCGGACTGGCTAGGGCCGTAGCTCTGGCCGCCGTAGTTGCCCTCACGCTCGCCAGCAATGTTGGCCAGGGCGGAGAGACCATGGTTGCCGCCCTGGAGCAGCTGGTAGCCAGCACTGGCGGCGGCATTGTCGGCGCCAGAGGCATAAGCGGGCAGGGCTTGACCACCGGGGCCATGCTGTTGGGGACCGGACACAATGGGGCCGGGCCTGTTCAGAATGTGATGGCCATGACCCTGACCGGAACCGTGCGAGCCCTGGCCGTAGCCTTGCTTGTTCTCATTGACAAAGTATTTCTCTGCTGGGGGCTTCACCACGTTGACGAAGACAGGCTCGACCTTGACGCGACGTGGGTGGTGCTTAACGTAGACCTTGCGGAGCACGATTGCTGGAGGCTTGTGCAGCACAACTGGGGCGGGCTTGACAACCAGTGGAGGATGGTTCACCAGCACCTTGGTGGGTGGGCGGCGCACAATGATGGGTGCCGGACGATGGATCAGAATCTCGCCCTTGTTCTGCGGATAGGTGATCGACGAGGTGAGGGTGTTGCCCTTGGTGTTCACCGGCTTGTAGGGTATGTTCTGGTCAGAGCCATAGCTGCCCTGGCCGGCCTGGGCGACGCCAGCGGCATCGGCATTGCCAGCCAAAGCGCCAGCAGAGGCGCCATCGCCGACACCATTGCCGTACTCACCGGCACCGCCAGCGGATGCAGCGGCTGCTGCATCGGCACCATCGGAGCTGGAGCTGTAGCTCTGTTGTCCGCCCGAGCCGTATGACTCCTGGCCACCAGAGCCGTAGTTCGGTTGTACGCCGTAGCTGCTAGCGCTGGCACATGCCTGCGAGAGAACGAAAAAGAGAGAGAGAGAGAGAAACAGAGATAGAGAGAATGAGATGGCGTCAAAATGAGTTTGCCACGCGATCTCTGTGTGCGCTTAGCAGAGATGCAGCTAAGATGTGGAGCAAGTGGGTCATCGACTGATCGACTGGGCGTATTGGTTACGTACAATTAAGCAGGCGGCTAGCGCCCATATGATGCTGTGTCTGTTCATCGTTTCCAGTCCCAGTTGGCGGTTCGAACTCGAGTGGCTCGTTGTACGACCGTCTGCTGTCTTCTGCTGCCTAAGCTCGCTCTGAGATTTCTTTAAATATGCTGCCATCGAACGCTTGCCCTATGGTACGTGACATTTGGCCCGGTCGGCAGCCGTTGCTGCTGCCGGTTGCCGCTGTTCCGCTCCAGCTCTGGCTCATTGTTGTTGTTGTTGTTGTTGTTGTTGTTGCTGTTGTTGGTTGCTATTACCCACGCCAGCTAGCGAACATGGCCAAATGCTGATTGTTCGCACGCATCTCGTCGCGCATATCTCGGCGTGTTACGTCGAAAGCAACAATAACAACAACATTATAAACCCATCATCAGCCAACAATCCGCAAACAACATCTCGTGCATCGTGCCCTGACACATAAGCCATATCGAGGTTTTCCATAACAGAACAGAACAGAACAGAACAAAACCGACTGTCTGAGCGCAGATTGTGATTGCCAAATGGCAATTCAACAGTTCCGCATTGAAAGCTCCATGCGATTAGTGCGAGCAGCGCCGGCCCGCAGCTGATCAGCGCTGGCTGGCTGGCTGGCTGAGTGAGCCAATGCCAACTGACAAGTGCCATGGATCCAAGTCCCAAATCTCATACCTCACAGTCCTAGCTAGCCGCTAGTTGCTATGGCTAGCTTATACACTGCAACAAAAGGTAGCTTGAGTTTGAGAGATTTGTGTTAGATATGGTAGCATGCACTGCAAAAAAAAAGTTGGTGTCTAGTTCTAGGCAACTTGATAGATTTGTAGCCGTCGTGGCTATAAATTATCATATAACTTTAGTTTCATACACTGCACACAATTTATGTGTGTTTGTATTTGAAGTGCGGCAAAGTCTGTTAAAGTTGGAGCTGCAATCGCATCTATTGAGCATATCTAGGGCGTTTGTTTTACACTTTTCATGAGCATACACTGCACAAAAAAAAAGTTGCTGTCGAGTTACAGGTAACTCCATTTATTTCTTTTAAGCTGACGTGGCTTTAGGCATGTTGAATTGGCATATAACTTTAACTTTATACACTTCAAACAATTTATTTATATATATTTGTTGAACTATAGCAAAAGATTGAGCTGCTTTCATATCAATAAGGCATATTTTGGGTAGTTCTTTTACACTTTTCATGATCATATTGTTGCTGACGTGGCCTTAGGCTTGGTGAAGTTCTATATGAGTTTAAGCTTCCCAATGTTTATATATAGCTGAAGTTGGGTTTTCCTCTAAAATATTTCAATAAACGTTATAGAGATGTTAGATATGAAAGTCTTTATAAAGCTTATGCATAATATATATACATATATTTTAAATATAATTTCTATAGGAAACTTTATGCAGCTGTGTTCATAAAAATAGTAGTGAGTCTGAAATGTTGGACAGCAACATTTTGTGATAAACATAATATTTTGAAAGCAATTTGAAACGAGTATTAAGATCATATATATATATATATATATATATATATATATATATATATAAATATAATGTTTATCAAGAAATTTATTGTCGCACTACTATTTTTATGAACACAGCTGTTTAATGATGCAAACATCTGGCAAACCTTAAAGCTAACTACAGCTAATTTCTAGCTAAATAGCATATCATTATATTATAGTAATACAAAACTAGTTTCAAGTTCCCTATAAAGTTGTTATCTATAAAATATTACAGCTTCAGCCATAAGCATTACCATATATGATAATACATAATATCTGTGTAAAATACCATATCACATTCTATACTAGAAAAGAACTGCATATATGTATAATTATCTATATATGCATATATATATATATATATATATAGAGACTTATAAATATATACATATATTTAAATTTATATATATACAAGTCTTATAATCGCAATTCTAGAAACTGTAAACGACAGCAGAATTTCTAAAATCAAAAAATAAAATGCTGAAAAATCAGAAAAGTGTTCAAGTATTCAGCGCTTTTTCGATCTTGGCCCATTTGTTGTCTATGAATTTCGATACGATTTAAGTGCAATATCTGAAAATGAAAATGAATTAAGTCAAACAGATCTAGAAATTAGCATTTTAAATAGGCTATTGCATGGGAATCAAGTAAGTTGTTTCTCAAGAACACTACTGCGATTTCAAAGGAACTATGCACCTATATATAGCATATATGTATGCTGCAAAAAGACGTGAGAAATCAGCTTAAAGTCAAGCTGTTTCTTGGGATAGCAGATGAATTCATAGGACTTATAAAAGTGTATACTAATGTCATATTGAAATCAAGTTCTATCAGAGGATCTCATAGGAATCAGGGAACTATAATGATCGCTTTCCTGTACTTGGACAGCAAATTTGTTATGTACTGCCTAAAGACATGAAAAATCATGTAGAAAATCATGTTGTTCTCATAAATGATCTGTAGGCAATCATAGAGTTATCAATGCGCGTTTATAGAACTTGAGCTTATAAGGAAGAAGTTTTCAGTTTTTGGTTTTTGTATTTTAGGCTTTTTTTATTTGCATTAGGAAAAAAAAACAAATTTGTTAAATTAAACACTCTGCAGCAGGGCGGCGGACTGCTCGACCGCTGTCCAGCAAGCGACAGCAGCGGCAAGTGCCCAGTGGTAGTGCTCGCTTAGTAGTTGGATGAACCATAGGGAGCGGGGCTGGCATAGAGTGGAGACTCAGCGCCGGCGGCATAGCTGTCGGAACTGGAGGCAGGGCTGCTGGCGGCGGAGGCACCATGATTGCCGTACGACTGTCCCTGGTTGTAGGACTGAGGCTGGCTATAGGACTGAGGCTGGCTGTAGGACTGAGGCTGGTTGTAGACGGGCGCAACCACTGGGGCCAGAGGTGCCTCGATCTTCTTGCCTGGCTTGTAGACCTTGACGTAGACGGGATTGAGGCTCAGTGGTGTGGGCACCTTGTTGATGACCTCCTGCTGGTAGATGACCGATGGCTTGATCTTGTAGATGACAGGGTTGCCGCGCACCACAGTCGGTGGGCCGCTGTTCACATGGGCGGGTGGTGCGCCGGGCTGGTGCACAATGATTGGTGGCAGGGGCTGTGTGGCGATCACCTGATGATTGTTGTGGCCCGATGGCACCAACAGGGAACGGAACAGATGCTGATCAACATACTGGGGTGAGACCACATTGATCTTGCCCTGACGAATGTTGCTGGCCAAGTTGTTCTCGGCCAGTGATTCGGCAATATCCTCAGAGTTCTTCAGCTTCTGATAGGTGGGATTGTTGTTCAGGGCATGCAGCTGAGCCTGGACGCGACCCAAGCGGCGAGCCTCCTCGGGCGAAGGCTGAATCTCAGCCTGTGCTGTCAGCTGGTTCGATGAGGCCTGTGCGCCACCGGTGGCAGCATTCACATACTCATCCAAGCCAGCCGATGGACCTCCGGGCAGATACTGTATCTGACCGCCGGCACCACGACCTGACAAACCATAATTAGCGCTCACCAGCTAAAAGAAATGAAACGAAATGCAATTAATACCAATTAGTTGCCAGTTGTTTTTTTTTCATTTTTCTGAGTTCTCTTCCGACTAGCGAAATTAGAGAGTCGCCGTGGTCAGTGGGCGTCGGAAGAGTCGGGAATGTTTTGTGGGTTGTACGTACCGGTGCGGCGGCGACGGCGAATAGCCCAAACCAGAGACCAAGTTGCATTTTGTGTGATGCGTGATATGTGTCAGCGCTCAGATGTCTACTGTTCGTTGGTTGGCACTGGTGCTTGGTCTTTATAGCGGGCCTATGGCATCGCTGTGGCGCTTTTATATCGCGCTCACGTTGCCATAACCATCATGGCCCCGACTACGTGATCTTTGCGATGCCATTGCCCAACGATTTACATTTCCGATTTCAAATTTTTGTCGCACCGCCAACCGTTGGTTGGCTGGGTCTTCGACAAGTCGACACTCGACTTGACGCGACGCGATGCGACGCGACTCGACTCGACTTAACTTGACTTGACTCTTGTTCTTGTTGTACATCTCATTGCTGCTTGGCCAATGGCCAAGATCTCAGTCGCTGTCTGCAATGCCCGTGATCTGTCTGTGTATCTGAGTGAGTTCTTTGTGACAGCTTGGACTCGCCGCCCACACACACACACACACACACACACAATTGTCAGTTGGCACAAATTGATCTTCAAGTGATCTCCATATACAAATTTGCCTGCTTCAAGTCTTATCGAATATACATATCTTATCAACACAGCTGTAAGCTACAAATCGACTTCAGCTATCTGTGATAAATGTAGCTGGCGGAACAGTGCAAACCGAACGAGTGCAATTTATCTGGAACTAACTATAATATCTAATATAGATATATATATATGCATATCACCTATCATATTTCGGAATTTCATTGCACGAAAAGTGAACAACAAGAATTTCGTTTTCTTCAAATGATGTGGCACAATTCATTGTCGCCTCAAATTCATTCTTACTTTTCAGTTAGTCAGTTATCTGTAAGAGCTGAAGAACTGTTGCTGCTGCTGGACAAAACTTTATAGTAAAACTTATGCAAATGTATCTAAAGTTTCCGACAGCTTATATTATTTCATAATATTCATTTAGTTGTAGTTTAACACTCAGAAAAAGTCCAGGTTTTCATCTATGCAACACACGCATGCAGCGGCTAAGGCAGCTCGCAAATGAGACACGCAGCAAGCACTAATACATAGACACTTATACCAATACATAGGCATACTCAGTAAGTAATGCCAAAAGGAATATAATCAATTGCTCATATTTTGCCTTACTGCAGAAGCATCAAATGCAGCTCAGTTTATAGGTGCATGTAGCTGTGTTCATAAAAATAGTAGTGCGACTGAAATTTTGGAATAATTGAATCTATGTATATATATTTGAAAATATATGTGTTTATCTTAATATTCGTTTCAAATTGTTTGCATAATATTTATGTCTGTCTATCACAAAGTTTTGCCGTCCATCATTTCAGTCGCACTACTATTTTTGTGAACACAACTTTATGCTTCTACTACTATTTTTATGAACAAATCTTTATGTATCTATATATCTAATATATATAGCGTATTATGATTCTTACTATTATCTAGCCAACCAACGAAGTAGTACAATATTCTTTTAAATTTTCTCGTTTTTTTTTTTGCGTTTATTAACTTATTAAATGCTAAACTTATTTAGTCAGACGCTCAGAGTCCGCGCTTATAAAGCAAATAGGTTAGATCGCGAGTCGGTCGACTGCCAAAGTCATTGAAGGCTGACTTGAAGGGCAGCTGGCTATCCAAATCCTCGGATTGTGCTACACTCGAGCTGGGCGCGGCCTGAGACTGAGCGGCGTGCAAGGTGTCCTCGCTGGAATTGATGTAGCTGGGCGCCGAGGACTCCGATGCAGCTGAATTGGATTTGTAGCGACGGCGCAAGCCATTGCGTGACTTGCCAGTCTGCGTGTGTGTATGTTGTGCGTGTTGTGTGTGCTGTGTGTGTTGTGTGTGCTGTGTGTGTGGGTTTGAGTGTGTGTATGCATAGGTGTGCCTATGGCCAGTGTGTGTGCTGTAGTGCGTGTTTGGCAGCGCATAGCCTCGTGCGTATAGTTGCTGCTGCTGTGCCTGTTGCCGAAGATAGTTGTTTTTAAGCGCCATTGCCTCGCCATCGAGACTCAACTGGGTGACCAAATTGGGCTGACCAAAGCCAGTAGAGCGGCTCAACTGTTGCTGCTGTTGTTGTCGTTGCTCTTGCTGCTGCTGTTCCTGTCGTTGCACCTCTGGCGGTCTTTCGGCGCCCGGCAAATACTCATGATGCACTTCCTCATGTATGCCATTGCTAGTCTGATTAATGATGCGATTGTACTCCTCATTTGTGCCGCCCACCTGCAGGTGAATGGCATGCTTGAAGTCATCGCCCAAATGCTTTAGCCAGAAATCATCATTCACATCGCCGGTGGTATAGATGCGCGTTGTCTGGCCACTCTTGGGCTTGCCGATGCCAGCGCTAGTGGCGGCCATAACATCTATCAAATCGTAGTGACCATCATCTGCAGTCTTCGGTGTCACCGTATTGGTGTCCAAATCTGTTTCTAGCTCTTTGTCCATCTGCTCAACGCGAGCTGCCTTATTCAGATCACCGCCAATTACCAAATCAGCATCGGTGCTGGGACGGATTGTGGTGCTGCTGCTGCTGACGCTGCTTGGACTGCTACTGCTGATGCTGGCGGTGTCATTGTTCTGATAATAATTGAGTGTTGAGTTAATTTACGTTCGTTATGCTTCGAGTCTTTCAAAAACTCACCTGCCCTATTGCCAGCTGTGCTAATGCCATTACCATTAGCATTAGCAGCGGCGGCAGCCAAACAGAGTTGGCAGGGGCGCCCATTCTGTTATATTATGTTAGCTTGATGTGTGATGTGTGTGCTCGGGCTCTCCAACTGAACTCAGCGTTCCGAGCGAACTGGACTTAAATACTCGATGGCAGCTGCGTGAGCTTTTGTACAGTAGCAGTAGCAGCCAGCGTGCGCACAGACGTGATCTATGGCCACATATCAGATGCATCATCAACTGCATCATCGCTGTCAACCTTGCTTCATCTTTGATGCGTCAACTGGCCCAGGGTCAACAATAATGGTTAGCACTGGCCGCTCAATGGGCGCGTACGAGGCTTCAATACTGTGGCTAGTACGCAATGCGCTTGTCATTGATGGCGGCCAACATGGCGGCCATTTCCGGTTGCAACTGAGTGGGTGAGTGAGTGAGCAAATAAGACAGAGGATGGCATACTCTATAAAATAATAAATATTTACTTGTGCATCGTGAGCAGCTTACGACTTCCGCAAAACAGAACTAAGTACACAGCCCAAATGCCAGTGTAAAAAGATTGCAAGCGGTTCACCTTTTAAAGGTAAGTTCATGTTGTTGTTAGTGCTCGTTCATATCTGGTTATGCCATCAATGATTACAACTTCATCAAGATCTATCTACACAGATATCCATCTATGGCTGAGAAATTCCTACTCGAATTTTCTTCAACATTTGCAATTATTGGGCACGCGAAAATCGCGAAATGCGCTTGGAATGTTTATGGTATGTGGATAAATACTTGACAGATAGTGCAAAAGCAACAAACTGGTAAAAACAAAAAAAAAATAGTGCACGAAAGAAACATAAAAGTGTAGCGGAACTAAATCTATCGGAGATAACAGAAATCTAATTGCATTTCGCTATCGCATCTGCAGTCAGCAAATAATCGATAGCTAAAAACAATCGGCAAGTTTGGCGCATCGATAAGCGAACGACTTCCTGTTCAAATTGGTGAGCATTTCAAGGCAGCTAAACAAGCCGAAACAAGAACGTGTATGAACAACAAAACAGCATGTGAAAGTAGCTGTTAACCTTGGTAGGAGCACGAATATGCATATATATGAGAATGTGTAGCGAACATACATATGTATGAATGTTTCAATTATGTACAAAATAAGTGTTAAATATATCGTCATTTATGACAGCCTAAGTCTTCATATAGTTAGCATAGACGAGCTGAAATATTTAACTCTAATAATAAATAAGAACATATACATAGTTAGACAAGACAAAAGACATTTATTGAATACTTCTTGGAGCACAACTCAGAAGTTGACGTGGAAATGTGAACGTAAACAGAAAACGCTCCACAAACGAACGGACGGGCGGACAGAACGATGAAAAGTGCAATATGAGAAATAACTACATAAATACAATTTACAAAACATATATACACAGATATAGAAATATATATATATATATACAGAGAGAATGCACAAGTGGAGCGGGCATTGTTCCACTGGCCCAAATAAATGCGCGCCCAGATTTGCCGGGCTCAGCAGAAAGTTTGGCCAATTTTTACTTGGCCCGCTGGCCCATTGGGTCATCTTCTTTAGTAGCCATAGCCGTAGCCGTTGCCATTGCCGTCTCCGTTGCCGTTGCCGTTGCCGTCGCCGTAGCAGCTGCAATGAGAATCGAATCAGAGTGTGAGAAAAAAAAGCCGCCAATCATTTTGCATTTATTTTGTAATTTGTTGGTTTTTTTTGTTTTTTTTTTTTTTCGTTTTAAGTTTATTATAAACTAGGCAACTAGCATAGAAGTAGAACCACAGATATCCCTATAAACAACCGCACTATATAATACAATGATTTGTCAGGCAGCACAATTAGTTAAGTGCTTAGGTGAGTCGTGTCTAGAACCAGGCGCGCAGATAGTCGCTGATCGGCGGCACATTGTACGTATCCAAACTGTAGCCGTCATGGTTGTGGCTATTGTAGCCATACGTTTTCGACGGCGTCGTCGAGTAATCAGCTCTGAGCGCCGACTCTGGTTCAGTGGAGGTGTCGAAGCCCCAGCCGCCGAGACGGCCATCGATCAGCTTCTTGAGAAAGTCTGTTGTTTGTTTTCTTTGTTCGGGCTCGGGGTCAACCAAGACGCCGCCATATTGTGAGCTGCTATCAACATATTCTGGATGCTTGTACACAATGCCAGATATAATGCTATCCAGCTGATTGTTGGCCATGTGCTCCACCGGATAGCCATCGGCGATACCCAGCACTGGCGTTGAGTAGGTGCGCGGACTTATCGACTGCAGATCGCCAGCGAATTGCAGCGGGGTAGAGCTGTGCTCTAGCGGATCTGGCACCGAGGTGGTCGATAGCAGCGATCGCAGCTGCGAGTCGTCCACAAATCTGTACTCATTGTAGCTGCCCGAAAGCGGCGAGGGTATCTGCTCTGGATAGTAGCTGAGCGCTGAGCGCTTGGCGGGTATCGAGTTAACCAGTGATGGCGCTGGCGGCATTTCCGATTGATCTGCTAGATCTGGCTGTTCTGTATTGCGCTCCAAGAGCTCCGGCTGTTCGGTGCTGGCCGGGCTACTGAGCTGTGGGGCATCCTCGGCGGCATCGTTAGCGCCGTTGGCTGTGATGGCGCCGCAACCCATATGGCACTGTCCACGCTTAAAACTGGGATTCAGTGTCTCCGGCATGAATTGTATGATCTCTGGAGCCGTCAAATCAATATTGGCACGATCCCGCTCCAGCAGATCATACTCACCCTTGATGTCGCGCTTGGTCAAGTGACGACCCAAGCCTAGCCAGCGTTTGCCATGCCCCGAGCTTAGAGCAGACGTCTTTTTCGTCTTACGCTTGATCTTCGCGGCCGTCTCCTGTGCCGGCATCAGACCAAACAGACGCATCTTTTGCTGCTGCTGCGGCGTTAGATCCTTGTGATACAGCTTAACATAACGAACTGGACGCTCCTGCAACTGTTGCTGGCGCATTATGCGTTTGCGTAGCAGCGAGCCATGCGAACGCAGATCGCGACGACGACGTATAGCATTGCCATTGGCAATGGACTGCTGCTGGGCTACGTACCTTGGCTTGGCAGCGGAGCAGCTGCTGCAGCTGCAGCTCGACTTGTCCCGGGCGCGACAATCTGCTTGATGCGATAGATAAGTTAATGCGCGTTCAGTACAATATAAATCTGTTGCGGTACCCACCTGATTTGTTGACCGTAACACGATCCACCTTGGCATACAGTTTGGCCGGTTTGATTTTGGGTGGTGCAGGCGTGCGCGGCTCTTCGACGGTAAAGTCAAAGCTGTAGCTTATCTTAGCCTTGGTCTGAACGGGCTTATCCACACGATAGCCGTACTGGCCGCCCTCGTACTTTTTGGGCTTGCTCGGATTGGGCACATTCAGCTGATAGCCCAATTGGGTGGGACACGCGCAGCCATCCTCTCCCGTATAGACAACCTGAACAGGCGTGGGAGCTGCTGCAACATGGCTGAGCAGCGCCAATACTACAATCGGCAGTAGGGCCATCGCGATCGAGTGCACCTTTAACATGGTATAGCTATATATATATATATGTATATATATATATATATATTTATATATATATATATATATATCAAATGGTATCAAACGGCGTCTGTTTAGGTATCTGCCGTTCTGGCAACTAGCCCAAGCTGGGCTGGTCGCATTCTTTATATCGGCTTTGGCTCCATCCAGTGCAATCTCTCACGCAGTACCAACGACCACGTCTGGAGTGTTGTCTGTTCTGGCCAACGGCGGCGGCGGCGGCGACGACTGCAACTGAACTTGAACTTGAACAATGTTTTTTTCACTCTTGATTGTTGTTGCTTTCCACTGCTGTTGCAACTTGTTCGCGTTGCTGTTGTTGTTACTGTTCACGCTGACCTTTTCAAATAATGTGCGCTTGCGATATTTTCTGTCAAAAGTCATGTTTCCAGCATACGTTGATTTCAGTGCCGAATCAAGTGTTGCACTTGGGTTTGGGGGCAGAAAAATAATATTAACATTTGTGTTTGATTTGCAACTGCTTCGCACTGCTTTCTGTTCACTCCACCGATTGCATTGGCGTGCATATATATATCGATTAATCGATATATTAGCAGAGTCAGCCATCTCTAATCTGCAGACTTTATAATTTTCGGCCGTTAAAGGGCATTTTCAGTTGGTACTTAAAAATTAATTGGTTTTTTTTAGCAACCCACAATAAACATTATTTATTGTATACTTTTAGGGCAGCAAAAAAATTGAAAAAAATGCTGATGCAAATATTCACTTAATCGTGTTATTTTCTTATCAAACATTTTTACTTGGAATTTACTTTTGATGTATGGCTTATCTGATTGTCTTGACACTCGAAATGAACGAAAAAGAAGCATGACGAGCGTGCTCTTCAGTTTAAAGCATTACAGGCCAGCTTTATATGATAGCCAAACCGTTGGAGCACAACTTCAACACTTTATGTAAGCAGCAATGTCTGCTCCTTCAGCTTGATAGTAATATAATGTAGATAACTGTTAAAAAAGATCGTGTATTTTAAATAAATTTTAAACGCTAACTAAAACATACATACATCATGCATCACCTCATCCATCCCTATTCATATACAATTATTTACAGTTTGTGGTCTTACTACCTAATAGTAGCTGCCACTATCCAACTCCTGGCGACGTGCACTGCGATAAGGGGCGACGCGACCGGGCTTGAAGCCACAGTCGACAGAAACTTTGCCGCCCACCTTGCCATAGCCATCGCTGCTGGAGCTGGAGCTGTAGCTGGATTTGGCAGAGATGATTTTCTTGAATTTGGGATTCTTGAATTGTTCGGTTATGTAGCCGAGCTGCTTATATGTCAATTGCGGCGCTGCTTCGTCACTGTCGGCGGCTTGCTCCTCCTCTTCCTCAACGTACTCCTCCTCCTCCTCCTCCTTGGCCACATAGTTGCGCTTCTTCAGCGTGATGACATCGCTCTTCAGCTTAAATAGATTTTCTTCGGGCACATTGGAGAAGAAAACTTTCTGTTGTCCATCGACGGGCTTCTGGGCAAATCCATATGCCAGCTTCGCTTCGGGCACATTGATGGCCTTGCCCGCCTGAACGGCCAGGCTGACGCTAATGGGATCCGCTGGTGCACTATCATCCTTCGACTTCTCGGCCGCATAGCCAATGCTAAAGTAGATTTCATTGATAGCAACAGTAGATCGCAGGCCGAGCGCTTTAAATACTTACTTATCATATGTGGAGCTGCTGCTACTGCTGATGGAGCTGGCGTAGCTGCTATCTTCGCTCTTCTGGCAGCCGCAGGTGGGTTTGCATGGTGTCTTCTGTGGAAATGACGAGAGTTTTGTGTATCGGTATCGTATTGACTATGAGTTCTATTATTGCAAGCAGCTTCTTGTTGTTGTTGTTGTTGTTGTTAATGCTTGGCGCACGTACGGGATGATAATGACGACAGAGCGACGAATGATGACCAAGTCCATTACGATGATGATCATGATGATGACGATGATGATGTTATTGTGGTGGTGCTGCTGATGATAATTATGTTGATGCAAGCACAACGCTGTTATGGTTGGCCTATTGCGGCGCACATTTGGCCGCTGATAGCGCTTGCATGCGGAAACGTTGATCGTGGCATTAACAGCTTCTACAGAGGATGTGGTGGGCAGGTGTGCGTATGTGTTTAAGTATGCATGTATGTGTGTAAGTGTGCGTTATTGTGCTGGCCGTAAACTGGGCTTGCGTGCATACTGGGTCTGGGTGTGGGTCTGGGTCTGGGAACTACAATACTAAGATTAGGTCTGTTAGCCACACTTATTGGGTTAGTCACAGGCCATAGCCATAGCGCGCTGGCACCATGTGAACGGCACGCCTCTTGTGACAGTCGGATTGCTCCAAGCGCTGCAGCCGCTCGGCCAGACGCTGTGCCGCCAATGTCTTGGCCTCGATGGCGCCCTCAAGCATGCGGCGGCTCAACAGATTGTTAAATGCGTGCACATATTGAAAGAGCTCACGTACTTTGCCGCAGGTCTTGGGCAGCTGGGCGGGTTCGATCAGTTGTTTGCTGCACCAGCAATTGTCGCCAATCGGCGACAAGTTCACCTCGGCGGGCTCATAGTAGCGGGGCCGCGGTCGCACTATTGTCGGTCCCTGGCAGCTCTGACAGAAATCGGTGCCCTTCTCCGAGCAGACACAAGCCGCCAACAGCTGTAAATGACAATTAGCTGGTTAGATCATTGGCCAATTTCAATTGCGAGTTTTGAGCTACTTACGCCCTGACTGCACAGCAGCGTCAACAGCAAAGACAACATCAATTTGCAGGCGTTCATTGTTATATGGTTGATTACAAATATACAATATATATGTATATATAAAATGAGATGTTACTGAGGGGCTCGTCTTATCGGTCGCGTGCTGCTCTGAGCTCGTTAAACGTTTGAATTGACATCGAAGCGACCCACACGTTTTATACCCAAGATCTAAAGCTCAGTTCACGTTGTTGTTGTTGTTGCTGCTATTTTTGTTGTTGTTGTTGTTGTGCATTATGTTATTCTTATTTGCATATTAATTTTGCCATTCTTATTGCGCATGCACGATGTCTGCGATTCGCTTTAAATGAAACTCAGCATCGCCAGCAGGGACACTTTCTCATTTCTACGCGCCAGGGTCATAGTTCAGGCTCCGGGGCGGCCTCAGCTGCGCAGCGCTGCTTTCGCTTGGCGGGCAGCACGTGCCCAATGACCCAACGACCAGTGTACAGCGACAAGTGGACGTTGTGGGATGTGGCGATAAACGAAACCGCGCAAAACTTGGCAAATTCCATGAAATTCATATCGCTAACGCTATACTCGCGTTGTCTCACTCACTCACTCTCTCTCTCTCTCTCTCTCTCTCTCTCTGTCTGTCTGTTGTCTCTGTCGCAGTTGCTGTCGACGTCGACGCCGACGCGGCCAAAAAATTAGCAATGAAAGTTGTGCAAAATCAAGAGCATTGCGAACGATTTGTCCGATTAGCACTGCGTCCCGATTCCCCGGTCAACGTCAGGGTCCGCCATTTTCAGCTAAACTAGGCCATTGACCTAATTTCTTATTCTGGTAAATAACATAGCCGACGTGTTTGAAAAATATGCGCTGTGGATTTGTGTACGGATGTGACTTACATACATTTGCACATATTCAATGTGCGTGCACTTTTGCATTTATCGATAAACGCCAGTGGATATTAATCGATATGATCGAATATGCGCAGCGCAAATTGAAACGGGCAAGGAAATTATTTGTATTTATTTATGTTGCACAATTTGAAATTTGTTTTCAATTGCAATCTGCGTAACTGGCAGACAGTCTATAAATAACAAGTATTTCATACAATATTCAATATATTTTTATGTGTCTCGTGTAATTGAATCAATACAGATCACAGAGCTGGTTTTATAATTGCCACACGTCGCGACGTTTATTGCATTCTGTTATAGGTTGTATAAGGCTGCAAGCCTAAAAATCAGAAAGGCTAATCCACATGCTAAAAGGTTAAGAAATCAATTTTTCCCTAGGCAACCGACTAAACAGCGATAATTACGTAACTACAGTGAAGTCTACATAGGGCGAACTAGTGGCCCAAGAGCGACACAGATAAATATAACATATTTTTATCTAGTAGCTGTAGGCAGGAGTATATATAGTCCAAAATTCGAGTCTCTAGAACAGTGATATAAAACCAATATACTCGCTTCACTTTGTGAACGAGTATAACGAGTGATTCATGGTAAGATGTTCAGGCTTATCCGACTAGTTTTACGGCAACCATGGGCTGTTCACCCATGGGAGTCTTTACCCATCTAGGCTGATCCAATACTTCAGTTTTTCTCACATCCAAATGATATGTTCAAGAAGCTGCGGTCAGCCATGCCGCTGATCATGTGATAGACGCGTGTGCCATGCGACTTTCAGCCAGTTGGTTAATTACAAATGGTCATAGCCATGACACCCGCCATGGATGCGCACGGCAACAGAAAGCGAAACACAAGGCAAGGGAAGCACAGTTCGATCACCTTATCACCAAGCGGACGAAGTATAAAAGCGCAAAGCGCGCGGAATAATGAGCTCAGAGAAGCAAACGCGGAGACAGACAGATAGACAGATAGAGAGGCAGCCAGCAAGCCAGCCAGCCAGCCAGTGAGATTAGGACTGTTGAGTTGACATAATATCAGCTATAGTCTCAATTTCAATTGAGATTCCTCCGCCCCATATAATACACACGTGGTATACAGCCGAGCTTATCAGCCGCAACCGAGTCTAGCAGTTGGCCTGGAGCGCAGCAGTTCGATCAGTACAGTTGTACAGTCAAAAGTGTTCGGAACAGCAGTCAGTCTACAGTCGACATCCTGTTGCAGGTCGTCATGGCAGCAAAGAGAATGGATCTAAGTGTACGCACGTTTCTGGTGCTGAGCGGCTGTTCGAATCCGCTTGGCCAGACGCTTGCCCAGGAGCTGTGCGGCCGCCTGGCTGCTGGATCGATGGCGCTCATCCTTGATGAAAGTCACGAGAAATTGGAGCATTTGAAGCAGCTGCTGACATCGGATGCAGTTCACATAGTGCCTGGCCTTTGGAATGATCAGCATAGCAATGGCGTGCAGCTGCTGGAGCAGAGCCTGCAGCTAGCCGGCGGTGAGCCCTTCCAGCGCTCTATCATTGTTCACAACGAGGGAGAGACTGCTACGCATATGCTGCTGGAGCCACAGACGGCACAGAGCTGGCTGGACTATGTGCAGCAACAGCTGTACGCGCCGGTGGCATTGAATCAACGTTGGCTACAGACCAACCAATTGAGGGGCATCGAGAAGCTGGCCATCAATGTGACGTCATCGCTGCAGGTGCGTCCGTTGGTCTATAACACGCTGCTCTGCTCGTGCAAGCGGGCGCGCGACATGTACTTCCGTGCCATGGCCTCGGAGGAGGCGCGCGCCAATGTCCATGTGCTCAGCTATGCGCCGGGCCTGCTCGAGACGCACCGCACCCATTGCGATGAGAACGGCAATGTTCTGACACCCGAAGAGTTGATCGCGATGCCGCCAGAGCTGAAATTGCCGCGTGTCGAGCCGCTACAGTCTACGCTCAAGCTGATCAACATTCTGGAGAAGACCGCCTTTGTCTCCGGTCATGATGTGGACTACTACGACACTTTCTTCTTATGAGTAGCAATGCAGTCGTGGTCTGTGCAACCATTTGCTTGCGCTTATCGCAATTGGCTTGCACGGGCACGCACTGCCACTGACATGCATGTTATCATGGCTAACGATATTGATCTTGATTTTGTCCAACTGAAAACGGATTTGAATAAAATATGGCTGCTGATCCTTGTGCGACTAACGGTACAATTTGCGTGCTACGCAAACGAAACACACGAAAACGAAACACAACAAAAAAAAAAACAATTTTGATTTCTTTTCAATGGGAGATTCATACACAGGGGCCTGATATGGGTACTGATATGGGCACTACGCCTGTGGGCTTGATCTTTGAGCGATCTTACACAGATAATGAATTTTATAATCAGAATATCAGCAGTGTTTAGTGCTAGCACAGCTTTTCTCAGCACACAGCTTTCATTGATGAGAGCCGGCTCTCTATAAGCAAATCTTAGTAAATGCGATTTGCCAGTGTGAATGGGTGCATGGGTGGAGTGGATGGCATTCACTATAAACTATAACTAACCTCAATAGGAGGTTATTTAACTGTAATCTCTACAATTGTCAAAGGCTGCTTGTAGTAGGCGTGGCTATAGGCACAAAAGTTTGTCAATCAAGACAGACATTTCTAAAAAAAAAAAATCTTTTACAATTTATATATGTATATACAAAAATTTATAAAATAATTCAATGTTTTGTGCAGTTTACAATATTCCTAAAGTAAATCAAAATTTCTTGAATCGTGCGCTGATCACCCTGTTGCTAGGTATGGCAGGCAGCCGTTAATTCTGTTATCGATACTTTTCCCGTGAAATTCAAGCTTACCAATTACTCGTGCAAATCGTAAATATAAATTCTGTTAAATAGCAGTCTGATTATTGGAATGTCCCTATCTATCCCAGCTCTAGTATACTAGGGGAATGACTCGAATGGTTATCTCTGCGCTCGATTAACCATTCACTAAAAGCGCACAATTTCCGAGAGCGACGCAACATTATCGCTGATAAGACGCTCCAATCACAATCGCCGGCTCAGCAACAATGTTGCTGTAATGAGCGAGGCAACTGAGCCGTGCCGTAATAATTACACTGATCACACACAACATATGTACATACATACATACATATGTATGCACATGTGTGTAATTAAAGTATTTATTGCTTGGTACGTTCCATGCACAGATTTTATGTTTGGCAATCATGAAATCGTTAGTAATAAGCACTTTTCGTTGGCTAATTGGATGAGATTTATGTGTGTCAATCGATTTTGATTATTTAGCTAAACTTTTTTTAAGCCTAAGAAGCTCAACTTATTTGGTGGAAAGCCAAATACACTAAGAAAAATTGGTTGTAAGTTCAATATTAATTAACTAAAAAAAAGTCCTGTTATAAAATACACCAAGAATTTTTTTTTTTAGTTTTTAATTTAATTTTTTTTTTTTGAAGTTTTTAATTTATACCTATGATTTTTCACCGTGTATTTTTTATTTTTTAAATTGCACTATTAGTTCCTAAAGCTAGCTCATTTTTTGAAGTTTATTTATAACCTTTTTTCAGTGTACTTTTTTCTAATATTTCAAGATCTAATACTTTTTTTCACTAAAATAATATTGCTTAACAGATTCTCAATTTTCAGTAAAAACTAAAAACTTTTGGTAATCTCTTATCTATTTTCAGCTAAGTTTCAGTAAGATCGTTAAGTATTTTAGTTATTTTGACCTTGAGAAAAACTGCACTAGCATTCCGCACTGTACGGCTGGAGGGCGATTGATAAGCGGCTGCTATTTAAATTCATTTGCGGGTCTTATGCGATCTTAAGTGCGACAATTAATAAGCAATTATCATTTAAATGCGCACAACATGTAGAGCCGATAACCTTTTTATGCCGATGTCAGGCCGCCAAGCGAACCTTAAAGCGGTTAAGCAACTATGTATAAATTGGACAGAGTAAGACTCGTAAATACATACACACGCACATATGCCTATATGCATATATGTATATGTGTGTAAGCAAAAGCTCATAAAAATTCCCAAAGACGAAAGTTGGGAACAAAGCACAACAAGAAGAGGCTCTATTTATTATCGATATAGTTATGACACTTGATACTAGCGCGGCTTAGGCACGAGCATTAAACTAACAAGTGTCATAACCTATAGAAGAATCGACAGCTGCAGCGCGCACGCACACACACACGCACGCACAGATGTATGTGTGAAGGTATTTTATACATTTTGCTTGTATAAACCGATACAGATACATACACTTTTCAAAGCTTTTGAGGAAGCTGCTTGAAAGCTGCCTTCGGTAGACAGTCATAATAAACCTGCAACCAACTGTTGACGCGGCGCGCAGCGGGTCGGAATAAATATTTGCCTTTCACCATGAATCTGGAGCAACGCACATATTTGCTGGTGACGGGCGCCTCCCGAGGCATTGGTCGCGAGATGGCCCAACAGTTGGCGCGCCAACTGAAGCCAGCGGGATCGTTGGTCGTCTTGCTGGGTCGCAGCGAGTCTCTGCTGCAGGAAACCAAATCAACCATACTGGCCGATCGCCCAGAGCTGATAGTGCACACGTATTCACTGGAGTTGGCCACAGCTGGTGGCTCGGACTTTGCACGCATTCTGGGCGAGACGTTGGCGGGCAAGGATTGCAAACAGTTCGAACGGGCCATTGTGGTGCACAATGCTGGCACATTGGGCAACACGTCGCAGCATGCCCGTGAGATGGGCGATACCAAGGTGCTGGAGCAGTATTATCACATCAATTTATTCTCGGCACTGGCATTGAACGCTGAGTTTATGCGCATCTTTGCCGGTATACCCAAATTGGTGGTGAATCTGAGCACATTGGCTGCTCTGGAGCCGTTCCCATCGATGGCATACTATTGTACGGTTAAGGCAGCGCGGGAGATGTACTTCCGTGTGCTGGCGTTGGAGGAGTCGTCGGGCAAAACATTGGTGCTCAACTATGCGCCCGGCGTCATCGATACACAGATGACCCTACAGGTGCAAACCGAATCACACGATCCGGGATTGGCGGCCGCCTTCAAGGAGCAGCGCGAATCAAAGACAATGCTCACACCGCAGCAGACGGTGCTCAAGTTCGTGCAGGTGCTGCAGGCAAAGAAGTTTAAGTCGGGCGATCATGTAGACTACCGGGACTAGGCATACAAATACATATAACTAACTATACAATATATATATATATAAACATATTACCATAAATATAAACGCAACTTAATCTGGTTCCATGAAATTATATTACGCTATGTTAATTAAATACAAATAAAAAAAAACTCGTTAGAAAAAAGAAATAATTGAAACAGCTCAAAAGAAATCAGCTGCAGCGCTGCGTATTTTCGCTGGAATTTTGAGCAGATCGTCCGTTAGTGTGGAGCCCGTATCGATGGGTGTGGCAGCGCCGCTGGGCGTGCCCTTGGCCGGCATCTGTTTGCTGTTCATCATTGTTGGCATCGTTCGCACCACACTGGGAGCCTTGCGCTTGCGCATCGCTAGCGATGGCGATGGCGTCAGCAGTGGCGTGTGATTGCGTAGCCCCAGCTTGCCGGTGGCAAGACGTCGAGCGGCTGGCGACATGCTGGCCAAACGTTCCATGTTGGAGCGCACGAAAGGCGAACCGATGTTGCGACGCGCCGTGTTGAGTGCCTGTTGCTTCTGGTTGCGCATCTTTTCGCTAACCTTCTCGGCCAGCGCAATGGCAATGTTCTCACGGCGCGAATTCTCGTTGATGTGAAACGAGGGTCCGGGCATGTTGCGTAGCGGCGTATCGCCGCCATCAAGACGGAACGGCGTACCGTCGATCTCGCCCCAGGTCATGATCGGAGAGAACGCTTGGCCGGGCCGCGGCGACGGTGAGCGCAACAGATCAAAGCCGCGAACGCGTGGCGTATCTGTGCTGCTGACCTCTTCGCCAGCCGCAGTCTTCTTGACGGCATTGACAACTGGATTGCTCGCCTGCGTCTCCGTCTCGCACATAGCTGGCAGCCTGGTGGCATCGTGTCGTATAATTGGTTTGCGTTCTTGGTGCTTCACATTTTCTTGTTCAGACATCTCGACACCGTCCGGCACATACATAACAGAGTTCTTGTTGGTGTACTTCCAGGTCTCGATTTTGCGCAGTGGATCGGGCGTATCGAATTGTTGCTCAATGCCGGGCAGCAGCAGTGCCCGCTGCAGCTGCTCAGTAGACAGCTGCTCATGGTTGTAGAGAACTGCATATTTCTGTCGCAGCTTCATCTCGGCTGTTTCGATTATTTCCTGAAAACTTTGATTGTCCTCGCTGGTGTAGTTATGCAGAAAGCTATCCAGCGACATTTTACGCCCAATGGCCTCCTGGCAGCCACCCTCGACAGTGCTGTCACTGGCACTGCTTCTCTGGCTGCTGGTGCACGAGTGCGGCGTGTTTGGAAGCGGAGTTGAACCGGCGTTGGCGGTGCTTAATGGTGTTTCAAATGTTGCTGGCGACATTGCTGCAATGCAATAAAGCAATTAGTTATATGGTACATTGTCACACTAAAGCGAAACAGCTTACCGTTGTTGCGACTGTTGCGTCTGCTACGTGTGCCGGAGGCACGACCCAAGCTGTAACGCGCGCGTATTTCAGCCATTTGTAGGAAGTCGCGACGCGACTCTGCATCGAGGTAGTCGTTTTGCGCACGCAGCCGTTCCAAGTCAGGGAAAAAGTCACGCTGTATGATCTTGGACATCTCCTCAATGTAGCGCTCCTCCGTTAGGATCTTTGGTTTATGTTTACGTCCGTCCC
Source organism: Drosophila anceps (assembly GCA_035045945.1). Lineage (NCBI taxonomy): Eukaryota > Metazoa > Arthropoda > Insecta > Diptera > Drosophilidae > Drosophila > Drosophila anceps. Next base: position 4,273,555 of record JAWNON010000162.1, read on the forward strand.
CACTGCTTGGTAGTGGCATCTTAAATTGCGCCAGTTCACGGTCCTGCACTTTGGCAACTTCCATGGCTCGGCTGCCAGGAGTGCTGGGCGTTATAGGTGTATCAGTCATTATGTGGAACACCGTTGAAAATGTTTGTTATTAAACGGCGTAATTGAAAAAGGAAGCACGAAATGAAAACAAACAAACTAAATCTGCTGAAACAGAGGTGGTATCATCGATTAATCGAGGGTTTTCAATTTTGACTGCAAACGATACATCGATTGAAACTTTTTCAGATTTACAATATATATATATATATATATATGTGGCAAACACTTAAGAGCTTACCGAAAATATGAATTAAGAAATTAAATACTTCTTTAAAGCGCCTAAGTCTCATTTTGCCTTTCTCAATTTAATCGTTTAATCATTTTCGACGGTTCTTTTATACTATCGATGTTTTGTCAGCAGAAAAACATATGTTGCCATACTGAGAGTGTTGCCACACTGTTATAAAACTATCGCAGCAGCTACTTAAGTATCGATTACAATGTAAGATGTCATTAGGGGCACTCCCTTTCCCTGATGTACGCAAAATACGTTAAAGGTAATGTTCACTTTTGAAATATGAATTCAATTTCAAATAGTTTACTAATCATAGTAGCATTGAAATTACGACAGCTTTACAGAGATTTCTCAAATAGTGATTTAGCTCAGAAATTATTATAGCTTCGTAGAAGTCAGTTCGTTTTGAAATTTTTAATTTAATCTCCTGCTTTACAACATAGATAAAATAACAAGCTAAAAAGAAAATACCGATGATACTATGGAGTCCATTGAGGATGCTATTATAATGTGTTTCTTCATTGCAATTTTCGTTCCGGCTTTATTGATTGTGATTGTGTCGCTATACCGTTTCAAAGGATTTTTGGGACGGCAAATCCTGAGATGGCAATATAACCGTTTGCCTAGCTCAACTGAGTGCACAATCTGTTTGGAAAGCACTAAGAATGGCGGTTTGGTTGCCGCCTATCGTCTGAAATGCAGGCACTGGTTCCACAAGATTTGCTTGGGCAAATGGCTACAGCGCAGCAAGAACTGTCCGAATTGTCGCCATGTCGTTAAAAATTGGCCTGAACGCAACTATGAGTTAGAGGACGTGGATCGCATCGCAGGAAGGCCCAGGGTCAACATAGATGAGGGACAACCAGATTTGTCGGTGACCATGCGTAGACCCAGCATGGAGCGTATGGATTAAAATTATATCAAGTATCTGCACCATAAGGCATGACAAAACACAGTTACACTTTATAATGCTCGACATTTTTCTGATTATTCGTATTGTTTTGTTAAATTAGTATTCGTAATAAAACCAACAGTTGATTATCGATTCGCAAGGCCAGCAGCAACAGAAAAAAAAAGTCTTAGTCCTTAAAGGTAATTCATGCAGCCAACAATCGTGACTATACGTATACACTATGCACTGGAGAAGATTTCGACTTCTATATTTCCCAGTCTAAAAGACTTCTTATCTAGTCAAAGTAATTAAGAGTATATTGGCTCTATGCCAAGCTTTACTTGCTGCCCGTCTGTTGAAATGCAAGTTAGAGTTTTGAAATTTGCTCTGTTGTGGGCTGATCTCATGTAATCTGATGTAAGCTGTTTTGATGAAATATCATGTAAGCTGAACTAAAGCAAACTGAAAAAATCTGATTTGATGTAAGCTGATCTGAATTGATCTGATGTAAGCTGATCTGATGAATATGTATCTCACATCTATCTATCTATCTATCTATCTATCTATCTATCTCCCCCCCCCCCCCCCCCCCCCCCCCCCCCGGGGGGGGGGGGGGGGGGGGGGGGGGGGGGGGGGGGGGGGGGGGGGGGGGGGGGGGGGGGGGGGGGGGGGGGGGGGGGGGGGGG
>JAWNON010000164.1:0-21181 GCA_035045945.1 Drosophila anceps
TATATATCAAACTGTAATAAATATCACGTTTGATATTGCTTCATATAACATTTTCGTGCTCCCATTAACAGAATTTTGTCTTCCAATAAGATGATTAGTCCAACTCTGTAATATAATTCAAAATGGCGTCATTTAAATGGCTGCCAATTGCCGCGCAGCTAAAAATTATATGCAAATAAGCTGATTTGTTACTTAGTAGCTAATTCATATATCTGGGAGTAGAAAAAGATGAGCAGTTCCACATGAGCACACCCATTTTTACTGTTGTCATCGATGTGGATGTAAAATATGTAGTGGTTATTAAATATATATATCAAACTGTAATAAATATCACGTTTGATATTGCTTCGCATAACATTTTCGTGCTCCCATTAACAGAATTTTGTCTTCCAATAAGATGATTAGTCCAACTCTGTAATATAATTCAAAATGGCGTCATTTAAATGGCTGCCAATTGCCGCGCAGCTAAAAATTATATGCAAATAAGCTGATTTGTTACTTAGTAGCTAATTCATATATCTGGGAGTAGAAAAAGATGAGCAGTTCCACATGAGCACACCCATTTTTACTGTTGTCATCGATGTGGATGTAAAATATGTAGTGGTTATTAAATATATATATCAAACTGTAATAAATATCACGTTTGATATTGCTTCGCATAACATTTTCGTGCTCCCATTAACAGAATTTTGTCTTCCAATAAGATGATTAGTCCAACTCTGTAATATAATTCAAAATGGCGTCATTTAAATGGCTGCCAATTGCCGCGCAGCTAAAAATTATATGCAAATAAGCTGATTTGTTACTTAGTAGCTAATTCATATATCTGGGAGTAGAAAAAGATGAGCAGTTCCACATGAGCACACCCATTTTTACTGTTGTCATCGATGTGGATGTAAAATATGTAGTGGTTATTAAATATATATATCAAACTGTAATAAATATCACGTTTGATATTGCTTCGCATAACATTTTCGTGCTCCCATTAACAGAATTTTGTCTTCCAATAAGATGATTAGTCCAACTCTGTAATATAATTCAAAATGGCGTCATTTAAATGGCTGCCAATTGCCGCGCAGCTAAAAATTATATGCAAATAAGCTGATTTGTTACTTAGTAGCTAATTCATATATCTGGGAGTAGAAAAAGATGAGCAGTTCCACATGAGCACACCCATTTTTACTGTTGTCATCGATGTGGATGTAAAATATGTAGTGGTTATTAAATATATATATCAAACTGTAATAAATATCACGTTTGATATTGCTTCGCATAACATTTTCGTGCTCCCATTAACAGAATTTTGTCTTCCAATAAGATGATTAGTCCAACTCTGTAATATAATTCAAAATGGCGTCATTTAAATGGCTGCCAATTGCCGCGCAGCTAAAAATTATATGCAAATAAGCTGATTTGTTACTTAGTAGCTAATTCATATATCTGGGAGTAGAAAAAGATGAGCAGTTCCACATGAGCACACCCATTTTTACTGTTGTCATCGATGTGGATGTAAAATATGTAGTGGTTATTAAATATATATATCAAACTGTAATAAATATCACGTTTGATATTGCTTCGCATAACATTTTCGTGCTCCCATTAACAGAATTTTGTCTTCCAATAAGATGATTAGTCCAACTCTGTAATATAATTCAAAATGGCGTCATTTAAATGGCTGCCAATTGCCGCGCAGCTAAAAATTATATGCAAATAAGCTGATTTGTTACTTAGTAGCTAATTCATATATCTGGGAGTAGAAAAAGATGAGCAGTTCCACATGAGCACACCCATTTTTACTGTTGTCATCGATGTGGATGTAAAATATGTAGTGGTTATTAAATATATATATCAAACTGTAATAAATATCACGTTTGATATTGCTTCGCATAACATTTTCGTGCTCCCATTAACAGAATTTTGTCTTCCAATAAGATGATTAGTCCAACTCTGTAATATAATTCAAAATGGCGTCATTTAAATGGCTGCCAATTGCCGCGCAGCTAAAAATTATATGCAAATAAGCTGATTTGTTACTTAGTAGCTAATTCATATATCTGGGAGTAGAAAAAGATGAGCAGTTCCACATGAGCACACCCATTTTTACTGTTGTCATCGATGTGGATGTAAAATATGTAGTGGTTATTAAATATATATATCAAACTGTAATAAATATCACGTTTGATATTGCTTCGCATAACATTTTCGTGCTCCCATTAACAGAATTTTGTCTTCCAATAAGATGATTAGTCCAACTCTGTAATATAATTCAAAATGGCGTCATTTAAATGGCTGCCAATTGCCGCGCAGCTAAAAATTATATGCAAATAAGCTGATTTGTTACTTAGTAGCTAATTCATATATCTGGGAGTAGAAAAAGATGAGCAGTTCCACATGAGCACACCCATTTTTACTGTTGTCATCGATGTGGATGTAAAATATGTAGTGGTTATTAAATATATATATCAAACTGTAATAAATATCACGTTTGATATTGCTTCGCATAACATTTTCGTGCTCCCATTAACAGAATTTTGTCTTCCAATAAGATGATTAGTCCAACTCTGTAATATAATTCAAAATGGCGTCATTTAAATGGCTGCCAATTGCCGCGTAGCTAAAAATTATATGCAAATAAGCTGATTTGTTACTTAGTAGCTAATTCATATATCTGGGAGTAGAAAAAGATGAGCAGTTCCACATGAGCACACCCATTTTTACTGTTGTCATCGATGTGGATGTAAAATATGTAGTGGTTATTAAATATATATATCAAACTGTAATAAATATCACGTTTGATATTGCTTCGCATAACATTTTCGTGCTCCCATTAACAGAATTTTGTCTTCCAATAAGATGATTAGTCCAACTCTGTAATATAATTCAAAATGGCGTCATTTAAATGGCTGCCAATTGCCGCGCAGCTAAAAATTATATGCAAATAAGCTGATTTGTTACTTAGTAGCTAATTCATATATCTGGGAGTAGAAAAAGATGAGCAGTTCCACATGAGCACACCCATTTTTACTGTTGTCATCGATGTGGATGTAAAATATGTAGTGGTTATTAAATATATATATCAAACTGTAATAAATATCACGTTTGATATTGCTTCGCATAACATTTTCGTGCTCCCATTAACAGAATTTTGTCTTCCAATAAGATGATTAGTCCAACTCTGTAATATAATTCAAAATGGCGTCATTTAAATGGCTGCCAATTGCCGCGCAGCTAAAAATTATATGCAAATAAGCTGATTTGTTACTTAGTAGCTAATTCATATATCTGGGAGTAGAAAAAGATGAGCAGTTCCACATGAGCACACCCATTTTTACTGTTGTCATCGATGTGGATGTAAAATATGTAGTGGTTATTAAATATATATATCAAACTGTAATAAATATCACGTTTGATATTGCTTCGCATAACATTTTCGTGCTCCCATTAACAGAATTTTGTCTTCCAATAAGATGATTAGTCCAACTCTGTAATATAATTCAAAATGGCGTCATTTAAATGGCTGCCAATTGCCGCGCAGCTAAAAATTATATGCAAATAAGCTGATTTGTTACTTAGTAGCTAATTCATATATCTGGGAGTAGAAAAAGATGAGCAGTTCCACATGAGCACACCCATTTTTACTGTTGTCATCGATGTGGATGTAAAATATGTAGTGGTTATTAAATATATATATCAAACTGTAATAAATATCACGTTTGATATTGCTTCGCATAACATTTTCGTGCTCCCATTAACAGAATTTTGTCTTCCAATAAGATGATTAGTCCAACTCTGTAATATAATTCAAAATGGCGTCATTTAAATGGCTGCCAATTGCCGCGCAGCTAAAAATTATATGCAAATAAGCTGATTTGTTACTTAGTAGCTAATTCATATATCTGGGAGTAGAAAAAGATGAGCAGTTCCACATGAGCACACCCATTTTTACTGTTGTCATCGATGTGGATGTAAAATATGTAGTGGTTATTAAATATATATATCAAACTGTAATAAATATCACGTTTGATATTGCTTCGCATAACATTTTCGTGCTCCCATTAACAGAATTTTGTCTTCCAATAAGATGATTAGTCCAACTCTGTAATATAATTCAAAATGGCGTCATTTAAATGGCTGCCAATTGCCGCGCAGCTAAAAATTATATGCAAATAAGCTGATTTGTTACTTAGTAGCTAATTCATATATCTGGGAGTAGAAAAAGATGAGCAGTTCCACATGAGCACACCCATTTTTACTGTTGTCATCGATGTGGATGTAAAATATGTAGTGGTTATTAAATATATATATCAAACTGTAATAAATATCGCGTTTGATATTGCTTCGCATAACATTTTCGTGCTCCCATTAACAGAATTTTGTCTTCCAATAAGATGATTAGTCCAACTCTGTAATATAATTCAAAATGGCGTCATTTAAATGGCTGCCAATTGCCGCGCAGCTAAAAATTATATGCAAATAAGCTGATTTGTTACTTAGTAGCTAATTCATATATCTGGGAGTAGAAAAAGATGAGCAGTTCCACATGAGCACACCCATTTTTACTGTTGTCATCGATGTGGATGTAAAATATGTAGTGGTTATTAAATATATATATCAAACTGTAATAAATATCACGTTTGATATTGCTTCGCATAACATTTTCGTGCTCCCATTAACAGAATTTTGTCTTCCAATAAGATGATTAGTCCAACTCTGTAATATAATTCAAAATGGCGTCATTTAAATGGCTGCCAATTGCCGCGCAGCTAAAAATTATATGCAAATAAGCTGATTTGTTACTTAGTAGCTAATTCATATATCTGGGAGTAGAAAAAGATGAGCAGTTCCACATGAGCACACCCATTTTTACTGTTGTCATCGATGTGGATGTAAAATATGTAGTGGTTATTAAATATATATATCAAACTGTAATAAATATCACGTTTGATATTGCTTCGCATAACATTTTCGTGCTCCCATTAACAGAATTTTGTCTTCCAATAAGATGATTAGTCCAACTCTGTAATATAATTCAAAATGGCGTCATTTAAATGGCTGCCAATTGCCGCGCAGCTAAAAATTATATGCAAATAAGCTGATTTGTTACTTAGTAGCTAATTCATATATCTGGGAGTAGAAAAAGATGAGCAGTTCCACATGAGCACACCCATTTTTACTGTTGTCATCGATGTGGATGTAAAATATGTAGTGGTTATTAAATATATATATCAAACTGTAATAAATATCACGTTTGATATTGCTTCGCATAACATTTTCGTGCTCCCATTAACAGAATTTTGTCTTCCAATAAGATGATTAGTCCAACTCTGTAATATAATTCAAAATGGCGTCATTTAAATGGCTGCCAATTGCCGCGCAGCTAAAAATTATATGCAAATAAGCTGATTTGTTACTTAGTAGCTAATTCATATATCTGGGAGTAGAAAAAGATGAGCAGTTCCACATGAGCACACCCATTTTTACTGTTGTCATCGATGTGGATGTAAAATATGTAGTGGTTATTAAATATATATATCAAACTGTAATAAATATCACGTTTGATATTGCTTCGCATAACATTTTCGTGCTCCCATTAACAGAATTTTGTCTTCCAATAAGATGATTAGTCCAACTCTGTAATATAATTCAAAATGGCGTCATTTAAATGGCTGCCAATTGCCGCGTAGCTAAAAATTATATGCAAATAAGCTGATTTGTTACTTAGTAGCTAATTCATATATCTGGGAGTAGAAAAAGATGAGCAGTTCCACATGAGCACACCCATTTTTACTGTTGTCATCGATGTGGATGTAAAATATGTAGTGGTTATTAAATATATATATCAAACTGTAATAAATATCACGTTTGATATTGCTTCGCATAACATTTTCGTGCTCCCATTAACAGAATTTTGTCTTCCAATAAGATGATTAGTCCAACTCTGTAATATAATTCAAAATGGCGTCATTTAAATGGCTGCCAATTGCCGCGCAGCTAAAAATTATATGCAAATAAGCTGATTTGTTACTTAGTAGCTAATTCATATATCTGGGAGTAGAAAAAGATGAGCAGTTCCACATGAGCACACCCATTTTTACTGTTGTCATCGATGTGGATGTAAAATATGTAGTGGTTATTAAATATATATATCAAACTGTAATAAATATCACGTTTGATATTGCTTCGCATAACATTTTCGTGCTCCCATTAACAGAATTTTGTCTTCCAATAAGATGATTAGTCCAACTCTGTAATATAATTCAAAATGGCGTCATTTAAATGGCTGCCAATTGCCGCGCAGCTAAAAATTATATGCAAATAAGCTGATTTGTTACTTAGTAGCTAATTCATATATCTGGGAGTAGAAAAAGATGAGCAGTTCCACATGAGCACACCCATTTTTACTGTTGTCATCGATGTGGATGTAAAATATGTAGTGGTTATTAAATATATATATCAAACTGTAATAAATATCACGTTTGATATTGCTTCGCATAACATTTTCGTGCTCCCATTAACAGAATTTTGTCTTCCAATAAGATGATTAGTCCAACTCTGTAATATAATTCAAAATGGCGTCATTTAAATGGCTGCCAATTGCCGCGCAGCTAAAAATTATATGCAAATAAGCTGATTTGTTACTTAGTAGCTAATTCATATATCTGGGAGTAGAAAAAGATGAGCAGTTCCACATGAGCACACCCATTTTTACTGTTGTCATCGATGTGGATGTAAAATATGTAGTGGTTATTAAATATATATATCAAACTGTAATAAATATCACGTTTGATATTGCTTCGCATAACATTTTCGTGCTCCCATTAACAGAATTTTGTCTTCCAATAAGATGATTAGTCCAACTCTGTAATATAATTCAAAATGGCGTCATTTAAATGGCTGCCAATTGCCGCGCAGCTAAAAATTATATGCAAATAAGCTGATTTGTTACTTAGTAGCTAATTCATATATCTGGGAGTAGAAAAAGATGAGCAGTTCCACATGAGCACACCCATTTTTACTGTTGTCATCGATGTGGATGTAAAATATGTAGTGGTTATTAAATATATATATCAAACTGTAATAAATATCACGTTTGATATTGCTTCGCATAACATTTTCGTGCTCCCATTAACAGAATTTTGTCTTCCAATAAGATGATTAGTCCAACTCTGTAATATAATTCAAAATGGCGTCATTTAAATGGCTGCCAATTGCCGCGCAGCTAAAAATTATATGCAAATAAGCTGATTTGTTACTTAGTAGCTAATTCATATATCTGGGAGTAGAAAAAGATGAGCAGTTCCACATGAGCACACCCATTTTTACTGTTGTCATCGATGTGGATGTAAAATATGTAGTGGTTATTAAATATATATATCAAACTGTAATAAATATCACGTTTGATATTGCTTCGCATAACATTTTCGTGCTCCCATTAACAGAATTTTGTCTTCCAATAAGATGATTAGTCCAACTCTGTAATATAATTCAAAATGGCGTCATTTAAATGGCTGCCAATTGCCGCGCAGCTAAAAATTATATGCAAATAAGCTGATTTGTTACTTAGTAGCTAATTCATATATCTGGGAGTAGAAAAAGATGAGCAGTTCCACATGAGCACACCCATTTTTACTGTTGTCATCGATGTGGATGTAAAATATGTAGTGGTTATTAAATATATATATCAAACTGTAATAAATATCACGTTTGATATTGCTTCGCATAACATTTTCGTGCTCCCATTAACAGAATTTTGTCTTCCAATAAGATGATTAGTCCAACTCTGTAATATAATTCAAAATGGCGTCATTTAAATGGCTGCCAATTGCCGCGCAGCTAAAAATTATATGCAAATAAGCTGATTTGTTACTTAGTAGCTAATTCATATATCTGGGAGTAGAAAAAGATGAGCAGTTCCACATGAGCACACCCATTTTTACTGTTGTCATCGATGTGGATGTAAAATATGTAGTGGTTATTAAATATATATATCAAACTGTAATAAATATCACGTTTGATATTGCTTCGCATAACATTTTCGTGCTCCCATTAACAGAATTTTGTCTTCCAATAAGATGATTAGTCCAACTCTGTAATATAATTCAAAATGGCGTCATTTAAATGGCTGCCAATTGCCGCGCAGCTAAAAATTATATGCAAATAAGCTGATTTGTTACTTAGTAGCTAATTCATATATCTGGGAGTAGAAAAAGATGAGCAGTTCCACATGAGCACACCCATTTTTACTGTTGTCATCGATGTGGATGTAAAATATGTAGTGGTTATTAAATATATATATCAAACTGTAATAAATATCACGTTTGATATTGCTTCGCATAACATTTTCGTGCTCCCATTAACAGAATTTTGTCTTCCAATAAGATGATTAGTCCAACTCTGTAATATAATTCAAAATGGCGTCATTTAAATGGCTGCCAATTGCCGCGCAGCTAAAAATTATATGCAAATAAGCTGATTTGTTACTTAGTAGCTAATTCATATATCTGGGAGTAGAAAAAGATGAGCAGTTCCACATGAGCACACCCATTTTTACTGTTGTCATCGATGTGGATGTAAAATATGTAGTGGTTATTAAATATATATATCAAACTGTAATAAATATCACGTTTGATATTGCTTCGCATAACATTTTCGTGCTCCCATTAACAGAATTTTGTCTTCCAATAAGATGATTAGTCCAACTCTGTAATATAATTCAAAATGGCGTCATTTAAATGGCTGCCAATTGCCGCGCAGCTAAAAATTATATGCAAATAAGCTGATTTGTTACTTAGTAGCTAATTCATATATCTGGGAGTAGAAAAAGATGAGCAGTTCCACATGAGCACACCCATTTTTACTGTTGTCATCGATGTGGATGTAAAATATGTAGTGGTTATTAAATATATATATCAAACTGTAATAAATATCACGTTTGATATTGCTTCGCATAACATTTTCGTGCTCCCATTAACAGAATTTTGTCTTCCAATAAGATGATTAGTCCAACTCTGTAATATAATTCAAAATGGCGTCATTTAAATGGCTGCCAATTGCCGCGCAGCTAAAAATTATATGCAAATAAGCTGATTTGTTACTTAGTAGCTAATTCATATATCTGGGAGTAGAAAAAGATGAGCAGTTCCACATGAGCACACCCATTTTTACTGTTGTCATCGATGTGGATGTAAAATATGTAGTGGTTATTAAATATATATATCAAACTGTAATAAATATCACGTTTGATATTGCTTCGCATAACATTTTCGTGCTCCCATTAACAGAATTTTGTCTTCCAATAAGATGATTAGTCCAACTCTGTAATATAATTCAAAATGGCGTCATTTAAATGGCTGCCAATTGCCGCGCAGCTAAAAATTATATGCAAATAAGCTGATTTGTTACTTAGTAGCTAATTCATATATCTGGGAGTAGAAAAAGATGAGCAGTTCCACATGAGCACACCCATTTTTACTGTTGTCATCGATGTGGATGTAAAATATGTAGTGGTTATTAAATATATATATCAAACTGTAATAAATATCACGTTTGATATTGCTTCGCATAACATTTTCGTGCTCCCATTAACAGAATTTTGTCTTCCAATAAGATGATTAGTCCAACTATGTAGTATAATTCAAAATGGCGTCATTTAAATGGCTGCCAATTGCCGCGCAGCTAAAAATTATATGCAAATAAGCTGATTTGTTACTTAGTAGAAGCTAATTCATATATCTGGGAGTAGAAAAAGATGAGCAGTTCCACATGAGCACACCCATTTTTACTGTTGTCATCGATGTGGATGTAAAATATGTAGTGGTTTTTAAATATATATATATCAAACTGTAATAAATATCACGTTTGATATTGCTTCGCTTAACATTTTCGTACTCCCATTAACAGAATTTTGTCTTCCAATAAGATGATTAGTCCAACTCTGTAATATAATTCAAAATGGCGTCATTTAAATGGCTGCCAATTACCGCGCAGCTAAAAATTATATGCAAATAAGCTGATTTGTTACTTAGTAGTTAATTCATATATCTGGGAGTAGAAAAAGATGAGCAGTTCCACATGAGCACACACATTTTTACTGTTGTCATCGATATGGATGTAAAATATGTAGTGGTTATTAAATATATATAACAAACTGTAATAAATATCACGTTTAATGTTGCTTCGCATAACGTTTTAGTGCTCCCATTAACAGAATTTTGTCTTCCAATAAGATGATTAGTCCAACTCTGTAATATAATTCAAAATGGCGTCATTTAAATGGCTGCCAATTGCCGCGCAGCTAAAAATTATATGCAAATAAGCTGATTTGTTACTTAGTAGCTAATTCATATATCTGGGAGTAGAAAAAGATGAGCAGTTCCACATGAGCACACCCATTTTTACTGTTGTCATCGATGTGGATGTAAAATATGTAGTGGTTATTAAATATATATATCAAACTGTAATAAATATCACGTTTGATATTGCTTCGCATAACATTTTCGTGCTCCCATTAACAGAATTTTGTCTTCCAATAAGATGATTAGTCCAATCCTGTAATATAATTCAAAATGGCGTCATTTAAATGGCTGCCAATTGCCGCGCAGCTAAAAATTATATGCAAATAAGCTGATTTGTTACTTAGTAGCTAATTCATATATCTGGGAGTAGAAAAAGATGAGCAGTTCCACATGAGCACACCCATTTTTACTGTTGTCATCGATGTGGATGTAAAATATGTAGTGGTTATTAAATATATATATCAAACTGTTATAAATATCACGTTTGATATTGCTTCGCATAACATTTTCGTGCTCTCATTAACAGAATTTTGTCTTCCAATAAGATGATTAGTCCAACTCTGTAATATAATTCAAAATGGCGTCATTTAAATGGCTGCCAATTGCCGCGCAGCTAAAAATTATATGCAAATAAGCTGATTTGTTACTTAGTAGCTAATTCATATATCTGGGAGTAGAAAAAGATGAGCAGTTCCACATGAGCACACCCATTTTTACTGTTGTCATCGATGTGGATGTAAAATATGTAGTGGTTATTAAATATATATATCAAACTGTAATAAATATCACGTTTGATATTGCTTCGCATAACATTTTCGTGCTCCCATTAACAGAATTTTGTCTTCCAATAAGATGATTAGTCCAACTCTGTAATATAATTCAAAATGGCGTCATTTAAATGGCTGCCAATTGCCGCGCAGCTAAAAATTATATGCAAATAAGCTGATTTGTTACTTAGTAGCTAATTCATATATCTGGGAGTAGAAAAAGATGAGCAGTTCCACATGAGCACACCCATTTTTACTGTTGTCATCGATGTGGATGTAAAATATGTAGTGGTTATTAAATATATATATCAAACTGTAATAAATATCACGTTTGATATTGCTTCGCATAACATTTTCGTGCTCCCATTAACAGAATTTTGTCTTCCAATAAGATGATTAGTCCAACTCTGTAAAATAATTCAAAATGGCGTCATTTAAATGGCTGCCAATTGCCGCGCAGCTAAAAATTATATGCAAATAAGCTGATTTGTTACTTAGTAGCTAATTCATATATCTGGGAGTAGAAAAAGATGAGCAGTTCCACATGAGCACACCCATTTTTACTGTTGTCATCGATGTGGATGTAAAATATGTAGTGGTTATTAAATATATATATCAAACTGTAATAAATATCACGTTTGATATTGCTTCGCATAACATTTTCGTGCTCCCATTAACAGAATTTTGTCTTCCAATAAGATGATTAGTCCAACTCTGTAATATAATTCAAAATGGCGTCATTTAAATGGCTGCCAATTGCCGCGCAGCTAAAAATTATATGCAAATAAGCTGATTTGTTACTTAGTAGCTAATTCATATATCTGGGAGTAGAAAAAGATGAGCAGTTCCACATGAGCACACCCATTTTTACTGTTGTCATCGATGTGGATGTAAAATATGTAGTGGTTATTAAATATATATATCAAACTGTAATAAATATCACGTTTGATATTGCTTCGCATAACATTTTCGTGCTCCCATTAACAGAATTTTGTCTTCCAATAAGATGATTAGTCCAACTCTGTAATATAATTCAAAATGGCGTCATTTAAATGGCTGCCAATTGCCGCGCAGCTAAAAATTATATGCAAATAAGCTGATTTGTTACTTAGTAGCTAATTCATATATCTGGGAGTAGAAAAAGATGAGCAGTTCCACATGAGCACACCCATTTTTACTGTTGTCATCGATGTGGATGTAAAATATGTAGTGGTTATTAAATATATATATCAAACTGTAATAAATATCACGTTTGATATTGCTTCGCATAACATTTTCGTGCTCCCATTAACAGAATTTTGTCTTCCAATAAGATGATTAGTCCAACTCTGTAATATAATTCAAAATGGCGTCATTTAAATGGCTGCCAATTGCCGCGCAGCTAAAAATTATATGCAAATAAGCTGATTTGTTACTTAGTAGCTAATTCATATATCTGGGAGTAGAAAAAGATGAGCAGTTCCACATGAGCACACCCATTTTTACTGTTGTCATCGATGTGGATGTAAAATATGTAGTGGTTATTAAATATATATATCAAACTGTAATAAATATCACGTTTGATATTGCTTCGCATAACATTTTCGTGCTCCCATTAACAGAATTTTGTCTTCCAATAAGATGATTAGTCCAACTCTGTAATATAATTCAAAATGGCGTCATTTAAATGGCTGCCAATTGCCGCGCAGCTAAAAATTATATGCAAATAAGCTGATTTGTTACTTAGTAGCTAATTCATATATCTGGGAGTAGAAAAAGATGAGCAGTTCCACATGAGCACACCCATTTTTACTGTTGTCATCGATGTGGATGTAAAATATGTAGTGGTTATTAAATATATATATCAAACTGTAATAAATATCACGTTTGATATTGCTTCGCATAACATTTTCGTGCTCCCATTAACAGAATTTTGTCTTCCAATAAGATGATTAGTCCAACTCTGTAATATAATTCAAAATGGCGTCATTTAAATGGCTGCCAATTGCCGCGCAGCTAAAAATTATATGCAAATAAGCTGATTTGTTACTTAGTAGCTAATTCATATATCTGGGAGTAGAAAAAGATGAGCAGTTCCACATGAGCACACCCATTTTTACTGTTGTCATCGATGTGGATGTAAAATATGTAGTGGTTATTAAATATATATATCAAACTGTAATAAATATCACGTTTGATATTGCTTCGCATAACATTTTCGTGCTCCCATTAACAGAATTTTGTCTTCCAATAAGATGATTAGTCCAACTCTGTAATATAATTCAAAATGGCGTCATTTAAATGGCTGCCAATTGCCGCGCAGCTAAAAATTATATGCAAATAAGCTGATTTGTTACTTAGTAGCTAATTCATATATCTGGGAGTAGAAAAAGATGAGCAGTTCCACATGAGCACACCCATTTTTACTGTTGTCATCGATGTGGATGTAAAATATGTAGTGGTTATTAAATATATATATCAAACTGTAATAAATATCACGTTTGATATTGCTTCGCATAACATTTTCGTGCTCCCATTAACAGAATTTTGTCTTCCAATAAGATGATTAGTCCAACTCTGTAATATAATTCAAAATGGCGTCATTTAAATGGCTGCCAATTGCCGCGCAGCTAAAAATTATATGCAAATAAGCTGATTTGTTACTTAGTAGCTAATTCATATATCTGGGAGTAGAAAAAGATGAGCAGTTCCACATGAGCACACCCATTTTTACTGTTGTCATCGATGTGGATGTAAAATATGTAGTGGTTATTAAATATATATATCAAACTGTAATAAATATCACGTTTGATATTGCTTCGCATAACATTTTCGTGCTCCCATTAACAGAATTTTGTCTTCCAATAAGATGATTAGTCCAACTCTGTAATATAATTCAAAATGGCGTCATTTAAATGGCTGCCAATTGCCGCGCAGCTAAAAATTATATGCAAATAAGCTGATTTGTTACTTAGTAGCTAATTCATATATCTGGGAGTAGAAAAAGATGAGCAGTTCCACATGAGCACACCCATTTTTACTGTTGTCATCGATGTGGATGTAAAATATGTAGTGGTTATTAAATATATATATCAAACTGTAATAAATATCACGTTTGATATTGCTTCGCATAACATTTTCGTGCTCCCATTAACAGAATTTTGTCTTCCAATAAGATGATTAGTCCAACTCTGTAATATAATTCAAAATGGCGTCATTTAAATGGCTGCCAATTGCCGCGCAGCTAAAAATTATATGCAAATAAGCTGATTTGTTACTTAGTAGCTAATTCATATATCTGGGAGTAGAAAAAGATGAGCAGTTCCACATGAGCACACCCATTTTTACTGTTGTCATCGATGTGGATGTAAAATATGTAGTGGTTATTAAATATATATATCAAACTGTAATAAATATCACGTTTGATATTGCTTCGCATAATATTTTCGTGCTCCCATTAACAGAATTTTGTCTTCCAATAAGATGATTAGTCCAACTCTGTAATATAATTCAAAATGGCGTCATTTAAATGGCTGCCAATTGCCGCGCAGCTAAAAATTATATGCAAATAAGCTGATTTGTTACTTAGTAGCTAATTCATATATCTGGGAGTAGAAAAAGATGAGCAGTTCCACATGAGCACACCCATTTTTACTGTTGTCATCGATGTGGATGTAAAATATGTAGTGGTTATTAAATATATATATCAAACTGTAATAAATATCACGTTTGATATTGCTTCGCATAACATTTTCGTGCTCCCATTAACAGAATTTTGTCTTCCAATAAGATGATTAGTCCAACTCTGTAATATAATTCAAAATGGCGTCATTTAAATGGCTGCCAATTGCCGCGCAGCTAAAAATTATATGCAAATAAGCTGATTTGTTACTTAGTAGCTAATTCATATATCTGGGAGTAGAAAAAGATGAGCAGTTCCACATGAGCACACCCATTTTTACTGTTGTCATCGATGTGGATGTAAAATATGTAGTGGTTATTAAATATATATATCAAACTGTAATAAATATCACGTTTGATATTGCTTCGCATAACATTTTCGTGCTCCCATTAACAGAATTTTGTCTTCCAATAAGATGATTAGTCCAACTCTGTAATATAATTCAAAATGGCGTCATTTAAATGGCTGCCAATTGCCGCGCAGCTAAAAATTATATGCAAATAAGCTGATTTGTTACTTAGTAGCTAATTCATATATCTGGGAGTAGAAAAAGATGAGCAGTTCCACATGAGCACACCCATTTTTACTGTTGTCATCGATGTGGATGTAAAATATGTAGTGGTTATTAAATATATATATCAAACTGTAATAAATATCACGTTTGATATTGCTTCGCATAACATTTTCGTGCTCCCATTAACAGAATTTTGTCTTCCAATAAGATGATTAGTCCAACTCTGTAATATAATTCAAAATGGCGTCATTTAAATGGCTGCCAATTGCCGCGCAGCTAAAAATTATATGCAAATAAGCTGATTTGTTACTTAGTAGCTAATTCATATATCTGGGAGTAGAAAAAGATGAGCAGTTCCACATGAGCACACCCATTTTTACTGTTGTCATCGATGTGGATGTAAAATATGTAGTGGTTATTAAATATATATATCAAACTGTAATAAATATCACGTTTGATATTGCTTCGCATAACATTTTCGTGCTCCCATTAACAGAATTTTGTCTTCCAATAAGATGATTAGTCCAACTCTGTAATATAATTCAAAATGGCGTCATTTAAATGGCTGCCAATTGCCGCGCAGCTAAAAATTATATGCAAATAAGCTGATTTGTTACTTAGTAGCTAATTCATATATCTGGGAGTAGAAAAAGATGAGCAGTTCCACATGAGCACACCCATTTTTACTGTTGTCATCGATGTGGATGTAAAATATGTAGTGGTTATTAAATATATATATCAAACTGTAATAAATATCACGTTTGATATTGCTTCGCATAACATTTTCGTGCTCCCATTAACAGAATTTTGTCTTCCAATAAGATGATTAGTCCAACTCTGTAATATAATTCAAAATGGCGTCATTTAAATGGCTGCCAATTGCCGCGCAGCTAAAAATTATATGCAAATAAGCTGATTTGTTACTTAGTAGCTAATTCATATATCTGGGAGTAGAAAAAGATGAGCAGTTCCACATGAGCACACCCATTTTTACTGTTGTCATCGATGTGGATGTAAAATATGTAGTGGTTATTAAATATATATATCAAACTGTAATAAATATCACGTTTGATATTGCTTCGCATAACATTTTCGTGCTCCCATTAACAGAATTTTGTCTTCCAATAAGATGATTAGTCCAACTCTGTAATATAATTCAAAATGGCGTCATTTAAATGGCTGCCAATTGCCGCGCAGCTAAAAATTATATGCAAATAAGCTGATTTGTTACTTAGTAGCTAATTCATATATCTGGGAGTAGAAAAAGATGAGCAGTTCCACATGAGCACACCCATTTTTACTGTTGTCATCGATGTGGATGTAAAATATGTAGTGGTTATTAAATATATATATCAAACTGTAATAAATATCACGTTTGATATTGCTTCGCATAACATTTTCGTGCTCCCATTAACAGAATTTTGTCTTCCAATAAAATAATTAGTCCAACTCTGTAATATAATTAAAAATGGCGTCATTTAAATGGCTGCCAATTGCCGCGCAGCTAAAAATTATATGCAAATAAGCTGATTTGTTACTTAGTAGCTAATTCATATATCTGGGAGTAGAAAAAGATGAGCAGTTCCACATGAGAACACACATTTTTACTGTTGTCATCGATGTGGATGTAAAATATGTAGTGGTTATTAAATATATATATATAACTGTAATAAATATCACGTTTGATATTGCTTCGCATAACATTTTCGTGCTCCCATTAACAGAATTTTGTCTTCCAATAAGATGATTAGTCCAACTCTGTAATATAATTCAAAATGGCGTCATTTAAATGGCTGCCAATTGCCGCGCAGCTAAATTTGTCTTGTAGGCTTCTGGGAGTAGAAAAGATGAGCAGTTCCACATGAGCACACCCATTTCTACTGTTGTCATCGATGTGGAGGTAAAATATGTAGTGGTTATTAAATATATATATCAAACTGTAATAAATATCACGTTTGATATTGCTTCGCATAACATTTTCGTGCTCCCATTAACAGAATTTTGTCTTCCAATAAGATGATTAGTCCAACTCTGTAATATAATTCAAAATGGCGTCATTTAAATGGCTGCCAATTGCCGCGCAGCTAAAAATTATATGCAAATAAGCTGATTTGTTACTTAGTAGCTAATTCATAAATCTGGGAGTAGAAAAAGATGAGCAGTTCCACATGAGCACACCCATTTTTACTACTGTCATCTATGTGGATATAAAATATGTAGTGGTTATTAAATATATATATCAAACTGTAATAAATATCACGTTTGATATTGCTTCGCATAACATTTTCGTGTTCCCATTAACAGAATTTTGTCTTCCAATAAGATGATTAGTCCAACTCTGTAATATAATTCAAAATGGCGTCATTTAAATGGCTGCCAATTGCCGCGCACCTAAAAATTATATGCAAATAAGCTGATTTGTTACTTAGTAGCTAATTCATATATCTGGGAGTAGAAAAAGATGAGCAGTTCCACATGAGCACACCCATTTTTACTATGTCATCGATGTGGATGTAAAATATGTAGGGTTATTAAATATATATATCAAACTGTAATAAATATCACGTTTGATATTGCTTCGCATAACATTTTCGTGCTCCCATCAACAGAATTTTGTCTTCCAATAAGATGATTAGTCCAACTCTGTAATATAATTCAAAATGGCGTCATTTAAATGGCTGCCAATTGCCGCGCAGCTAAAAATTATATGCAAATAAGCTGATTTGTTACTTAGTAGCTAATTCATATATCTGGGAGTAGAAAAAGATGAGCAGTTCCACATGAGCACACCCATTTTTACTGTTGTCATCGATATGGATGTAAAATATGTAGTGGTTAATAAATATATATATCAAACTGTAATAAATATCACGTTTGATATTGCTTCGCTTAACATTTTCGTGCTCCCATTAACAGAATTTTGTCTTCCAATAAGATGAATAGTCCAACTCTGTTATATATTTCAAAATGGCGTCATTTAAATGGCTGCCATGAGCACATCCATTTCTACTGTTGTCATCGATGTGGAGGTAAAATATGTAGTGGTTATTAAATATATATATCAAACTGTAATAAATATCACGTTTGATATTGCTTCGCATAACATTTTCGTGCTCCCATTAACAGAATTTTGTCTTCCAATAAGATGATTAGTCCAACTCTGTAATATAATTCAAAATGGCGTCATTTAAATGGCTGCCAATTGCCGCGCAGCTAAAAATTATATGCAAATAAACTGATTTGTTACTTAGTAGCTAATTCATATATCTGGGAGTAGAAAAAGATGAGCAGTTCCACATGAGCACACCCATTTTTACTGTTGTCATCGATGTGGATGTAAAATATGTAGTGGTTATTAAATATATATATCAAACTGTAATAAATATCACGTTTGATATTGCTTCGCATAACATTTTCGTGCTCCCATTAACGGAATTTTGTCTTCCAATAAGATGATTAGTCCAACTCTGTGATATAATTAAAAATGGTGTCATTTAAATGGCTGCCAATTGCCGCGCAGCTAAAAATTATATGCAAATAAGCTGATTTGTTACTTAGTAGCTAATTCATATATCTGGGAGTAGAAAAAGATGAGCAGTTCCACATGAGCACACCCATTTTTACTGTTGTCATCGATGTGGATATAAAATATGTAGTGGTTATTAAATATATTAATTATGTTTTATATGTTGTCACTCGTTTCGAATTGATTAAGACCACGAGTACTGGTGAGATTTGCAAAGTATATTTATTAAAGGCGTCCGCCGTTCAATATGAATGATTACAAAAACTAAATCTACCAAGCATAAATTCTTAATCACTAAGCTATGGTCATTGGCGACGCCGCCGCTGCCGTCGGCAGCGCTGTCGCTGTCGTTAGCCACATTGTTGCTGGCCGCGGTGTCGCTGCCGCCGCTGTTGTTGGCAGCCGCACCGGCAAAGTGCAACGTTAGCGCCTCGTGCAGAGTGTTATGTTACTCGGCGGATGTTATTCAAGAATGTTGCGGGGCGCTGACTTTACTCCGCTGATCGGTGGCGTAGCCGCACTTGACACCCGAGTTTTGGACATTCTTGCTGACTGACGTAACTGCTGATTCAGTCGCTGCGTTCCCAACATTGTAAGAATACTCTTTCCATATTGGGGTCGCTGGGTGCTCACAGTTAACTTTTCCCCCCTCCAAAGACTGACCGTCCCTGGTCACGCTATAAGCCTTCTGCACCTGCTCGATCATTTGTCCAAAACGTCGGGAAGCTCGCCTTTTCTTGACGTACTGATAGAGGGCAATGCTCCCGCAAATTATTGAGCAGGTTATGACGCCCATGCCAAACACCAACATGGATCTAGTGCCGGACGTAGCATCGTCTCCTATCTCTCTGATGTAGCTTAGATTTTCCTCATTTAGACGGTGGAGGTATGGAAGGCTTAGTATGTCACTATGACCTGTGATATTCAATAAGGGTGACGCTGCAACTCCCGGGAATCTTTCTTGGACGTTGTTGCGTTTCACGTATCGGGCTCCGTTGATCAGCGCGTAGGTGTCGAATGTAACTAGTTGAGTTCCAGATGAGATGATCTCGGTTTTATCATCGAACGCCACAATAGCTGGACGGTCGTTTATGATGATGACTCCATCGTCGACCACGGTGATGGGGTCCAGATGGCTGGGCTGAGTCACACAATGCGCCGTGCCTCCAGAGTGCAAACCTTGGGCGCAAGTTTCGCTGAGTGCCCGCTCGCAGAATACTGTCGTGGTCGTTGGCTTGCAGTTTGTGAGTGCCAGAATCTGCTTTCCGCATTCCGCTACTACGTTATCTGACAGCTGAAGGATCGTGTTATTGTGTGCGACGGGGAATATGGTGATTTTTTTGCATAGCTGACTTATTCTAGGGTATTTTATAATAATCTTAACTACATTCGTTGATTGTAAAATCTTAATACTAGATACTTCTAACAAATCAGTTATGGTCGTCCCTGTGAGTTCGTTCATAAGAATAGACTTAAGATCAGCGTGGTCTAAAATGTTCGGATTAATGATATTGGATTTTGCTAGGGTAATCGTTAACATGAGATTACCGATTTCAATAATGAGAATTCTGTTTCTTGTGAGCAAAGTCTCGTATAAATGCGAGGTGTCTGTTTGTTTATTTTTAGCAATCTTAAGAATTTTATTTACTGTGTCGGTTAGCATGTTTATTTGTATCTGCGTTTTAGAATTAATTTCTATCTGCCTATTGTTGGAACTAACCAGCTGTGCCTCCGTCATTCTAATGTTCTCTAGGTCATTTGCGTCGGGGGTGCCCGCAACGACTTTAAGCGCAGTCCCCAAGAAGTCAAGGCTTCTCGCATGGCGGTGATGCACCTCAAGAGCGGACAACAGGTCTCGTACGTGTTCGGTGTCTACCTCCAAAAGCTTCCGCATGTGGGATTGCGGAAACATATCCGTTAATTTAGCGGTCTCGTCAATCATTCGCGTGAATTCGGAAAGGTTAGTCGTATGTCTTAAAAGTCGTTACCGTCCCAAACTAGTACAGTTCCGTCCGAGATAGGAATGTAGTCAGAGTGTGAGTAGTCTGTCATTCGTGCCGTCACAGTCACTAGTAATGTTAATATCGTCCCGTACAACCTGAAATGTGAAGCAAATCGTTAGTTCTTACTTGTCAAATATTCCTTAATCCTACAAGCTAAACCTATTAACTCAGCGAAGGTTGTCCTTGTGGACTACCCTCCCCTTAATGAGGACTGTGGTCCCCAAGTCCGCTTCAATCTTTTCTTCGATACATAAGGGCGTGAGTTTGTTGCCTAGTCTCCGGTTTGTTTTGACCAGAACCTCTTCGCCCACGTCAAATACCCTATTCTGCCTGTCTTGGTTAAGTCTGGCATTCTGTACTTGCTGTGCTCCCTCTATCCTCTTCGTAACCTTATGTTGGGTCTCTTTCGAGGCAT
>JAWNON010000165.1:0-106450 GCA_035045945.1 Drosophila anceps
GGAGCTCCGCAGAATTGAACGAAGCAGAAGACGAGAAGACACACACACACACACACACACACACACACACACACACACACACACACACACACACACACACACACACACGCACGCACACACACACACACACACACACACACACACACACACACACACACACACACACACACACACACACACACACACACACACACACACACACACACACACACACACACACACACACACACACACACACACACACACAAACACACACACACACACAAACACACACACACACATACACACATATACACACACACACACACACACACACACACACACACACACACACACACACACACACACACACACACACACACACACACACGCACGCACACACACACACACACACACACACACACACACACACACACACACACACACATACACACAAACACGAACACACACACACACACACACACACACACACACACACACACACACACACACACGCACGCACGCACGCACACACACACACACACACACACACACACACACACACACACACACACACACACACACACACACACACACACACACACACACACACACACACACACACACACACACACACACACACACACACACACACACACCTGCAAAAATCGGCGGTGATGCTCTGCAATCGCACGTTTAAAAACTGCGAGGTGCAGACAACCCCGCCAATGCAGAAGGCAACCAGGCAGGAAACATGTAGAAATACTAACAGACTCCCTCTAAGAAACCGCGGCCCAATAAGCAGATCGCACCCCCAAAGGAGCCAATGGCTCCACGGGCTGCTCCTGCAAATCCCAATCAGCCAGGGATACAAACCAACGCAGATAGCTGGACAGTGGTCAAAGGGCGCAAGCCACTTCAAAAACGACCCAGGGCAGACGCAATTGCGATCTCGGGAGTAGATGGCTGCAGCTATGCGGATATGTTGCGTGTGGTTAGGAGCGACCCAAGCTTAAAGCATTTGAGCGGGGACGTGCAGGGAATCAGGAAGACAGCAAAGGGGGATTTTTTGCTGCAAATGAGTAGGAAGCCGGAGCGGTAGTGAAAACACTTACCGAATCGGCGCACATCGAGATTCGCGATCTGGATGAGTTGGCTACCAAAGAGGAGATCATTAATTCAATTGGGAGGCGATGAAAGACAGCTCCTTGTCTATTGAGGCGATTAAATCGCTTCGGCCAGCTTTTGGTGGACAACAAAGAGCTACTGTCGTCCTGCTAGTCTCAAAAGCCAGAGCACTGATCGAGTTAGCTAAGATCAGAGTGGGATGGGTAGTAAGTCGTATCCGAGCCGTAGAACAGCCTAAACGCTGTTTCAAATGAATGGATTACGGTCATATCGCAGCGAACTGCAGAAGCGATTGCGACCTAAAAGGTACCTGTTTCAGGTGCGGAGATTTGGGTCACAGCGCAAAAGCCTGCTCCAAGTCACCGAAATTCAGCCTCTGCGTTCGGAAAGGAGAAAAGCAGACTGACCACGCAGCAGGCAGCTTCAAGTGTCCATCCTACCGCGAAGCAGCCAAAAAAAATTAAATGCTAAGGTTCCTACAACTCAACCTGAACCATTGTATTGCTGCCCAAGATCTACTAGAGCAGACTACAATTGAAAAATGCATAGATGTAGCTTTCCTTAGTGAGCCTCACCATTGTAAGACAAGTTGTCCCAGGACATGGGCCGCGGACACTAGTGGCAAAGCGGCGCTGTGGGTATGCAGCAACCCAGCGAATTCACTTGCAAATGTCAAGTCATTTAATGGGTTCGTACGCGCCCGATACTGCAATTTGTGGCTATACAGTTGCTACCTGGCCCCCAGCATGCAACTCAGCGAATTCGCAACGGTGCTTGATGAGCTCGCCGAGGATGCAAGGGGCCGGAAGGCCATTATAGCAGGGGACTTCAACGCATGGGCTATGGAATGGGGTAGTCACAGCACAAATGCCAGAGGCCGTATACTGCTGGAGATCTTCGCAACGCTCGACGTGGCTCTGCTCAACACTGGCCATGAGTTCACCTTCAGTCGGGCTGGTTACGGGTCTATAATTGACATTACGTTTGTCACTTCTTCCCTTTTCCGGGAGGCAAAGTGGAGCCTTTGCGAAGACTACACGGGTAGCGATCATGCAGCGGTTCTGATCTCAATCGGGGGGTCACCTGGCAGGGCACAAACTTTGTACAGAGAGTCTTATCGGGTAGATACCTTTAATCCCGCCGTCTTTTCGGAGGCCATCCTGTCGCTGGGAGCATCTGGCAATGCTGAGGCCAGAGCTTGCCAAATGGTTGCTCAAATACAGAGTGCCTGCAATAGCAGCATGCAACAGCGCAAACAGTTCATGCAACAGCAAGCGCCTATGTACTGGTGGAATGAGCAAATAAGCTAAATCCGCCGTACATGCATTCGGGCGAGAAGAAGCTACCAACGGGCCCGCGGTAGGCCGACGTATGTAGAATTACAGTTAGCGTATCAGGCGGCAAGAAGGCAGCTAAAGAAGGCCATACTGGCAAGCAAACGCTCTTTCCACAAAGATTAAGCTCCATTCATGGCCCTGACTATGCGACAGCTAATCAGAACTCGGCCAGTGATTACATTGTCTTGGCTACAGACGATGAAATTTTAGTAGCTGCTAGTAGTCTTAGATCTAACTCTGCCTCCGGGCCATATGGGATCCCAAACCGTGCGCTAAAGCTAGCCATTGCCTTGCACCCGGGAACGTTCACAGAATTATACAACAAATGTATGACTGAGGAAACGTTCCCTGCAATCTGGAAGATGCTGAGCCTGGTACTACTACCTAAGGCACCATGGGGAAGGTATTTGAAAAATTAATCTGCTCTAGGCTAGAGACTGCAATCGCTAGCGCCGGTGGCCTGTCGACAAATCAATATGGATTCCGGAAGTCCCGGTCAACAACAGATGCACTAGGTAAAGTTGTTGACCTTGTTACTTTCGCCATCCAAGGGACCAGATGGAAACATGGGACTAAACAGTACTGCATCATAGAAGCTCTGGATGTTAAAAATGCGTTCAACACAACCAGCTTTGATATGATACTGGATGCGCTGTGTCAATATAATATCCCTAGATATTTGAAAGAGACAATAAAGAGTTATTTCAAAGGAAGAACACTCATCTACAACACGAGCGAGGGTCTCCAAACTCACACAGTGTCTGCTGGAGTCCCCCAGGGATCGGTGTTGGGGCCTCTCCTATGGAATTCTATGTATGACGGTGGACTGCGCTTAGAACTACCAACAGGTGCGCACTCCATTGGCTTTGCTTATGATGTAGCCGTCGTCGCCATAGGAAAGGAGCTCAAAGACACAGAGGATATGTGCAGCGCAAGTATCAGTCGCATCCAAAGCTGGCTGACAAGAGCTGGACTTGAGCTAGCGGCGCACAAAACAGAGGTTGTCCTTGTGAGCAGTCGCAAAACAGTGGAAACGGCCCACATAAAAATTGGCAACGTCACCATTGAGTCAAAGAGGGCGATAAAGTATCTTGGCGTTATGATAGACACAAGACTGACTTTCCGCGAGCACCTTGAATATGTGCATAAAAAGGCAGCGGATTCTTGTAGAGCCCTCTCCAGAATTATGCTGAACACGCGGGGACCGAAACAACAAAGACGCCTTTTCCTGATGAGTGTCATTAGGTCCGTCATCCTCTATGCAGCGCCAATCTGGGCAAGAGCGATGGCAACTCCCAGCTATAGAAGAGGTATTTGCGCCACTTACAGACTGAGCGCAATCAGAGTCAGCTGTTCGTTTAGAACAGTCTCTGACGACGCAGCGCTCGTCATAGCCGGCATGATACCACTGGAGGATTCGGTCGCCGAAGCCGTGGAGCGGAGTACGCATGAGCCAGTACGACGTAACGTGACCAGGCCAAACAGCATTGCACGATGGCAAAGAAGGTGGAACAGCTCGACAAAAGGACGATGGACTCACACGTTCATTCCTGAGCTTGAACCATGGATCAATCGTAAGCATGGTGAAATAAATTTTTATCTTTCGCAGATTCTCTCTGGACACGGCTGCTTCCGCAGCTATCTGAAGCGATTTGGGCATGACGAAACTGACGAATGCCCCTGGTGTGGACAAGGTCTGGTGGAAGACGCCAACCACGCCCTCTTCGTGTGTGGACGTTTCCTCGAGGACAGGCGATGCCTAGAGGAAGCAGTGGGCCGCTCCATTAGAGCGGACAACCTAGTCAACACCATGCTGGAATCGGAGGCAGCGTGGAAGCTAATAAGCTCCTTCGCGGCCACGGTCATGGTGGAGCTCCGCAGAAGTGAACGAAGCAGAAGACGAGCTGAACCCGTTTAAGTTAGCGCAAAGCGCTTGCGAAGCAATGCTTTACGGCCGTCCCGCAAGCACTGTGCGCTACACTTAAATTATGCATATAAACTCTGTAAATTAATTTAATGTAATAAAAACGAATATAAAAAAAAAACACACACACACACACACACACACACACACACACACACACGCACACACACACACGCATATATATAGACTGGATCATTTAAATCCAGAAGAAACACATAAACTAAAAAAAATCCTCCAAAAAAATTTTTACCTTTATATGTACAATAAAACATAAAATAATAACCATACCTGAGGACCCCATCTATAACCATCCTTATAGACACGAAATGTTAGAACAAGAAATCATACGAAAATCTAATTCACCCTATTATTCACCTATATGAATCGAACCTTAAAAAGAGGACGCTTCCAAAGCAAAAAAATACCGCTTAGTTATCGACTCTCGCTGTCTAAATTAAGGTACTATACACGACAAATACCCAATACCCATCATGGACGAATTCTTGATAAATTAGGGAAATGTCAGTATTTCACTACCATCGTCCTTGCAAATGGACCCTAAATCGATCAAAAAAACTGCATTGTCAACAAAACAAAGTCACTAAGGGTATTACAGATTACGCAAAGCCAACTTAAAATTAAAATTAGATAAATAAGAATTTCTAAAAGGGAAACATAATTCTAAGAACCACAGACGGAACCACAGAAGGAATTAAACCTAACTCAGACAAATGAGCAGCTATATTGAAATTTCCAATTCCCAAGACATCAAAAGCAATCAAATCTTTCCTAGGCCTTTGCGTTTTTTTCCGCAAGTTTATCCTAAAATTGCCAAAATTGCAGAGCCCCTGACCTTAGGAATCTAAAATCGAAATAACCAATCAAGACTTCATCGCAAATTAAAAGTACTCATAACAAATAACCCCATACTAACCTACCCAGATTTCAATAAAATATTTTCTCTAATCACAGACAAAAGCAATGTGGCTATAGGAGCAGTCCTCTCACAGGCCCACAAAGCAATTTGTTTTGCTAGCAAAACCCTAAACGATCACCAACTTAACTATTCAGCAATAGAAAAATAACGATGATCTATCGTATTGGCCACCAAATACTTCAGACCATATATCTTCGAACGAAAATTTTAAATCCTTTGCAACCATAAACCACTAGTAGGGTTACATAATATAAAAAAAACAAATATGAAACTGCAAAGATGGAAGATTAAATAAAAAGAATACGATTATAATATCAAATACTTACCAGGAAAAGAAAACTACGTAGCCGATGCCCTCTCTAGAATCAAACTAGATGAAAATTTTCTAGAAAAAGAAATTAGTAGCTCCCAAGCAACCTTTCATAGTGCTCAAGACCAAAAACCTAATTCCTAATTCGGAAAGACCCATAAACTTATATAACAGACAAATTGAATTCATAAGAGGTAACGAAGACCAAATATATATTACATATTACTTCCACAAAACAAACATAAAAATAACCTATATAAAAATGACTGACACCCATATTTTCATAACCTCTCAGATTTCTCAATATTTCAAAGAACTCTAAGGACCTTATCAAAACTTAGATATATCCTCACTTTTGCAGAATTTAAGGAAATATTCCTTTCAAATCACAAAAAGTTATTTCACTCCGGTAATACAAAAACTCTCACTGAAAGTTCTACTTCCCTGAGCACCAAAAATTAATGCAAAATATCATTAACGAAATTTGTAATCAATCCAAATCTGAAACACAAAATTGATTTTCGAAATCACTATATAGCCCCAGGGAAAAATATATCATGGACTTTTATCTAATTGATAACAAACAATTTATATCCTGTATTGACATATATTCAAAATACGGAACTTAGTAGAAGTCAAAAGCCGTGATTGGGTCGAAACTAAAAGAGCAATCATTAAATTCTTCAATGACATAGGGAAGCCCACCAAAATAAAAGAAGACAAAACATCAGCCTTCAAAACTGGCTAAAATCCAAAAAAGTAAACATTAATATCACCACTAGCCAAACCAAAAATTAATAATTAGTAACATAGAATCTGACTTAGAAAACAAACAGACAAGATTTGAAACTATTCTATACACTAACAACCACAAGACAAAATACTTGACAACGAACAGAACCCCAGCAGACATATTTATTTACGCAGGTGTGTCTATATGACACACAGGCAAATAAGACAAACAAAATTAAAAACCTCACTAAAGACAGAGTCGATTTTAAAATAAACACATTATAAACACGTCCACTAGTTAAACCTAAAATAATTTTACCATTTAAAAAAAAACTTAATAACACAAAAGGACGAAAAACACTTCATAGAAATCAATAGAGGTAGAAAAATTACACATTATAAGTCCAAATTTAAAAGAAAAAAGAAAATTAACAAGAGCAAATATAACAACCAATTTCAGAAATTAACGTCTTTTAATACTATTACTTTTATCAATAGTTCCCTCTACTATTAACCAAAGTCTCGAAAACAACCCAATTAAGGCACCCAACGGTTACCTAATTTTTATATCAGGAACAATGGACCTGCCATCTGACTACGAATACCAGTGCCTAACAGTAAACCCAGCCAGAATACAAACTACAACTAGTAAGTCGCTGTACTCAAGCAAACAGAATCATTCAAAGATATTGCCCACATAGAGTATTTAGTAGAAAAATTAATCCGTCAAATGATTCCATTCCAGACAAATCATAAAAAGAAATAAACGAGGTTTAATAATCGCAATAGGCACAGTAAAAAAATATCTTTTTGGCACTCTAGATAAAAATGATAAAAGAATTAGACCTAAGCTACTTTATAAATGCAGTAAACAATAGAACTCTTCAATAACCTAAGCATCTCACAAGAAGCAGACAAAAAACTAGATTATTTATGTTCAACCTAGAACATTTCACAGAATACATAGAAGACATTGTACTAGGTATGCAGTTAACCCGATTGGGAATTTTCAATCCTAAGCTTCTAAAGCACCAATACATATTAGATATAAATTCCGAAAAGATTCTCAATATCAAAAATTCCATTTGGTTCAAATCGGACACTAATGAAATACTTATAACTTCGCACGTACCAAAACAATTAACCAAATCTTCACTTTATAAGATTCTGCCTTATCCAGACGAACAAAACAATACCATAACAAAAAACATTTACGAAACCCACTATACACAAAATAATAAAGTATATTTAAAATCCACAAAAAACAAGAAATGCTCGAATGAATAACTAGTATAATAACACAAATCCCAGCGAAATGTAAATATACAAAAATATTCAAAACACATTAACTTAACTACATAGAACTAAACATAATTGTAGCTTGGAACTTGCCAAAGACAAAAATCACCGAAAAGTGTAATAAAAACAATATTTACATTTAAGGTAGATATCCGTCTGTAGCATTCAAATTAATGATATTTCAATTATAAAAACACTATCAGATTATACCCAAAGTATCAATGTAACAAATAATGTAACCAACAAATAATAAAACCAATATCATTCCTCCAAACGAAATAAATAATTTTAGAAAACTCAAAATAAAATAGGATATTCAATATTATAACAACTACAACCATTATAAATGCAATAATAAATTAACACTATTTGCCATTTTTAAATTTAAGTCAATATCAAAGCGAATTATCATAAGACATGAAACAATTGTCAAATCGAGTAATTCGACACCAGAGGAACAACTACCCCCGACACAAATCCCCATGAACCACTACAACCAATTTCACAACTATACCCGCACTTAGCATATTTCAAATTGACCGATCAGGCTACTCACGCAAACTAGAGTCACGCCACTATCAACAAATCTAGCTATAAATGACAAACAAATTCTCAAACGTTAGTTTACTACTCAGCCCTTATACTACATAAAACCTATAAGAAAAGAATTGTACTCCGTTATAGTAGAGAACTTATTTTTTTTTAACAACTTTAACGTTAAACTTATTATATATATTATTATATATATAAATACATATATAAATATATATATATATATATATATATATATATATATATATATATATATATATATATATATATATATATATATATATATATATATATATATATATATATATATATATATATATATATATATATATATATATATATATATATTAATAATAATAATAATATATATATATATATATATACGTATTAATAAGAGCGTACATCTTACACAGTTTAAATAATATTGTATGAAAGTATTTCGTCCCACTGTGGGAATTATAATTAATGTACTTGGGTCGGTTCTTAATAAGATATTCATATTGCCTGTGTCTAAAGCACTAACATCAAAGTAGTTGTTAATGACATTGTCCATAATTAATATGCTTCCCACATTTTTCGCCTATGGGATCAATAAAGGCTGGTACACGACTGCTGTAAATAAATTTGAAATTAGTCCTATTATGATGTTCAATCCATTACCGTACGAAGATCCAAGCTTTCGCATGCCATTTCAATGCATTTGGTTAAAATTAAATGTATCTTGGCCTTTGAAAACTGTTTCGGCAAAACACAAGCCGGGTGCACGAAACTATCTCTATGCATTGATCTACAATGTATGGGCGTGGTATGTAATTATATCGGTTGGCATTACCATTTGCTTTCAAGCATTATTTTTGATTAATAATTTTGGAGATATAATAGAGATAACGGAAAACTGTTGCTCTACTCTGATGGGCGTTCTTAACTTTGTTAGATTAATTCACTTACGTCTTAATCAGCCAAACTTTCGCGATCTAATTAAACAATTTGTGGTCGATATATGGATACCAGAGTAAGTAAAGTAATCTTAAGACCATGCATTTGCCTACACTATTGATAATATAATTAGATTATATTGTTGTTATCGTAATGTAGGTTATAGGCAGAGGAAAGAAATTTATTTTATAAATTACTTAAAAATTTATTTATTATGTCCAATTAAAATAAGTAGCAATGTTTCAGTTGTGCGCTACCTTTGTATAATACGCATTGAAAACGCTGCCAGATCTAAGATACTGCAAAATATAATTTTTCCAATTTCTGACTGCTATAAATGCTATTTATGCTATTTATATTTATTTTTTTCTTTTTTTAAAGATATTGACATTACTCGGGTCAAGTTAAGAATAAAAAGTATAGCCTAAAACAAAAAATTCTCAACAACAAGAAAAAAAAGAAATAAAAGTTAACAGAATGTGAAGTAGAGAAAGATAAAACAAATAGAATGAATTCGGAAATAACTGCATAATGTGGGCGATTTGTTAAATCATCAAATTTTTGAACTTCCTGTACACGGTGTGAGATTTCCCTTAGATAACCTAAATGCAAGTATTTGATAAATCTTAGAAAAACAATGTGGTAAATCTTTTTATATCTAACGCATGAAACGTGACACGCGCTATGCAAAGAATAATCCAATGCATAAAACGCACGGAAATGTCTGGATTTACTGGAAGAAATAGAAAAAATAATAAGACGGTAATCGACGGTAAAAACAAAGACAAGTTTCGAAATAGCTGCTCTCAACAATACTCTTTAAATAGGATGAAGTCCATGAGAAAAGTTAAGTGTGAAATCGTAAGCGATCAAGTTTTTAAACAAAATGTTGGGGTGAACTGATTCAAATGCTTTACTAAAATATTACACCAGTTTGAATTTTGTTTAAAAAATTATCATTGATTAGAGCGGTAAATTCTAATAAATTAGTAGAGGTTTACTGATTCTGAACAAAACCATGATGGAATGGTGAAGCAATCGACTTACATATATGTTGCAAAGTTGATGTAATTTTATTATTCAAATTGTTTCGGAATAGCAGATAGTTTCGCAATACCTCTGTAGTAAATAAAGAATCTTCCCAAACATAATAGTTAAAACAGAAGTGTCCAACGACAAATAGAACCAGCACCACGAGAAAAATATGACTTCAATGTCCGAATGAATGAAGTCAGAGGAAAAAATCAAACTTTAGGAGTATTGATAGAACTTGTTGCGTAAATAAAGTATGGGTTAGAAGTGGTATAGGGCTCCACAATAGGATAAGTAGATTGACAAAAATTTTCAAAAATATCTGAGGAATCATGATCATTACAAGCTTTGTTCAATCCAAGAAAAATATGGAAGTTAAATAAGAAGACATACGCTTCGACTTCAAAAATAAGTAAAATTTCTTGGGATCGCGAACAAAATGCCTTCTGCAACGAATTAGGTATTTCTCACAGCACCGAGACTTAAAATACTGATATTTATCTAGGCTATAAAATACCTAAACCAATCAAAAATCTTTCCAGAGTTTCTAAAATTTTTAAAGCATTTAGTTTTAATATATCTAAAATTGAAAAAAAGTCAGAGTAAGCCAGAAGGGCCTAGGGACGCACATCAAGGAGTTTAGACTGTCATAGAATATTTCAACTGCCAAATTAATATCAATTGATCCTTATCAAAGCGACTAATCGTATTTATTAGTTAATGAGGCAAAACAAAATCACATTTAAGATAACAGTGACAGTTTAGGAGGTATAGGAGTCATAATTGGTGGACTTTTTATAAAAAATGAGAACTCTTAAGAGGGATGGTATTGGATGATCTGGAGACATTAGGGCATATAAATTAGTAATAATAACCATCGTGCTCGTAGAATTTTTTTAAACCCCATTAATCTCAAGTGATGTGAAATTTAAAGATTATCAGCAATCGCGCGACCGATGAATATCAAAGTAAAAAGCAAACAAAAAAAAAACAAGTAAGAGCGCTCTAGTCGAGACTGCTTGACTAAGAAATAACCTGAAACCTGCGAAACGCCGACTTTATAATAGAGTTTTTTTACATACATAGCAAACAACTCATACACACACACACATACACATACACCCGCTCTGCTTACTGCGCAGTTTTCGCAGCGGCTGCGCTTGGGCTGCAGTAAGATATATATAATGTGAACTTATCTGTGTAATAAGTTTTCTTGAAGATGGACTATCGTAATTAAACTTTCACAATATGATAATGATAACGAAATCACATGTATAAGTTAATATAGTTCTTTACTTGTGCGATGTCACTAAGTATGAGATAATTAATTTGGATCGACCGATTCCGTTTATTGTACGTAAAAGACTAAAACTAAAAGTACAAAATGTTCTTATGCTAAGCTAGCCCTGACCTATAATCGCTGTGTCAGCAATTATGCTGCATGGATCAAGTTCGTCGCGACGTCCGCGCGTGTAGCGTTGTCAGCGGAGAAGCGATTGCATGGGAAGCAGAAATATAGTTGAAGGTTTGCTGCCCATGCAGAATTTAGGCCGATGACTTATGTCAGGCCGGATGTGTTAACTCCTCCCTCGCTAGTTCGAAGGCCGTCCCCGGTTTTCCTCAGGGTGTCAATGACACTACGTAGCGATGCTTGCTCTCTGTTGTTTCTCCATTTTTGGAAGGTTTTATAACAGACGAATATAGCGGCTAGGATGGTGACAAATAAGGTGGTCATTATTATAGGCCATAAATTCATGTTCCTCTCGATGCTGCCAATATGATGAAAGTTTTCAAAGTTCAATCTTTGAAGGTATGGCATGCTCAGAATCTTCTTATGACCAGTAATATTTAGTGTGGTTGACGTTGCTGAGCCTGGGTGTCTTTTGACGATATTTTTAATGTTTCTGTAGAGAGACCCATTTATTTGTATTTCCTCATCGAACGTCAACAAGTAAATTCCGTGAATTGTTGTGTTGGTGCCGTTCTCTGTTTGGATTACGACCGTGTCCTCATTTATGATAATAATCCCGTCATCGATTATCTCCAGCGGTTGTAAGTTACTGGGACGGGTGTCACAGTGTGCTATGCCTCCTGAGTGTAGCTGCTGGGCACAGGTTGTCGAATTTAGTTGCTTGCAGAATGTGGAGGTAAGCGTAGCGGTGCAATTTATGATTGGTATTATTTTATTACCGCAATCTGCGACGTTATTATTTTCTTCGAATCGTAATATTGATCCGTTGTGTTGAACTGGAAACATGGTTATTTTTTACAAACTAAACTAGGATTGGGGTATTTAATAATGAAATGTAAAAAATTATTATCTAATATTACGTTATCATAAGATATTTCAATTAAATCAGTTATAGTTAGCCCTGCAGAGTGCTCATTTACAATTTTCTTTAAATCCTCTGAATCAAAAATTACCGGATTCACTATTTGTATCTTTGCAAGTGTAATTGACAACATTAGAGTCTCAAGTTCCGAAATCATAATTCTATTTCTATTGAGCAAAGTTCGGTAAAGTTCGCCTGTCTCAATCTGTTTCTCTTTTGCAAATTTAATGATGATATTTACTGACTCTGTTAATTTATTTATTTTCTCCTGAACTTTTGAATTTATTGAAGCCTGCCTGTTTATTGAATTAGCTAATTCTTTTTGCTGGAATTTAAGTTCTTCGAAATCATTAAAGTCTGGTGTTCCTGCTATTATCTTTAGAGTTGTTCCTAGTATATTAATGCTCCTAGTTTGTCTATGATGAATGTTAACTGTTTCCAATAGATTTCTTATATGTTGTACGTCGGACTCAAGAAGTAATCTCATATGAGATAAAGGAAAGTGAACCATTAATGCCGTTGTCTCATCGGTAATTTCCGAGTACATTGAAAGATTAGTTGAGTGTCTGAGGATTTCATAATCTTTCCAAATAATAGCTTTCCCGTCCAGTATTGGGATGTATTCTGAGTTCGAGTAGTTTGTTATCTTTCCGGCTGTCATTGGTCCTAATAGTAGAAGGTATAGTATCCAAACCCTGTTAAGAATAAAGATAATGAGTACTAGAAGGATGATTCGTTTATCTAATGTTATCCTTATGTACCTCCCTCCCCTTGACAAGAACCGTTGTCCCCAAGTCGGCTTCAACCGTGACTTCCTCAAACAAGGGTGTCAACTTGTTGCCAAGTCTCTTGTTTAATTTTATCAGTATCTTATCGCCTACCTGAAAGGTCCTATCTCTCCTATCTATGTTTTGTCTCTGGAGGAGTTGCTCTTGTGCTTTAACGATTCTACTTCTTATTTCTGCTTCAAATTCTGGCGGGGATGTATGAATTATTTCTATTGGTTTCTTATTGATGACCGAATGTATTGTCTTATAGTATTCTATTGTTGCTTGGAGAATAAGGAAAACTGTATCATTTAATTGCTTTTCCAATTTCAGGCATCTGGCAATTTCTGCTAAAGTGCTGTGAAATCTTTCTACCTGTCCATTTGAGGTACTGTGCAGTGGGGGAGAATTTACAACTTCAACATTAAAATGATTTTTTAGAAGGGACTTTATTGTTCCCGAATTTAGCGATGGTTCGTTGTCGCAATATATAAATTTGGTGTAGGGATAGAAGTTCATGAGTTGCAATATTTGGGGTTCAATATCAATTATTGTCCTAGAGGCTATGGGTTGGACAATGGCGAATTTAGAGAATTTATCAAAGCAAGTCAGAAAATATTTTTTGTCTGTGGAAAATATAACGATATGAAGTATTTCTGCAACGTAGTTGGGAATGGGGGTTTCGCCGATGTATTGCTTTTGTGGGTGTCGGTCATATTTTGCCTTATTACAGATTTTACAGTTTGTGACAATTTCATTAGTCAAGCGGGTCATTTTAGGGAAAAAATAATCTTGAAGTATCTGCTTTATATTTTCTTGGGCCGCTCTGTGAGCTCTATTGTGTTCTGTAACTATGATTTCTTTCTGTTCGTTTTTATCGTGGACATCAATAACCAATTTATTGGCATAGCAAAATTTGGTGGAAGGGAAGGTTTCAACTATTTTGTTTTGGATGAATGCCAAAGTTGGCAAATCGCATTTAATAGCGTTTACTACGTCCTTTTTTACTGCATCACATACTTTCTCTATTAAGGTATCCCTGTCTGAAAAGTATATGACATTTCTTGTCTTTTTCCCAAACAATTTAATGATTTTCTGGGAAGCCGTAACGCCTTCTTCGATAATTATTTGGCTTCGAAATTAACTTTTCTGTGGATTCGATAGTATAGGTCAAAGACTGTTCGCTATGAATATGGGCTAGATCCGATGGAATGTCCTCCTCTAAAGCATAAATATTTTGTCTTGAAAGAGCATCGGCAACGAAGTTTTCTTTTCCCGGTTTTAAAAAAATTTGGGCATTATGCTCATCAGTGTACGCTTTCCACCTTTTGATTTTCGCGTTTGTGTTCTTGTCGGAAACGGCAAATGTAAGTGGCTGGTGGTCAGTAAATATATTTAAGTTCTTTACGCCGTAGAGATAGTTTCGAAGGGTTTTTAAAGCCCACACTATCGCAAGTAGCTCACGTTCATTTGTCGCGAAATTCAATTCGTTGTCTTTTAAGATTCTTGATATCATCGTAATTGGTTTTTTTTCTTGTGACAAAACAGTACCTAAACCAGAAGACGAAGCATCTGTGGTCAAGTCAAATGGTTTTTGGTAATCAGGGTATAGAAGCATTACGTCCTCTGAGGCTAAGATATTTTTCAATTTTTCGAAAGACAATCTTTGCTTCTCATTGAGACTTACTGGAATTTTCTTTGACTATCCAGCACTTGCTTGACCATTATCACCTTTAAGTATGTCAGCTACTGGTTTAGCTATAGATGCAAAGTCTTTTATAAAACACCTATAGTAGCCTGCTAAGCCGAGGAATGATCTTATTTGGAACAGGTTGGTAGGCTGTTCGAATTTACCAATTGCTTCTACTTTACTGGGACTGGTTGTAATGCCGCCCCGGGAAACCACGAATCCAAGATACTCGACTTTTTCCTTAAAGAAGTGGGACTTTTCTCGTGATACCCTCATATTAGCGTTATACAGTTTGGCTAATACCCAAGCAATATGGTAGACGTGGTTTTCCATATTCTCAGAGAATATAATCACGTCATCTACATAAACATAGCACGATTTGCCAATCTGTTCGCGAAGGACGTCATCAATTGCCCGCTGAAAGATTCCGGGAGCGTTTTTTAAACCGAAGGGAAGTCTACAGAATTCGTACTTCCCATTCCCCACAGAAAATGCGGTTTTTTTCCTATCTTTTTCCGCGAGAAGGATTTGATGAAATCCTGACTTCAAATCAAGAGTTGTGAAGTATTTGGCTTGTCCGAGGTTTGAAAGAATTGCAGTGATATTGGGTATAGGGTATTTATCATCGATTGTTTTAGAATTTAATTTCCTGAAGTCGATAACAAGGCGTTTTTCCTATTTCCTTGTTCGTCTACTCCTTTTTTGTCAACTACCCACAAGGGATTATTATAAGGGGATACTGATGGTCTGATAATATTATCCCTCAACATGTCACTAGTCTCGCTATTGACAAAGTCTGAAACCCCCAACGGGTATGGATAGTGCCTAGAGTAGATCGGGTTCTCGTCTTCTGTTCGATGCATGGCGTTGGTGCCAAAAAGATGCATAAGGCATTTTTCCTAAACTGGATTAAAGCCATGAAGTGTCTTAACCAAAAATTTTTTTTTAACACTAATTACTACTTTTAATTCTGGCATCGGTTTTATGTAATTTTTCGCTGCGCCTTTATCGATTAGTAATTTTATTGTCTTTCCTGCTATCGATCGTTCTACGAACGGTAGCAGGGAGCTATTCCTAAAAAATTTACTTCCTGGAGCTGTACTTGGTCATCGGTATCTGATACCTCAGATTCTGCCACTGTTCGATATTCTTCGTCTATCTGGCATTTGGGAGCTTCTTCTACCGATATGTGATTAATTCTTTGTTGTTTGGGCCCGGTGTATCTGGCCGTTCCACTATTTGGTCTTTTTGAAATCTGATTTTGGTATGGATCATTGTTTTGGTTTGGATATTGAGTCGGTTGCTTAAGCCGCGAAGAAGTATCAATATCCATAGGCTGTGGTGGCTCCTGCTTTATATTTGGGCTATTACCAAATTGAGGTTTCTGTTTGAAAAATGGAGTTTCATGGGATTCGGAGAATTGTTTTCCATAGCGTTTCTCTGCTCGTATCGTTGAGTTCTTTCCTCAGATTTTTTTGCAAAGCTATTTGCGAATTGGAAGCGCTCATGGTTTGACTCAACTTCCTGTGCTAGAGCCAGAGCTGATGGCAAATCTTTAGGTCTTGCCGAAAACAAAATATCGCTAAGGGATTTTTTTGTGCCAGAAATAAATACACTTAATGCGTCGGCTCGATATTTTTCATTAAGGGAAGCAGCTATGGTGGAATCATATGTCATGATTGTTTTGTTTATTAGGAGTGTCAATTTTTTCTCGAATTCATCATAGTATTGAATGGTTGATAAATTTCCTTGTCTTAGTACAGACAACT
The DNA here is from genome assembly GCA_035045945.1 of Drosophila anceps. NCBI lineage: Eukaryota > Metazoa > Arthropoda > Insecta > Diptera > Drosophilidae > Drosophila > Drosophila anceps. Next base: position 16,726 of record JAWNON010000165.1, read on the forward strand.
CTTGTTCTATTATATAAATCGGTCTTTTGTCAGAGTAAGCAAAGTCAAGTCTGTTTATAATAGCTTTAAAATTTAAAGGTGTGTCGTAGGAAGACAGTACCATATCAGCCGAGCCTTTAATTTTATTTCTCAGAATGCCCAGTGCCTGGTAATGTTTTGAACTTCCATCATGACTCTCAAAAATCTTATACGCTGTATGCGCAGCTTTCCGCCACGAGACATATGTTTCAATTTTTCCCTCGAAATCGGGTACCGATTTCACAATATCTAAAGCCTCATTACACTCGATGCCCGGAACTATCTCGGCATCTTTGAAGACTTCTACTTCTGGTACGGACGTTGTTAAGTTCTTGAATTCATTTCTAATATCCTGAATTTGTTTTTCAAATACCTGCGCCTGACCTTGAGAATTTACAACTTCAACATTAAAATGATTTTTTAGAAGGGACTTTATTGTGCCCGAATTTAGCGATGGTTCGTTGTCGCAATATATAAATTTGGTGTGGGGATAGAAGTTCATGAGTTGCAATATTTGGGGTTCAATATCAATTATTGTCCTAGAGGCTATGGGTTGGACAATGGCGAATTTAGAGAATTTATCAACGTAAGTCAGAAAATATTTTTTGTCTGTGGAAAATATATCGATATGAAGTATTTCTCCAACGTAGTTGGGAATGGGGGTTTCGCCGATGTATTGTTTTTGTGGGTGTCGGTCATATTTTGCCTTATTACAGATTTTACAGTTTGCGACAATTTCATTAGTCAAGCGGGTCATTTTAGGGAAAAAATAATCTTGAAGTATCTGCTTTATATTTTCTTGGGCCGCTCTGTGAGCTCTATTGTGTTCTGTAACTATGATTTCTTTCTGTTCATTTTTATCGTGGACATCAATAATCAATTTATTGGCATAGCAAAATTTGGTGGAAGGGAAGGTTTCAACTATTTTGTTTTGGATGAATGCCAAAGTTGGCAAATCGCATTTAATAGCGTTTTTTTTACTGCATCACATACTTTCTCTATTAAGGTATCCCTGTCTGAAAAGTATATGACATTTCTTGTCTTTTTCCTAAACATTATAATGATTTTCTGGGAAGCCGTAACGCCTTCTTCGATAATTATTTGGTTTCGAAAGCAATTAATTGGCTTTTCTGTGGATTCGATAGTATAGGTCAAAGACTGTTCGCTATGAATAGTGGCTAGATCCGATGGAATGTCCTCCTCTAAAGCATAAATATTTTGTCTTGAAAGAGCATCGGCAACGAAGTTTTCTTTTCCCGGTTTTAAAAAAATTTGGGCATTATGCTCATCAGTGTACGCTTTCCACCTTTTGATTTTCGCGTTTGTGTTCTTGTCGAAAACGGCAAATGTAAGTGGCTGGTGGTCAGTAAATATATTTAAGTTCTTTACGCCGTAGAGATAGTTTCGAAGGGTTTTTAAAGCCCACACTATCGCAAGTAGCTCACGTTCATTTGTCGCGAAATTCAATTCGTTGTCTTTTAAGATTCTTGATATCATCGTAATTGGTTTTTTTTCTTGTGACAAAACAGCACCTAAACCAGAAGACAAAGCATCTGTGGTCAAGTCAAATGGTTTTTGGTAATCAGGGTATAGAAGCATTACGTCCTCTGAGGCTAAGATATTTTTCAATTTTTCGAAAGACAATCTTTGCTTCTCATTGAGTATTACTGGAATTTTCTTTGACTATCCAGCACTTGCTTGACCATTATCACCTTTAAGTATGTCAGCTAATGGTTTAGCTATAGATGCAAAGTCTTTTATAAAACACCTATAGTAGCCTGCTAAGCCGAGGAATGATCTTATTTGGAACAGGTTGGTAGGCTGTTCGAATTTACCAATTGCTTCTACTTTACTGGGACTGGTTGTAATGCCGCCCCGGGAAACCACGAATCCAAGATACTCGACTTTTTCCTTAAAGAAGTGGGACTTTTCTCGTGATACCCTTATCTTAGCGTTATACAGTTTGTCTAATACCCAAGCAATATGGTAGACGTGGTTTTCCATATTCTCAAAGAATATAATCACGTGATCTACATAAACATAGCACAATTTGCCAATCTGTTCGCGAAGGACGTCATCAATTGCCCGCTGAAAGATTCCGGGAGCGTTTTTTAAGCCGAAGGGAAGTCTACAGAATTCGTACTTCCCATTCCCTACAGAAAATGCGGTTTTTTCCTATCTTTTTCCGCGAGAAGGATTTGATGAAATCCTGACTTCAAATCAAGAGTTGTGAAGTATTTGGCTTGTCCGAGGTTTGAAAGAATTGCAGTGATATTGGGTATAGGGTATTTATCATCGATTGTTTTAGAATTTAATTTCCTGAAGTCGATAACAAGGCGTTTTTCCTATTTCCTTGTTCGTCTACTCCTTTTTTGTCAACTACCCACAAGGGATTATTATAAGGGGATACTGATGGTCTGATAATATTATCCCTCAACATGTCACTAGTCTCGCTATTGACAAAGTCTGAAACCCCCAACGGGTATGGATAGTGCCTAGAGTAGATCGGGTTCTCGTCTTCTGTTCGGATTGTGGCTATGATATTTGTGTTGTAAGGTAAAGCTTCGTTTGGGTCAGCGAAAACGCTTATTCTTTCTTCTAACATTTTTGTAAATTTTTCTCTGATTCCTGGGGGTACTTCTATGTCTTTTACCTCTGTAAAATTGACATTTAAACTTTTTTGGAATTGAATTTTTTCGGATCCGGACTGGGTTTTTAACGTGCTGCTTTTAAAGTCTAAAGTGGCACAAACTTCGTTTAATAGGTCCAGCCCTATTATTCCGTCAAAGCTTGTTAGATTTGGCAATAGAAAGAATGTGGCGTTGGTGCCAAAAAGATGCATAAGGCATTTTTCCTAAACTGGATTAAAGCCATGAAGTGTCTTAACCAAAAATTTTTTTTTAACACTAATTACTACTTTTAATTCTGGCATCGGTTTTATGTAATTTTTCGCTGCGCCTTTATCGATTAGTAATTTTATTGTCTTTCCTGCTATCGATCGTTCTACGAACGGTAGCAGGGAGCTATTCCTAAAAAATTTACTTCCTGGAGCTGTACTTGGTCATCGGTATCTGATACCTCAGATTCTGCCACTGTTCGATATTCTTCGTCTATCTGGCATTTGGGAGCTTCTTCTACCGATATGTGATTAATTCTTTGTTGTTTGGGCCCGGTGTATCTGGCCGTTCCACTATTTGGTCTTTTTGAAATCTGATTTTGGTATGGATCATTGTTTTGGTTTGGATATTGAGTCGGTTGCTTAAGCCGCGAAGAAGTATCAATATCCATAGGCTGTGGTGGCTCCTGCTTTATATTTGGGCTATTACCAAATTGAGGTTTCTGTTTGAAAAATGGAGTTTTCATGGGATTCGGAGAATTGTTTTCCATAGCGTTTCTCTGCTCGTATCGTTGAGTTCTTTCCTCAGATTTTTTTGCAAAGCTATTTGCGAATTGGAAGCGCTATGGTTTGACTCAACTTCCTGTGCTAGAGCCAGAGCTGATGGCAAATCTTTAGGTCTTGCCGAAAACAAAATATCGCTAAGGGATTTTTTTGTGCCAGAAATAAATACTCTTAATGCGTCGGCTCGATATTTTTCATTAAGGGAAGCAGCTATGGTGGAATCATATGTCATGATTGTTTTGTTTATTAGGAGTGTCAATTTTTTCTCGAATTCATCATAGTATTGAATGGTTGATAAATTTCCTTGTCTTAGTACAGACAACTCTTGTTCTATTATATAAATCGGTCTTTTGTCAGAGTAAGCAAAGTCAAGTCTGTTTATAATAGCTTTAAAATTTAAAGGTGTGTCGTAGGAAGACAGTACCATATCAGCCGAGCCTTTAATTTTATTTCTCAGAATGTCCAGTGCCTGGTAGTGTTTTGAACTTCCATCATGACTCTCAAAAATCTTATACGCTGTATGCGCAGCTTTCCGCCACGAGACATATGTTTCAATTTTTCCCTCGAAATCGGGTACCGATTTCACAATATCTAAAGCCTCATTACACTCGATGCCCGGAACTATCTCGGCATCTTTGAAGACTTCTACTTCTGGTACGGACGTTGTTAAGTTCTTGAATTCATTTCTAATATCCTGAATTTGTTTTTCAAATACCTGCGCCTGACCTTGCAGTGCACTGGCAACAGCACTATTGACTGCAAACTCTAATATTGCTTTCATATTTTCCTCATTTAAAGTCATTCGGTTTGTTACTTTTGTTGGTACTAATTTTTCTTTTAAATCTTTTAGTAACTCTTCTAACTCACTATCGTATTCTTTACTGTCACTTTCGCTCATAAGATATTTTTAATCTTCTTTTTTTTTATTTCGTGTTACAAAGATACAAGGCACTCTCAATAATTTTCACTTCTTTGAATTTGTATTTTTATTCTTAAACAAGCACTCTACTTACATGTCTTCTTTTAAATATGTGTAAAAATATTTTATATAGAATAATACGGGGGTACGCCTCTTTGGAATTATTGTTGGTTTCTTCTGCTAGTCTCCTCTAGCCTAGTTGTTCTTTTTAACTTCTTAATTTTTTTGCTGATGATTTTTCTGTATTTTTGTTTTAGTTATTTTATATAACTTGTTGATTTTTTGTTGCAGATTTTTTTTGTTGCTGCTTTCGTTTTATGTTTTTTTTATAACTTGTTGATTTATTTTTTTTTTCTTTGCAAACTCAAATGCCGTAATGACGATGTTGATTTCTTGCTCAGGGTGTTTGAGTACTTTTTTTTTACAATTAGTTGGGCGCCAGTTAATATAGTTCTTTACTTGTGTGATGTCACTAAGTATGAGATAATTATTTGGATGAGATTCGTTTATGTGAAACTAAAAGTACAAAATGTTCTTATGCTAAGCTAGCACTGACCTATAATCGCTGTGTCAGCAATTATGCTACATGGATCAAGTTCGTCGCGACGTCCGTGCGTGTAGCGTTGTCAGCGGAGAAGCGATTGCATGGGAAGCAGAAATATAGTTGCAGGTTTGCTGCCCATGCAGAATTTAGGCCGATGACTTATGTCAGGCCGGATGTGTTAACTTATAGGTATGCTCGGGCATAATTTCTCAACGTTTTGCAAAAACTTTTGTTCAGATTTAAATGCTAAGTTGATATAAATTGACTAAAAATGCCAAGAAAATATTTAATTATTATAGAACGCCAACTAGTTTTAAATATTCAAATACTTTATGTCGCAGTCAATCCACAATTCAATGCTGTAAGTGTCGTGACAAACAGTGGGCCGAGAACCAAGAACTCTGAGGCAATTTTAGTGAGTTGAACAGTGGGCCAAGAGATAAGAATTGTAACTCTGATGAAATGAACAGTGGGCCGAGAGCCAAGGGCCAAATTGTGCTATAAGAATTTTTTTAAGAGATTTTTTTTTCCATGAAGATTGTGAATAAATCGAGAAAGAAAATAATCCGGACAAGTGCACAGTAGGACGAGACCATTTTTTTGTAAGGTGAAAACAAAAAAGATAAGAGAAGTCTTTTTCTCACAAATTCAATTTAAAAAAAAAATAAAATAAAACGATTGTGGATCGTGTGCACAGTGCAAACAGAAGAAACACAGTTTAAATGACATAGCGCAACGAAGCTCAGGTGCGTCGAGAAAGAAGCCAGACACACACACATACGAAACTACAAATGGATTGGGTGAGGCCAGAATCCGGGGGTGAGCGTGCGTGCGATGGGTGTATAGCGTTGCAAAGAGGAGCTGATGCAAACCCAAGAATTCGGTTTGGAAAGCGACGGCCAAGTAGAGGAGATGCTAAAGAGGTTGTCGAATTTTGTTCAGTTGGAGAGCTTGAGCTTTTCGATTCTGACTTTTGGAACGGTCGATAGCCAATGCATGGCGCCGTGCGCCCCAGGAAAGGCTCCGAACCCTTCGCTTGGACAAAGCCAGCAGAGAGTCGGCCCGATAATCCGTTCCGTTCGCAACCGACGGAATACAGTTCGACAGATGCGAGGTCGAATTTTTGAAGCCAAAGGAGGCGACTTACTGTATGATGGCCAGGATATCGGACCAAGATCCGATCCACGTCGGGGCTGTTATCGGTGCGCGCAGGCAGGACACTTCGCTAGGGAATGTCCTAATGCGCAGGTGGTGTTTTGCAGCCTGAGCGGAAGAACGGGAAGGAACACCCAGGAGTGCTGGTATCGAACGGAGGCAGTAAACGGTCATGGGCGCCCTTCGCAGGTGCGGCGCCCACTAACCAATAGTGAGAAATGGAGGCGGCCGTTAACGGTAAGAAAAGGAAGGATTGTCGCGAAGGTGGAGATTGCGGCCGCAATCGACACCGGTGACCCACGCAGCTTCGTGAGCGAGGATTGCGTGCGCAAGAGAGCAGTCCGATGGGAGATACATGACGTGCAGTCACGGATCAGGCTGGCTGACGGATCGTTGACGTTGAAGGTTGTCGAATTTAGTTGCTTGCAGAATGTGGAGGTAAGCGTAGCGGTGCAATTTATGATTGGTATTATTTTATTACCGCAATCTGCGACGTTATTATTTTCTTCGAATCGTAATATTGATCCGTTGTGTTGAACTGGAAACATGGTTATTTTTTTACAAACTAAACTAGGATTGGGGTATTTAATAATGAAATGTAAAAAATTTCAATTAAATCAGTTATAGTTAGCCCTGCAGAGTGCTCATTTACAATTTTCTTTAAATCCTCTGAATCAAAAATTACCGGATTCACTATTTGTATCTTTGCAAGTGTAATTGACAACATTAGAGTCTCAAGTTCCGAAATCATAATTCTATTTCTATTGAGCAAAGTTCGGTAAAGTTCGCCTGTCTCAATCTGTTTCTCTTTTGCAAATTTAATGATGATATTTACTGACTCTGTTAATTTATTTATTTTCTCCTGAACTTTTGAATTTATTGAAGCCTGCCTGTTTATTGAATTAGCTAATTCTTTTTGCTGGAATTTAAGTTCTTCGAAATCATTAAAGTCTGGTGTTCCTGCTATTATCTTTAGAGTTGTTCCTAGTATATTAATGCTCCTAGTTTGTCTATGATGAATGTTAACTGTTTCCAATAGATTTCTTATATGTTGTACGTCGGACTCAAGAAGTAATCTCATATGAGATAAAGGAAAGTGAACCATTAATGCCGTTGTCTCATCGGTAATTTCCGAGTACATTGAAAGATTAGTTGAGTGTCTGAGGATTTCATAATCTTTCCAAATAATAGCTTTCCCGTCCAGTATTGGGATGTATTCTGAGTTCGAGTAGTTTGTTATCTTTCCGGCTGTCATTGGTCCTAATAGTAGAAGGTATAGTATCCAAACCCTGTTAAGAATAAAGATAATGAGTACTAGAAGGATGATTCGTTTATCTAATGTTATCCTTATGTACCTCCCTCCCCTTGACAAGAACCGTTGTCCCCAAGTCGGCTTCAACCGTGACTTCCTCAAACAAGGGTGTCAACTTGTTGCCAAGTCTCTTGTTTAATTTTATCAGTATCTTATCGCCTACCTGAAAGGTCCTATCTCTCCTATCTATGTTTTGTCTCTGGAGGAGTTGCTCTTGTGCTTTAACGATTCTACTTCTTATTTCTGCTTCAAATTCTGGCGGGGATGTATGAATTATTTCTATTGGTTTCTTATTGATGACCGAATGTATTGTCTTATAGTATTCTATTGTTGCTTGGAGAATAAGGTCAACTGTATCATTTAATTGCTTTTCCAATTTCAGGCATCTGGAAATTTCTGCTAAAGTGCTGTGAAATCTTTCTACCTGTCCATTTGAGGTACTGTGCAGTGGGGGAGAATTTACAACTTCAATATTAAAATGATTTTTTAGAAGGGACTTTATTGTTCCCGAATTTAGCGATGGTTCGTTGTCGCAATATATAAATTTGGTGTGGGGATAGAAGTTCATGAGTTGCAATATTTGGGGTTCAATATCAATTATTGTCCTAGAGGCTATGGGTTGGACAATGGCGAATTTAGAGAATTTATCAAAGCAAGTCAGAAAATATTTTTTGTCTGTGGAAAATATATCGATATGAAGTATTTCTCCAACGTAGTTGGGAATGGGGGTTTCGCCGATGTATTGTTTTTGTGGGTGTCGGTCATATTTTGCCTTATTACAGATTTTACAGTTTGCGACAATTTCATTAGTCAAGCGGGTCATTTTAGGGAAAAAATAATCTTGAAGTATCTGCTTTATATTTTCTTGGGCCGCTCTGTGAGCTCTATTGTGTTCTGTAACTATGATTTCTTTCTGTTCATTTTTATCGTGGACATCAATAATCAATTTATTGGCATAGCAAAATTTGGTGGAAGGGAAGGTTTCAACTATTTTGTTTTGGATGAATGCCAAAGTTGGCAAATCGCATTTAATAGCGTTTTTTTTACTGCATCACATACTTTCTCTATTAAGGTATCCCTGTCTGAAAAGTATATGACATTTCTTGTCTTTTTCCTAAACATTATAATGATTTTCTGGGAAGCCGTAACGCCTTCTTCGATAATTATTTGGTTTCGAAAGCAATTAATTGGCTTTTCTGTGGATTCGATAGTATAGGTCAAAGACTGTTCGCTATGAATATGGGCTAGATCCGATGGAATGTCCTCCTCTAAAGCATAAATATTTTGTCTTGAAAGAGCATCGGCAACGAAGTTTTCTTTTCCCGGTTTTAAAAAAATTTGGGCATTATGCTCATCAGTGTACGCTTTCCACCTTTTGATTTTCGCGTTTGTGTTCTTGTCGGAAACGGCAAATGTAAGTGGCTGGTGGTCAGTAAATATATTTAAGTTCTTTACGCCGTAGAGATAGTTTCGAAGGGTTTTTAAAGCCCACACTATCGCAAGTAGCTCACGTTCATTTGTCGCGAAATTCAATTCGTTGTCTTTTAAGATTCTTGATATCATCGTAATTGGTTTTTTTTCTTGTGACAAAACAGTACCTAAACCAGAAGACGAAGCATCTGTGGTCAAGTCAAATGGTTTTTGGTAATCAGGGTATAGAAGCATTACGTCCTCTGAGGCTAAGATATTTTTCAATTTTTCGAAAGACAATCTTTGCTTCTCATTGAGACTTACTGGAATTTTCTTTGACTATCCAGCACTTGCTTGACCATTATCACCTTTAAGTATGTCAGCTACTGGTTTAGCTATAGATGCAAAGTCTTTTATAAAACACCTATAGTAGCCTGCTAAGCCGAGGAATGATCTTATTTGGAACAGGTTGGTAGGCTGTTCGAATTTACCAATTGCTTCTACTTTACTGGGACTGGTTGTAATGCCGCCCCGGGAAACCACGAATCCAAGATACTCGACTTTTTCCTTAAAGAAGTGGGACTTTTCTCGTGATACCCTCATGTTAGCGTTATACAGTTTGGCTAATACCCAAGCAATATGGTAGACGTGGTTTTCCATATTCTCAGAGAATATAATCACGTCATCTACATAAACATAGCACGATTTGCCAATCTGTTCGCGAAGGACGTCATCAATTGCCCGCTGAAAGATTCCGGGAGCGTTTTTTAAACCGAAGGGAAGTCTACAGAATTCGTACTTCCCATTCCCCACAGAAAATGCGGTTTTTTTCCTATCTTTTTCCGCGAGAAGGATTTGATGAAATCCTGACTTCAAATCAAGAGTTGTGAAGTATTTGGCTTGTCCGAGGTTTGAAAGAATTGCAGTGATATTGGGTATAGGGTATTTATCATCGATTGTTTTAGAATTTAATTTCCTGAAGTCGATAACAAGGCGTTTTTCCTATTTCCTTGTTCGTCTACTCCTTTTTTGTCAACTACCCACAAGGGATTATTATAAGGGGATACTGATGGTCTGATAATATTATCCCTCAACATGTCACTAGTCTCGCTATTGACAAAGTCTGAAACCCCCAACGGGTATGGATAGTGCCTAGAGTAGATCGGGTTCTCGTCTTCTGTTCGGATTGTGGCTATGATATTTGTGTTGTAAGGTAAAGCTTCGTTTGGGTCAGCGAAAACGCTTATTCTTTCTTCTAACATTTTTGTAAATTTTTCTCTGATTCCTGGGGGTACTTCTATGTCTTTTACCTCTGTAAAATTGACATTTAAACTTTTTTGGAATTGAATTTTTTCGGATCCGGACTGGGCTTTTAACGTGCTGCTTTTAAAGTCTAAAGTGGCACAAACTTCGTTTAATAGGTCCAGCCCTATTATTCCGTCAAAGCTTGTTAGATTTGGCAATAGAAAGAATGTGGCGTTGGTGCCAAAAAGATGCATAAGGCATTTTTCCTGAACTGGATTAAAGCCATGAAGTGTCTTAACCAAAAATTTTTTTTAACACTAATTACTCCTTTTAATTCTGGCATCGGTTTTATGTAATTTTTCGCTGCGCCTGTATCGATTAGTAATTTTATTGTCTTTCCTGCTATCGATCGTTCTACGAACGGTAGCAGGGAGCTATTCCTCAAAAATTTACTTCCTGGAGCTGTACTTGGTCATCGGTATCTGATACCTCAGATTCTGCCACTGTTCGATATTCTTCGTCTATCTGGCATTTGGGAGCTTCTTCTACCGATATGTGATTAATTCTTTGTTGTTTGGGCCCGGTGTATCTGGCCGTTCCACTATTTGGTCTTTTTGAAATCTGATTTTGGTATGGATCATTGTTTTGGTTTGGATATTGAGTCGGTTGTTTAAACCGCGAAGAAGTATCAATATCCATAGGCTGTGGTGGCTCCTGCTTTATATTTGGGCTATTACCAAATTGAGGTTTCTGTTTGAAAAATGGAGTTTTCATGGGATTCGGAGAATTGTTTTCCATAGCGTTTCTCTGCTCGTATCGTTGAGTTCTTTCCTCAGATTTTTTTGCAAAGCTATTTGCGAATTGGAAGCGCTCATGGTTTGACTCAACTTCCTGTGCTAGAGCCAGAGCTGATGGCAAATCTTTAGGTCTTGCCGAAAACAAAATATCGCTAAGGGATTTTTTTGTGCCAGAAATAAATACTCTTAATGCGTCGGCTCGATATTTTTCATTAAGGGAAGCAGCTATGGTGGAATCATATGTCATGATTGTTTTGTTTATTAGGAGTGTCAATTTTTTCTCGAATTCATCATAGTATTGAATGGTTGATAAATTTCCTTGTCTTAGTACAGACAACTCTTGTTCTATTATATAAATCGGTCTTTTGTCAGAGTAAGCAAAGTCAAGTCTGTTTATAATAGCTTTAAAATTTAAAGGTGTGTCGTAGGAATACAGTACCATATCAGCCGAGCCTTTAATTTTATTTCTCAGAATGTCCAGTGCCTGGTAGTGTTTAGAACTTCCATCATGACTCTCAAAAATCTTATACGCTGTATGCGCAGCTTTCCGCCACGAGACATATGTTTCAATTTTTCCCTCGAAATCGGGTACCGATTTATATCTAAAGCCTCATTACACTCGATGCCCGGAACTATCTCGGCATCTTTGAAGACTTCTACTTCTGGTACGGACGTTGTTAGGTTCTTGAATTCATTTCTAATATCCTGAATTTGTTTTTCAAATACCTGCGCCTGACCTTGCAGTGCACTGGCAACAGCACTATTGATTGCAAACTCTAATATTGCTTTCATATTTTCCTCATTCAAAGGCATTTTGTTTGTTACTTTTGTTGGTACTAATTTTTCTTTTAAATCTTTTAGTAACTCTTCTAACTCACTATCGTATTCTTTACTGTCACTTTCGCTCATAAGATATTTTTAATCTTCTTTTTTTTTATTTCGTGTTACAAAGATACAAGGCACTCTCAATAATTTTTACTTCTTTGAATTTGTATTTTTATTTTTAAACAAGCACTCTACTTACATGTCTTCTTTTAAATATGTGTAAAAATATTTTATATAGAATAATTTGCTGCTGTGTGTTGTCTTCTCTTCTTCTCGCCCTCTACGTCGGTCTGACGGTTTCGATTTCAAAGGGGGGTACGCCTCTTTGGAATTATTGTTGGTTTCTTCTGCTAGTCTCCTCTAGCCTAGTTGTTCTTTTTAACTTCTTAATTTTTTTGCTGATGATTTTTCTGTATTTTTGTTTTAGTTATTTTATATAACTTGTTGATTTTTTGTTGCAGATTTTTGTTGCTGCTTTCGTTTTAGTTATTTTTTATAACTTGTTGATTTATTTTTTTTTCTTTGCAAACTCAAATGCCGTAATGACGATGTTGATTTCTTGTTCAGGGTGTTTGAGTACTTTTTTTTACAATTAGTTGGGCGCCAGTTAATATAGTTCTTTACTTGTGCGATGTCACTAAGTATGAGATAATTAATTTGGATCGACCGATTCCGTTTATTGTACGTAAAAGACTGAAACTAAAAGTACAAAATGTTCTTATGCTAAGCTAGCCCTGACCTATAATCGCTGTGTCAGCAATTATGCTGCATGGATCAAGTTCGTCGCGACGTCCGCGCGTGTAGCGTTGTCAGCGGAGAAGCGATTGCATGGGAAGCAGAAATATAGTTGAAGGTTTGCTGCCCATGCAGAATTTAGGCCGATGACTTATGTCAGGCCGGATGTGTTAACTTATATAAGCTAACATTTCGTCGTGGCATTCGTGAGGAGCAACAACGCAAAGACCAACGAGTGCTCGCAATGCAGCAGCAGCAGAGCCAGCCGGTAGCCGAGCAGCAGAAAGCGGAGCAAAAGCAACCGAAAACACCCACACAGTCTCATTTTCCAGATCGCTGCTCAGCAGTGGTCGATCGATATCCGGCACGTGCAGTGCCCAGCCAACGAAACAATAAAAAACTGTGCAGTAAATTGTAAAGTTTATTAAATGTTGTTTAACATTTGAGAAAAAATCCAAATTCAAGAAAATAATCAGGAAATGTGCAGTAAATTGAATAATTTTGCAAATTTTGAGAAGAGAACAGAATAGCAAACTATTCAGCGAATTGTTTTAGAGCTAGGAAGTAGCTTAGTTATGCTATTTGTAGCGGATAGTGCTGTTAATAGCATAGTATAACGGGTATGTGGGTAAGGAGAAATTATTTTTAATGGAATGTGGAATTTGTGCTGGGAGCAATATGAAGACCTCCGATGAAGACCGATCCGGGGTGGACCTAGTTGCTGTAGGCGAGAACGCTATTAAAGTCGGATTGCGACAAAATTGCGGAATTGGAGACGTAAGGAGGTTGCCGGCAAGATGTGGAAAAACCAGAACAGAAGCTTCAATTTGCAGTCTCGGTTTTAATCGATAACCAATTTCAAAGTCGCATAACTGCTTTATACAAACCAGAAGCCTGCACTTATTTGAAAGGCAATTTGATTATGCAGATAAGTTGTTCAGAAATGAAAGTCGCTTCGGACTTTGAGTAGACTAATGCACGGGCGGAATAGATCGCTATGATGTGGCATATATAGCGTGTTGGCAGCCAGATACGTTTGGCCGTTGGACACATTTTGGGTCGAAGTGAGAGCTACACACTTGCGTTTTAAAAGAATTGACTCGCTTGGAAGGGGCAGGATTAATAGATTTCAGAACAGGGATTTGAGCTGTAGGGATGGACTTGTCGCATTCCATAGCTTTGAGCGCACGAGTCCGCTCGCTGAGGAAGTGAATAACGTTTTGTTAGGCTGGAAATTCTGACTTTCTTGTCAATGAATGCTCCTAGAGAGATCGAAGAGAAGAATACAATCCCAATTCTACGTGGAGACTTGAGCATGCTCCAATGCAGTGACACACCTATGAAATGTGCCATGCAACCCTCTGAGAGCCGAGTCCCACTCTTAAGTGACGTTGGAGAGGTTTTGCATCGCCTGCAGTTTTAGAATTAAGGTAGAATATTTTTTTCAAAGGAAAAATGCGGATTGTTTATATAAATAGCCAGCGCAAGTAGTCACCGTGGAACATTTCTGAGGCAACGGGTTCCGCATTGATTATTCTGAGGAGACTGGCTCCAGGTAGCTCAGGTAGCCCAGATCCAATCCTTCCAGGTCTGATGTTACTGAGTGAAGATCCTATGGGAGAAGTCAGAACAGCAGTAAGAAGTATTTTTCAAAGCTCTTAGTAAAAGAGCTAGCAGTGCCATGGAGGACAAGTTTTACCACTTCTTCACAGTCTATTAGTTGTGTACAGCCCAATAAAGCAGGCAGATCACTTCACCCTCTAAAGGCTGTAGGCTTCTACCCCGGCTTCACCCCGGATCGGTCTTTATATTGCTCCCAGCACAAATTCCACATTCCATTAAAAATAATTTCTCCTTACCCACATACCCGTTATACTATGCTATTAACAGCACTATCCGCTACAAATAGCATAACTAAGCTACTTCCTAGCTCTAAAAGAATTCGCTGAATAGTTTGCTATTCTGTTCTCTTCTCAAAATTTGCAAAATTATTCAATTTACTGCACATTTCCTGATTATTTTCTTGAATTTGGATTTTTTCTCAAATGTTAAACAACATTTAATAAACTTTACAATTTACTGCACAGTTTTTTATTGTTTCGTTGGCTGGGCACTGCACGTGCCGGATATCGATCGACCACTGCTGAGCAGCGATCTGGAAAATGAGACTGTGTGGGTGTTTTCGGTGGCTTTTGCTCCGCTTTCTGCTGCTCGGCTACCGGCTGGCTCTGCTGCTGCTGCATTGCGAGCACTCGTTGGTCTTTGCGTTGTTGCTCCTCACGAATGCCACGACGAAATGTTAGCTTATATAAGTTAACACATCCGGCCTGACATAAGTCATCGGCCTAAATTCTGCATGGGCAGCAAACCTTCAACTATATTTCTGCTTCCCATGCAATCGCTTCTCCGCTGACAACGCTACACGCGCGGACGTCGCGACGAACTTGATCCATGCAGCATAATTGCTGACACAGCGATTATAGGTCAGGGCTAGCTTAGCATAAGAACATTTTGTACTTTTAGTTTTAGTCTTTTACGTACAATAAACGGAATCGGTCGATCCAAATTAATTATCTCATACTTAGTGACATCGCACAAGTAAAGAACTATATTAACTGGCGCCCAACTAATTGTAAAAAAAAGTACTCAAACACCCTGAACAAGAAATCAACATCGTCATTACGGCATTTGAGTTTGCAAAGAAAAAAAAATAAATCAACAAGTTATAAAAAATAACTAAAACGAAAGCAGCAACAAAAATCTGCAACAAAAAATCAACAAGTTATATAAAATAACTAAAACAAAAATACAGAAAAATCATCAGCAAAAAAATTAAGAAGTTAAAAAGAACAACTAGGCTAGAGGAGACTAGCAGAAGAAACCAACAATAATTCCAAAGAGGCGTACCCCCCTTTGAAATCGAAACCGTCCGACCGACGTAGAGGGCGAGAAGAAGAGAAGACAACACACAGCAGCGAATTATTCTATATAAAATATTTTTACACATATTTAAAAGAAGACATGTAAGTAGAGTGCTTGTTTAAAAATAAAAATACAAATTCAAAGAAGTGAAAATTATTGAGAGTGCCTTGTATCTTTGTAACACTAAATAAAAAAAAGAAGATTAAAAATATCTTATGAGCGAAAGTGACAGTAAAGAATACGATAGTGAGTTAGAAGAGTTACTAAAAGATTTAAAAGAAAAATTAGTACCAACAAAAGTAACAAGCAAAATGCCTTTGAATGAGGAAAATATGAAAGCAATATTAGAGTTTGCAGTCAATAGTGCTGTTCCCAGTGCACTGCAAGGTCAGGCGCAGGTATTTGAAAAACAAATTCAGGATATTAGAAATGAATTCAAGAACCTAACAACGTCCGTACCAGAAGTAGAAGTCTTCAAAGATGCCGAGATAGTTCCGGGCATCGAGTGTAATGAGGCTTTAGATATTGTGAAATCGGTACCCGATTTCGAGGGAAAAATTGAAACATATGTCTCGTGGCGGAAAGCTGCGCATACAGCGTATAGGATTTTTGAGAGTCATGATGGAAGTTCTAAACATTACCAGGCACTGGACATTCTGAGAAATAAAATTAAAGGCTCGGCTGATATGGTACTGTATTCCTACGACACACCTTTAAATTTTAAAGCTATTATAAACAGACTTGACTTTGCTTACTCTGACAAAAGACCGATTTATATAATAGAACAAGAGTTGTCTGTACTAAGACAAGGAAATTTATCAACCATTCAATACTATGATGAATTCGAGAAAAAATTGACACTCCTAATAAACAAAACAATCATGACATATGATTCCACCATAGCTGCTTCCCTTAATGAAAAATATCGAGCCGACGCTTTAAGAGTATTTATTTCTGGCACAAAAAAATCCCTTAGCGATATTTTGTTTTCGGCAAGACCTAAAGATTTGCCATCAGCTCTGGCTCTAGCACAGGAAGTTGAGTCAAACCATGAGCGCTTCCAATTCGCAAATAGCTTTGCAAAAAAATCTGAGGAAAGAACTCAACGATACGAGCAGAGAAACGCTATGGAAAACAATTCTCCGAATCCCATGAAAACTCCATTTTTCAAACAGAAACCTCAATTTGGTAATAGCCCAAATATAAAGCAGGAGCCACCACAGCCTATGGATATTGATACTTCTTCGCGGCTTAAGCAACCGACTCAATATCCAAACCAAAACAATGATCCATACCAAAAGCAGATTTCAAAAAGACCAAATAGTGGAACGGCCAGATACACCGGGCCCAAACAACAAAGAATTAATCACATATCGGTAGAAGAAGCTCCCAAATGCCAGATAGACGAAGAATATCGAACAGTGGCAGAATCTGAGGTATCAGATACCGATGACCAAGTACAGCTCCAGGAAGTAAATTTTTTAGGAATAGCTCCCTGCTACCGTTCGTAGAACGATCGATAGCAGGAAAGACAATAAAATTACTAATCGATAAAGGCGCAGCGAAAAATTACATAAAACCGATGCCAGAATTAAAAGTAGTAATTAGTGTTAAAAAAAAATTTTTGATTAAGACACTTCATGGCTTTAATCCAGTTTAGGAAAAATGCCTTATGCATCTTTTTGGCACCAACGCCACATTCTTTCTATTGCCAAATCTAACAAGCTTTGACGGAATAATAGGGCTGGACCTATTAAACGAAGTTTGTGCCACTTTAGACTTTAAAAGCAGCACGTTAAAAACCCAGTCCGGATCCGAAAAAATTCAATTCCAAAAAAGTTTAAATGTCAATTTTACAGAGGTAAAAGACATAGAAGTACCCCCAGGAATCAGAGAAAAATTTACAAAAATGTTAGAAGAAAGAATAAGCGTTTTCGCTGACCCAAACGAAGCTTTACCTTACAACACAAATATCATAGCCACAATCCGAACAGAAGACGAGAACCCGATCTACTCTAGGCACTATCCATACCCGTTGGGGGTTTCAGACTTTGTCAATAGCGAGACTAGTGACATGTTGAGGGATAATATTATCAGACCATCAGTATCCCCTTATAATAATCCCTTGTGGGTAGTTGACAAAAAAGGAGTAGACGAACAAATAAATAGGAAAAACGCCTTGTTATCGACTTCAGGAAATTAAATTCTAAAACAATCGATGATAAATACCCTATACCCAATATCACTGCAATTCTTTCAAACCTCGGACAAGCCAAATACTTCACAACTCTTGATTTGAAGTCAGGATTTCATCAAATCCTTCTCGCGGAAAAAGATAGGAAAAAAACCGCATTTTCTGTGGGGAATGGGAAGTACGAATTCTGTAGACTTCCCTTCGGTTTAAAAAACGCTCCCGGAATCTTTCAGCGGGCAATTGATGACGTCCTTCGCGAACAGATTGGCAAATCGTGCTATGTTTATGTAGATGACGTGATTATATTCTCTGAGAATATGGAAAACCACGTCTACCATATTGCTTGGGTATTAGCCAAACTGTATAACGCTAATATGAGGGTATCACGAGAAAAGTCCCACTTCTTTAAGGAAAAAGTCGAGTATCTTGGATTCGTGGTTTCCCGGGGCGGCATTACAACCAGTCCCAGTAAAGTAGAAGCAATTGGTAAATTCGAACAGCCTACCAACCTGTTCCAAATATGATCATTCCTCGGCTTAGCAGGCTACTATAGGTGTTTTATAAAAGACTTTGCATCTATAGCTAAACCATTAGCTGACATACTTAAAGGTGATAATGGTTAAGCAAGTGCTGGATAGTCAAAGAAAATTCCAGTAATACTCAATGAGAAGCAAAGATTGTCTTTCGAAAAATTGAAAAATATCTTAGCCTCAGAGGACGTAATGCTTCTATACCCTGATTACCAAAAACCATTTGACTTGACCACAGATGCTTCGTCTTCTGGTTTAGGTGCTGTTTTGTCACAAGAAAAAAAACCAATTACGATGATATCAAGAATCTTAAAAGACAACGAATTGAATTTCGCGACAAATGAACGTGAGCTACTTGCGATAGTGTGGGCTTTAAAAACCCTTCGAAACTATCTTAAATATATTTACTGACCACCAGCCACTTACATTTGCCGTTTTCGACAAGAACACAAACGCGAAAATCAAAAGGTGGAAAGCGTACACTGATGAGCATAATGCCCAAATTTTTTTAAAACCGGGAAAAGAAAACTTCGTTGCCGATGCTCTTTCAAGACAAAATATTTATGCTTTAGAGGAGGACATTCCATCGGATCTAGCCACTATTCATAGCGAATAGTCTTTGACCTATACTATCGAATCCACAGAAAAGCCAATTAATTGCTTTCGAAACCAAATAATTATCGAAGAAGGCGTTACGGCTTCCCAGAAAATCATTATAATGTTTAGGAAAAAGACAAGAAATGTCATATACTTTTCAGACAGGGATACCTTAATAGAGAAAGTATGTGATGCAGTAAAAAAAACGCTATTAAATGCGATTTGCCAACTTTGGCATTCATCCAAAACAAAATAGTTGAAACCTTCCCTTCCACCAAATTTTGCTATGCCAATAAATTGATTATTGATGTCCACGATAAAAATGAACAGAAAGAAATCATAGTTACAGAACACAATAGAGCTCACAGAGCGGCCCAAGAAAATATAAAGCAGATACTTCAAGATTATTTTTTCCCTAAAATGACCCGCTTGACTAATGAAATTGTCGCAAACTGTAAAATCTGTAATAAGGCAAAATATGACCGACACCCACAAAAACAATACATCGGCGAAACCCCCATTCCCAACTACGTTGGAGAAATACTTCATATCGATATATTTTCCACAGACAAAAAATATTTTCTGACTTACGTTGATAAATTCTCTAAATTCGCCATTGTCCAACCCATAGCCTCTAGGACAATAATTGATATTGAACCCCAAATATTGCAACTCATGAACTTCTATCCCCACACCAAATTTATATATTGCGACAACGAACCATCGCTAAATTCGGGAACAATAAAGTCCCTTCTAAAAAAAGCATTTTAATGTTGAAGTTGTAAATTCTCCCCCACTGCACAGTACCTCAAATGGACATGTAGAAAGATTTCACAGCACTTTAGCAGAAATTGCCAGATGCCTGAAATTGGAAAAGAAATTAAATGATACAGTTGACCTTATTCTCCAAGCAACAATAGAATACTATAAGACAATACATTCGGTCATCAATAAGAAACCAATAGAAATAATTCATACATCCCCGCCAGAATTTGAAGCAGAAATAAGAAGTAGAATCGTTAAAGCACAAGAGCAACTCCTCCAGAGACAAAACATAGATAGGAGAGATAGGACCTTTCAGGTAGGCGATAAGATACTGATAAAATTAAACAAGAGACTTGGCAACAAGTTGACACCCTTGTTTGAGGAAGTCACGGTTGAAGCCGACTTGGGGACAACGGTTCTTGTCAAGGGGAAGGAGGTACATAAGGATAACATTAGATAAACGAATCATCCTTCTAGTACTCATTCTCTTTATTCTTAACAGGGTTTGGATACTATACCTTCTACTATTAGGACCAATGACAGCCGGAAAGATAACAAACTACTCGAACTCAGAATACATCCCAATACTGGACGGGAAAGCTATTATTTGGAAAGATTATGAAATCCTCAGACACTCAACTAATCTTTCAATGTACTCGGAAATTACCGATGAGACAACGGCATTAATGGTTCACTTTCCTTTATCTCATATGAGATTACTTCTTGAGTCCGACGTACAACATATAAGAAATCTATTGGAAACAGTTAACATTCATCATAGACAAACTAGGAGCATTAATATACTAGGAACAACTCTAAAGATAATAGCAGGAACACCAGACTTTAATGATTTCGAAGAACTTAAATTCCAGCAAAAAGAATTAGCTAATTCAATAAACAGGCAGGCTTCAATAAATTCAAAAGTTCAGGAGAAAATAAATAAATTAACAGAGTCAGTAAATATCATCATTAAATTTGCAAAAGAGAAACAGATTGAGACAGGCGAACTTTACCGAACTTTGCTCAATAGAAATAGAATTATGATTTCGGAACTTGAGACTCTAATGTTGTCAATTACACTTGCAAAGATACAAATAGTGAATCCGGTAATTTTTGATTCAGAGGATTTAAAGAAAATTGTAAATGAGCACTCTGCAGGGCTAACTATAACTGATTTAATTGAAATATCTTATGATAACGTAATATTAGATAATAATTTTTTACATTTCATTATTAAATACCCCAATCCTAGTTTAGTTTGTAAAAAATAACCATGTTTCCAGTTCAACACAACGGATCAATATTACGATTCGAAGAAAATAATAACGTCGCAGATTGCGGTAATAAAATAATACCAATCATAAATTGCACCGCTACGCTTACCTCCACATTCTGCAAGCAACTAAATTCGACAACCTTCAACGTCAACGATCCGTCAGCCAGCCTGATCCGTGACTGCACGTCATGTATCTCCCATCGGACTGCTCTCTTGCGCACGCAATCCTCGCTCACGAAGCTGCGTGGGTCACCGGTGTCGATTGCGGCCGCAATCTCCACCTTCGCGACAATCCTTCCTTTTCTTACCGTTAACGGCCGCCTCCATTTCTCACTATTGGTTAGTGGGCGCCGCACCTGCGAAGGGCGCCCATGACCGTTTACTGCCTCCGTTCGATACCAGCACTCCTGGGTGTTCCTTCCCGTTCTACCGCTCAGGCTGCAAAACACCACCTGCGCATTAGGACATTCCCTAGCGAAGTGTCCTGCCTGCGCGCACCGATAACAGCCCCGACGTGGATCGGATCTTGGTCCGATATCCTGGCCATCATACAGTGAGTCGCCTCCTTTGGCTTCAAAAATTCGACCTCGCATCTGTCGAACTGTATTCCGTCGGTTGCGAACGGAACGGATTATCGGGCCGACTCTCTGCTGGCTTTGTCCAAGCGAAGGGTTCGGAGCCTTTCCTGGGGCGCACGGCGCCATGCATTGGCTATCGACCGTTCCAAAAGTCAGAATCGAAAAGCTCAAGCTCTCCAACTGAACAAAATTCGACAACCTCTTTAGCATCTCCTCTACTTGGCCGTCGCTTTCCAAACCGAATTCTTGGGTTATGGCGATCAGCTCCTCTTTGCAACGCTGATACACCCATCGCACGCACGCTCACCCCCGGATTCTGGCACTCACCCAATTCCATTTGTAGTTTCGTATGTGTGTGTGTCTGGCTTCTTTCTCGACGCACCTGAGCTTCGTTGCGCTATGTCATTTAAACTGTCTTTCTTCTGTTTGCACTGTGCACACGATCCACAATCGTTTTATTTTATTTTTTTTTTAAATTGAATTTGTGAGAAAAAGACTTCTCTTATCTTTTTTGTTTTCACCTTACAAAAAAATGGTCTCGTCCTACTGTGCACTTGTCCGGATTATTTTCTTTCTTGATTTATTCACAATCTTCATGGAAAAAAAAATCTCTTAAAAAAATTCTTATAGCACAATTAGAGTTATTTCGAAATTATTGGCTCTCGGCCCACTGTTCATTTCATCAGAGTTACAATTCTTATCTCTTGGCCCACTGTTCAACTCACTAAAATTGCCTCAGAGTTCTTGGTTCTCGGCCCACTGTTTGTCACGACACTTACAGCATTGAATTGTGGATTGACTGCGACATAAAGTATTTGAATATTTAAAACTAGTTGGCGTTCTATAATAATTAAATATTTTCTTGGCATTTTTAGTCAATTTATATCAACTTAGCATTTAAATCTGAACAAAAGTTTTTGCAAAACGTTGAGAAATTATGCCCGAGCATACCTATAAGTTAACACATCCGGCCTGACATAAGTCATCGGCCTAAATTCTGCATGGGCAGCAAACCTGCAACTATATTTCTGCTTCCCATGCAATCGCTTCTCCACTGACAACGCTACACGCGCGGACGTCGCGACGAACTTGATCCATGCAGCATAATTGCTGACACAGCGATTATAGGTCAGGGCTAGCTTAGCATAAGAACATTTTGTACTTTTAGTTAATTATCTCATACTTAGTGACATCGCACAAGTAAAGAACTATATTAACTGGCGCCCAACTAATTGTAAAAAAAAAGTACTCAAACACCCTGAGCAAGAAATCAACATCGTCATTACGGCATTTGAGTTTGCAAAGAAAAAAAAATAAATCAACAAGTTATAAAAAATAACTAAAACGAAAGCAGCAACAAAAATCTGCAACAAAAAATCAACAAGTTATATAAAATAACTAAAACAAAAATACAGAAAAATCATCAGCAAAAAAATTAAGAAGTTAAAAAGAACAACTAGGCTAGAGGAGACTAGCAGAAGAAACCAACAATAATTCCAAAGAGGCATACCCCCCTTTGAAATCGAAACCGTCAGACCGACGTAGAGGGCAAGAAGAAGAGAAGACAACACACAGCAGCGAATTATTCTATATAAAATATTTTTACACATATTTAAAAGAAGACATGTAAGTAGAGTGCTTGTTTAAAAATAAAAATACAAATTCAAAGAAGTGAAAATTATTGAGAGTGCCTTGTATCTTTGTAGCACGAAATAAAAAAAAAGAAGATTAAAAATATCTTATGAGCGAAAGTGACAGTAAAGAATACGATAGTGAGTTAGAAGAGTTACTAAAAGATTTAAAAGAAAAATTAGTACCAACAAAAGTAACAAACCGAATGACTTTAAATGAGGAAAATATGAAAGCAATATTAGAGTTTGCAGTCAATAGTGCTGTTGCCAGTGCACTGCAAGGTCAGGCGCAGGTATTTGAAAAACAAATTCAGGATATTAGAAATGAATTCAAGAACTTAACAACGTCCGTACCAGAAGTAGAAGTCTTCAAAGATGCCGAGATAGTTCCGGGCATCGAGTGTAATGAGGCTTTAGATATTGTGAAATCGGTACCCGATTTCGAGGGAAAAATTGAAACATATGTCTCGTGGCGGAAAGCTGCGCATACAGCGTATAGGATTTTTGAGAGTCATGATGGAAGTTCTAAACATTACCAGGCACTGGACATTCTGAGAAATAAAATTAAAGGCTCGGCTGATATGGTACTGTCTTCCTACGACACACCTTTAAATTTTAAAGCTATTATAAACAGACTTGACTTTGCTTACTCTGACAAAAGACCGATTTATATAATAGAACAAGAGTTGTCTGTACTAAGACAAGGAAATTTATCAACCATTCAATACTATGATGAATTCGAGAAAAAATTGATACTCCTAATAAACAAAACAATCATGACATATGATTCCACCATAGCTGCTTCCCTTAATGAAAAATATCGAGCCGACGCATTAAGAGAATTTATTTCTGGCACAAAAAAATCCCTTAGCGATATTTTGTTTTCGGCAAGACCTAAAGATTTGCCATCAGCTCTGGCTCTAGCACAGGAAGTTGAGTCAAACCATGAACGCTTCCAATTCGCAAATAGCTTTACAAAAAAATCTGAGGAAAGAACTCAACGATACGAGCAGAGAAACGCTATGGAAAACAATTCTCCGAATCCCATGAAAACTCCATTTTTCTAACAGAAACCTCAATTTGGTAATAGCCCAAATATAAAGCAGGAGCCACCACAGCCTATGGATATTGATACTTCTTCGCGGTTTAAACAACCGACTCAATATCCAAACCAAAACAATGATCCATACCAAAATCAGATTTCAAAAAGACCAAATAGTGGAACGGCCAGATACACCGGGCCCAAACAACAAAGAATTAATCACATATCGGTAGAAGAAGCTCCCAAATGCCAGATAGACGAAGAATATCGAACAGTGGCAGAATCTGAGGTATCAGATACCGATGACCAAGTACAGCTCCAGGAAGTAAATTTTTTAGGAATAGCTCCCTGCTACCGTTCGTAGAACGATCGATAGCAGGAAAGACAAAAAAAATTAAAAGTAGTAATTAGTGTTAAAAAAAAATTTTTGGTTAAGACACTTCATGGCTTTAATCCAGTTCAGGAAAAATGCCTTATGCATCTTTTTGGCACCAACGCCACATTCTTTCTATTGCCAAATCTAACAAGCTTTGACGGAATAATAGGGCTGGACCTATTAAACGAAGTTTGTGCCACTTTAGACTTTAAAAGCAGCACGTTAAAAACCCAGTCCGGATCCGAAAAAATTCAATTCCAAAAAAGTTTAAATGTCAATTTTACAGAGGTAAAAGACATAGAAGTACCCCCAGGAATCAGAGAAAAATTTACAAAAATGTTAGAAGAAAGAATAAGCGTTTTCGCTGACCCAAACGAAGCTTTACCTTACAACACAAATATCATAGCCACAATCCGAACAGAAGACGAGAACCCGATCTACTCTAGGCACTATCCATACCCGTTGGGGGTTTCAGACTTTGTCAATAGCGAGACTAGTGACATGTTGAGGGATAATATTATCAGACCATCAGTATCCCCTTATAATAATCCCTTGTGGGTAGTTGACAAAAAAGGAGTAGACGAACAAGGAAATAGGAAAAACGCCTTGTTATCGACTTCAGGAAATTAAATTCTAAAACAATCGATGATAAATACCCTATACCCAATATCACTGCAATTCTTTCAAACCTCGGACAAGCCAAATACTTCACAACTCTTGATTTGAAGTCAGGATTTCATCAAATCCTTCTCGCGGAAAAAGATAGGAAAAAAACCGCATTTTCTGTGGGGAATGGGAAGTACGAATTCTGTAGACTTTCCTTCGGTTTAAAAAACGCTCCCGGAATCTTTCAGCGGGCAATTGATGACGTCCTTCGCGAACAGATTGGCAAATCGTGCTATGTTTATGTAGATGACGTGATTATATTCTCTGAGAATATGGAAAACCACGTCTACCATATTGCTTGGGTATTAGCCAAACTGTATAACGCTAACATGAGGGTATCACGAGAAAAGTCCCACTTCTTTAAGGAAAAAGTCGAGTATCTTGGATTCGTGGTTTCCCGGGGCGGCATTACAACCAGTCCCAGTAAAGTAGAAGCAATTGGTAAATTCGAACAGCCTACCAACCTGTTCCAAATAAGATCATTCCTCGGCTTAGCAGGCTACTATAGGTGTCTTATAAAAGACTTTGCATCTATAGCTAAACTATTAACTGACATACTTAAGGGTGATAATGGTCAAGCAAGTGCTGGATAGTCAAAGAAAATTCCAGTAAGTCTCAATGAGAAGCAAAGATTGTCTTTCGAAAAATTGAAAAATACTTAGCCTCAGAGGACGTAATGCTTCTATACCCTGATTACCAAAAACCATTTGACTTGACCACAGATGCTTCGTCTTCTGGTTTAGGTGCTGTTTTGTCACAAGAAAAAAAACCAATTACGATGATATCAAGAATCTTAAAAGACAACGAATTGAATTTCGCGACAAATGAACGTGAGCTTCTTGCGATAGTGTGGGCTTTAAAAACCCTTCGAAACTATCTCTACGGCGTAAAGAATTTAAATATATTTACTGACCACCAGCCACTTACATTTGCCGTTTCCGACAAGAACACAAACGCGAAAATCAAAAGGTGGAAAGCGTACACTGATGAGCATAATGCCCAAATTTTTTAAAAACCGGGAAAAGAAAACTTCATTGCCGATGCTCTTTCAAGACAAAATATTTATGCTTTAGAGGAGGACATTCCATCGGATCTAGCCACTATTCATAGCGAACAGTCTTTGACCTATACTATCGAATCCACAGAAAAGTTAATTTCGAAGCCAAATAATTATCGAAGAAGGCGTTACGGCTTCCCAGAAAATCATTAAATTGTTTGGGAAAAAGACAAGAAATGTCATATACTTTTCAGACAGGGATACCTTAATAAGAAAGTATGTGATGCAGTAAAAAAAGACGTAGTAAACGCTATTAAATGCGATTTGCGAACTTTGGCATTCATCCAAAACAAAATAGTTGAAACCTTCCCTTCCACCATATTTTGCTATGCCAATAAATTGATTATTGATGTCCACGATAAAAACGAACAGAAAGAAATCATAGTTACAGAACACAATAGAGCTCACAGAGCGGCCCAAGAAAATATAAAGCAGATACTTCAAGATTATTTTTTCCCTAAAATGACCCGCTTGACTAATGAAATTGTCGCAAACTGTAAAATCTGTAATAAGGCAAAATATGACCGACACCCACAAAAGCAATACATCGGCGAAACCCCCATTCCCAACTAAGTTGGAGAAATACTTCATATCGATATATTTTCCACAGACAAAAAATATTTTCTGACTTGCGTTGATAAATTCTCTAAATTCGCCATTGTCCAACCCATAGCCTCTAGGAAAATAATTGATCCGTGACTGCACGTCCTGTATCTCCCATCGGACTGCTCTCTTGCGCACGCAATCCTCGCTCACGAAGCTGCGTGGGGCACCGGTGTCGATTGCGGCCGCAATCTCCACCTTCGCGACAATCCTTCCTTTTCTTACCGTTAACGGCCGCCTCCATTTCTCACTATTGGTTAGTGGGCGCCGCACCTGCGAAGGGCGCCCATGACCGTTTACTGCCTCCGTTCGATACCAGCACTCCTGGGTGTTCCTTCCCGTTCTTCCGCTCAGGCTGCAAAACACCACCTGCGCATTAGGACATTCCCTAGCGAAGTGCCCTGCCTGCGCGCACCGATAACAGCCCCGACGTGAATCGGATCTTGGTCCGATATCCTGGGCCATCATACAGTGAGTCGCCTCCTTTGGCTTCAAAAATTCGACCTCGCATCTGTCGAACTGTATTCCGTCGGTTGCGAACGGAACGGATTATCGGGCCGACTCTCTGCTGGCTTTGTCCAAGCGAAGGGTTCGGAGCCTTTCCTGGGGAGCACGGCGCCATGCATTGGCTATCGACCGTTCCAAAAGTCAGAAGCGAAAAGCTCAAGCTCTCCAACTGAACAAAATTCGACAACCTCTTTAGCATCTCCTCTACTTGGCCGTCGCTTTCCAAACCGAATTCTTGGGTTATGGCGATCATCTCTTCTTTGCAACGCTGATACACCCATCGCACGCACACTCACCCCCGGATTCTGGCACTCACCCAATTCCATTTGTAGTTTCGTATGTGTGTGTGTCTGGCTTCTTTCTCGACGCACCTGAGCTTCGTTGCGCTATGTCATTTAAACTGTCTTTCTTCTGTTTGCACTGTGCACACGATCCACAATCGTTTTATTTTATTTTTTTTTTAAATTGAATTTGTGAGAAAAAGACTTCTCTTATCTTTTTTGTTTTCACCTTACAAAAAAATGGTCTCGTCCTACTGTGCACTTGTCCGGATTATTTTCTTTCTTGATTTATTCACAATCTTCATGGAAAAAAAAAATCTCTTAAAAAAATTCTTATAGCACAATTTGGCCCTTGGCCCACTGTCACTCCATTAGAGTTATTTCGAAATTATTGGCTCTCGGCCCACTGTTCATTTCATCAGAGTTACAATTCTTATCTCTTGGCCCACTGTTCAACTCACTAAAATTGCCTCAGAGTTCTTGGTTCTCGGCCCTCTGTTTGTCACGACACTTACAGCATTGAATTGTGGATTGACTGCGACATAAAGTATTTGAATATTTAAAACTAGTTGGCGTTCTATAATAATTAAATATTTTCTTGGCATTTTTAGTCAATTTATATCAACTTAGCATTTAAATCTGAACAAAAGTTTTTGCAAAACGTTGAGAAATTATGCCCGAGCATACCTATAAGTTAACACATCCGGCCTGACATAAGTCATCGGCCTAAATTCTGCATGGGCAGCAAACCTGCAACTATATTTCTGCTTCCCATGCAATCGCTTCTCCACTGACAACGCTACACGCGCGGACGTCGCGACGAACTTGATCCATGCAGCATAATTGCTGACACAGCGATTATAGGTCAGGGCTAGCTTAGCATAAGAACATTTTGTACTTTTAGTTTTAGTCTTTTACGTACAATAAACGGAATCGGTCGATCCAAATTAATTATCTCATACTTAGTGACATCGCACAAGTAAAGAACTATATCAACTTATACATTCACGGGAAAACAACCATTATCATTTCCGATTTCTGATTGCATCTAAAATTCTAGGGATGTACGGTGTACGAAGACTTTATTGGAGCCATTTTTATTTGTAACTCTTAAGAAATGAACATTTTGGTATAATGTTTCTCTGCTCAATACAGTTTAATAAACTTAAAATAATACGACTGCATTTAAGTTTTGATTCCCTTTATAAGTGTTATTCGGTCTCAATGAAAAAAGGTTCTGCTGTACGAAGAAATTTTTGGTACACTGTATATGAAAATACAAAATTGATCTACTGATAGTTTTTAGCAACGGACTAGCCGTTAATATGTTGGGCAAAAGTCAAACTGTGTGGCCGGATGCATTGACTGTTCAGGGTAGAGATATGCTTTGCTGTGCTTCTAGTTTTTATTTAAAAGTCAATACGCGACGACACAAGTCGTCTCAATAAATACAGCTTCGATAATAGTCGTAAAACGTTTATTCTTTATTGTTGTCTAGGCTCAAGGATAGCAACCGAAGGCCAGTTGGCTTAAGGCAGATCACGAAATGGCGGTAAGGGCTGCAGTTAAAGAGATCGAGAGTTACAACCCGTACGCCCAAAATGATGGCTCAGTTAATTTTTTTTGAGAGCATACCCGGTTTCCGTTCATTGAACGATCAAATCGCCAAACCATACTCGGTGAACTCAATACATGGTTAAACCGAAATAAGGCAAAAGTGCCTAATGAACATTTTCGGGAACTGTCCCTCATTCTTCCTATTGAACACTTTCAGCTCGTTTGACTCCATTATAGGCTTCGACCTGTTAACACAGGCTGGGGTCAAGTTAAACTTAGCAAACAATGCTCTGGAATATCATTCCACCTCTGAAAAACTTCAGTACCACAGTTGCGCTGATGTAAGTTTCACCGATGTCAATGACATTGTAGTTCCTATCTACATCGAAATGGAGTTCAAGACCATGATCATTAAGAGGAAAGAAGCCTTTTCAATAGCAAACAAAGCTCTGCCTTTCAACACCGCTGTCATTGCTACAATTCATACAGTGGATTCTCCAAAAACCATTAGATGATGTTCTAAGGGGAAAAATAGGAAAGATATGTTACGTCTACGTAGATGTCATAGTCTTCTCAGAGAATGAAATAGACTACGTTCACCACATTGACACCGTGCTGAAATGTCTAATCAATGCTAACATGAGAGTAAGCCAGGAAAAGACTAGGTGTTTTGAAGAAAGCGTAGAATACCTCAGCTTCATAGTAAGCAAAGACGGAGCAAAGTCTGATCCATAAAAAGTTAAAACTATTCAAAAATACCTTGAACCGAAAAGCGTTTACAGTGTCAGACCTTTCATAGGATTAGCAAGCTACTACAGAGCCGCTATAGCGCGTCCAATTGCAGATATACTGAAGGGAGATAACGACTCGGTGAGTAGACATATGTCAAAAAAATCCTTGTTGGGGTCAATGATACTCAACGTAACGCATTTTAACGTCTGTGCAACATTTTGGCATCAGAAAATGTCATGTATCCAGACTTTGAAAAACCTTTTGACCACCGATGCCTCAGCTAATGGCATTGGCGCAGTACTATCTCAAGAAGGTAGGCCCATCTCAATGATATCTCGCACACTAAAATAGGCCGAGCTAAACTTAGAGAACTGCTGGCTACTCTCTAACAATGACCACCAGCCTCTCACGTTCGCGGTAGCTAACAAAAACACGAACGCAAAAATTAAAATTATTATTATTAAATTGAATGGAAGGCATACATCGACCAACACAATGCCAAGGTTTTTAATAAGTTGCCGATGCCCTCTCCAGGCAGAACGATAACGCTCTGTAAGATGAGCACCGATCGGACGCTGCAACCATTCACAGCAAACTTTCACTGACCTACACGGTCGAGGCCACTGATAAACCACTAAATTCCTTCAGGAACCAAATGATCCTGGAAGAAGCACGTTTTTTGCTAAAGCGGAATCTAATGCTGTTCCGCAGCAAAACACGCAACTTAATCAGTTTCACCGACAAGACAGCATCATCGAAGCTCTTAAAGAAGTCGTGAACCTGAACCTGAAGTCGTAAACGGTATTCACTGCGACCTACCCATCTAAGCAAGCTTCCAACATATCCTAATTTCCCACTTCCTGGTCACCCAATTTCGTCACTGTAAAGACTTTGTGGAAGACATATCCGGTAAAAGTGAGCAGTTAAAAATTGTCACAGCTGAGCAGAAAAATTTCAAACAAGTCCTTCGCGACTACTTTTTTCCCAATATGAGCAGCTTATGCAAAGAAGTGGTTGCAAACTGCAGAGTCTGCATCAAAGCCAAATATGGCAGGCACAACAAGAAACAAGAGCTCGGGGAAACCCCCATCTCAAGCTATACAGGCAAAATGTTACACATTGACATTCTCTTAGCCGATAGGAAACAGTTCTTAACATGTGTTGATAAGTTCTCTAAATTTGCAGTTGTACAACCAATACTGTCCAGAACGATTGTCGACATCACAGGTCCCTTGTTACAGCTTGTAAACATTTTTCCTAATACCAGTACGGTATATTGCAACAATGAGGCCGCTTTCAACTCTGAAACCATAGATTCTATGCTCAGAAACAACTACGGCATTGACATTGTGAACGCGCAACCGCTTCATAGCTCATCAAATGGCCAAGTTGAACGGTTTCATAGCACCTTAACAGAAATCGCAAGATGTCATGGGGTATCCACGTTCATATATACGGACAGACAGACGGACGTAGGCACGGACGGATATAGTGTTTTTGTGATAATATATGTTAAAGGCAGAAGGAGGTGTGGCAGACCCCATAAAGTATACATATTCTTGATCTGGAAACATACTCTTGATCGGACGAGCTGAGTCGATATAGCCATGTCCGCCTTTCCGTCCGTCCGTCTGTATGAACGCAGCGATCTCGTAAACACCCCGGAAATTTTAAATGTATACTCGTTTATAAAATACGCAGTACCATTTCATCATTTTCGATAACTCATTCCAATTCCTTTTAAAGATAAAAGCCGATAATTTGATTTCATTTACCGTATAAGGTTACTTGTATACCGTTAAAGTAAGAAGATTCAGATTTACAGTGTATATTCGTGTTATAAATACAAAGGATAAGAATTTGGGATTTTTCACTGCAAATTCGCGAAAAAAAACCTATTTCAAATACAAGAGGCTTGCTTTGGCAAATATAAGTTAGAAGTTGTTGGTTAGTTATTTGTGCATAGTTACGAAATAACACAATTCCACTTGATACGTCAGTTCAGCTTTATTGTTGAAATTAGACTTCTTTTTGCGTTAGTTTGCTATAACTTTTATCAAGTATTGAATTTTATTTAATTTTAACTTAATTTTATTTAACCCGTCTACTTTGGCTGGGCACTGCATGTGCCGGATATCGATCGACCACTGCTGAGCAGCGATCTGGAAAATGAGACTGTGTGGGTGTTTTCGGTTGCTTTTGCTCCGCTTTCTAATGCTCGGCTACCGGCTGGCTCTGCTGCTGCTGCATTGCGAGCACTCGTTGCTCTTTGCGTTGTTGCTCCTCACGAATGCCACGACGAAGTGTTAACTCCTCCCTAGATTGAAGACCGTCCTCGGATTTCCTTAAATCTTCAAGGACAGCTCTCAGAGAGGTTTGCTGTTTATTTGCTTTCCATTTCCGATACATCTTGGAAAGGAAGAATCCTATGACCAGAAGAAAGATGATGAGTGCAGTAAACGTCGCAGGCCAGGTTACCAGTTTCTTTCGACGTCTCCGATGTATTGTAGATTTTCGAAGTTTAGCCTCTGAAGATAAGGTAGGCTCAAGATTTCTTGGTGACCAGTGATGTTGAGGAGAGTTGATGTTGAAGAACCTGGATGTCTTCGGACGCTGCTCCCCATGTTTTTGTATAGGGAACCGTTGATATCAATTTCCTCGTCGAATGTCAGCAGGAATGTACCATGGATAAATTTTTCTACTCCGCTGTCCATTCTTATTGTAGCCGTTTCCTCGTTTAGTATGAGGATACCATTTCCAGCGGCTGAAGGTGACTGGAACGTGTACTACAATGTGCGATACCCCCAGAGTGTAGCTGTTGTGCGCATGTTGCTGAAGGTAGCTGCTTACAGAATGTCGAAGTGAGCGTAGCACTACAATTTCCGATTGGAA
This sequence comes from Drosophila anceps, assembly GCA_035045945.1. NCBI lineage: Eukaryota > Metazoa > Arthropoda > Insecta > Diptera > Drosophilidae > Drosophila > Drosophila anceps. The sequence continues at coordinate 49,292 of JAWNON010000165.1, forward strand.
AAATGTTAATTTGGCAGTCAGCAATGTTTTTGTCGCCATTAAAGTTTAGTATTGTGCCATTTCGCTGAGCAGGAAAAATGATTATCTTTTTACATACTAAACTAGGATTAGGGTATTTAATCATAAAGCGTACAAATTTATCGTTTAACAATACGTTATATAAGCTATTTCCATTAAGTCGGCTACAGTTATGTCTGAAGAGTGCTCATTTAAAATTTCTTTTATGTCTTCTGAGTCAAGAATTACCGGATTTATGATTTGAATCTTAGCGAGTGTAATAGATAATATTATGGTTTCATGTTCTGAAATTACAATTCTATTCCTTGTTACATAGAGGTGTCCTGAATCAATCTGTGTTTCCTTTGTAAATTTAATTTTAATGTTTATAGATTCTGTTAAGTTGCTAATTTTCCTTATACCTTTTCGAAAAGTGTTCTCATATGACCTATATCGGACTCCAAAATTTTTTTATGTGGGACTGTGGGAAATGTATCATTAACGAATTTGTTTCCTCGGCGATTTCCAAGTACATGCTGAAATTAAAAGGAATGTCTAAGAAATTTGAACTCCTTCCAAATAACAGCGTTTCTGTCCATTATCGGGATATAGTCCGAGTTTGTGTAGTCAGTGATTTTTCCGGTTGTTATCGTTAAATAATAAATAATAATAAAATCCAAGTCCTAATAAAGATATTAGATATTAGAATCTGTAACGTAAGGATATAAGTTTATCTTAAATTATCCTTATGTACCTCCCCCCCCCCCTTTATAAGAACCGTTGTCCCCAAATCGGCTTCCACAATAACCTCCTCAAACAGGGGAGTTAACTTATTTCCAAGCATTTTGTTTAATTTCATGAGGACTTTGTCTCCTACCTGGAAAGTTCTATTTCTTCTGTTAATGTTATGATGTTGTAATAGTAATTCCTGTGCTTTAATGATTCTATTTCTTATTACTGTTTCAAATTCCGGTGCCGATGAATGTATTATATCTATTGGCTTTTTTCCTACAACTGAGTGAATTGTTTTGTTATATTCTATTGTTGCATGTATAATTAATTGGACTGTGTCGTTTAATCGTTTTTCTAGTTTTAAACATCTGGCAATTTCCGCGAGAGTACTGTGGAATCTCTCTACTTGCCCATTTGATGTACTATGGAGCGGAGGGGAATTTACAATGTCGATGTTAAAATGACTTTTTAAGAGTGTTTTAATTGTTCCTGAATTTAGGGATGGTTCGTTGTCGCAGTATATAATTTTAGCGTTAGGGTAAAAATTGATCAACTGCAAAATGTTTGGTTCGATGTCTATTATGGTTCTTGAAGCTATTGGTTGGACAATTGCAAATTTTGAGAATTTATCGATACAGGCTAAGAAATATTTTTTGTCTGTTGAAAAGATGTCTATGTGCAGAATTTCACCTACCTGGTTGGGGATTGGTGTTTCACCAATGACTTGTTTTTGTGGATGTCGGTCATATTTTGCCTTATTGCAAATCTTGCAATTTGCAACTATTTCATTTGCTAAACGAGTCATCTTGGGGAAATAATAATCCTCAATAATTTGTTTTATGTTTTCCTGAACTGCTCTATGAGCTCTGTTATGTTCTGCACTTATTATTTCTTTTTGCTCGTTTTGATCGACGACGTCCATAGTCAATTTGTTGGAATGCCAAAATTTAGTTGAAGGAAACCTTTCAACTAACGTGTTTTGAATAAATGCTAATGTCGGTACATCGCATTTAATCGCATTCACTTCCTTTTTTTTTATCCACATCACACACTTTCTCGATTAAATTTTCTCTGTTTGTGAAGTGTATGAAATGTCGTGTTTTTTGTCTAAGCATAATAATCATTTTTTCAGAAGCCATAATGCCTTCTTCAATAATTATTTGGTTTCGGAAACAATTCACCGGTTTATCTGTAGACTCGATAGTGTATGTTAGCGATAATTCGCTATGTATAGTAGCCAGATCAGATGGAGCATTTTCTTCTAAAGCATAAAGGTTCTGTCTTGAGAGAGCATCAGCGACAAAATTTTCCTTTCCTGGTTTAAAGAAAATGTGAGCATTATGCTCATCGATGAAGGATTTCCATCTCTTTATTTTCGCATTTGGGTTTTTGTCCGAGACTGCAAATGTAAGTGACTGGTGATCGGTATAAATGTTTAAGTTTTTTACCCCATACAGATAGTTCCTTAGCGTTTTTAAGGCCCAAACTATCGCGAGTGGCTCACGTTCATTTGTTGCGAAATTTAATTCATTGTTCCTTAAGGTTCTAGAGATCTTGGTGATTGGCTTCTTATCTTGTGATAAGATTGCACCTAGGCCAGACGATGAAGCATCTGTCGTCAAGTCAAAAAGTTTTTGATAATCAGGGTAAAGGAGCATTACATCTTCAGAAACTAATATATTCTTTAGTTTCCCAAAGGCCAACTTTTGTTTTTCGTTGAGGCTCACAGGGATTTTTTTTGACTGTCCGGCACTTACTTTGCCGTTGTCACCCTTTAGTATGTCTGTTATCGGTTTGGCTATAGATGCAAAGTCTTTAATAAAGCATCTGTAATAGCTTGCTAAACCAAGGAATGATCTGATATGGAACAAGGTAGTTGGCTGTTCAAATTTACCAATTGCTTCTACCTTGCTGGGATTTGTTGTAATGCCGCCACGAGATACTACGAATCCAAGATATTCAACTTTTTCTTTAAAAAAATAAGACTTTTCTCGCGATACTCTCATATTAGCATTATACAATTTTTCTAATACCCAGGCTATGTGATAAACATGGTTTTCCATATCCTCTGAGAATATGATTACATTATCTACATAGACGTAGCATGACTTGCCGATCTGTTCCCTAAGTACATCATCAATTGCTCGCTGGAATATTCCAGGGGCATTTTTGAGACCAAATGGAAGTCTGCAGTATTCATACTTCCCGTTTCCTATTGAGAATGTGGTTTTGTCTCTATCTTTTTCCGCAAGAAGGATTTGGTGAAATCCCGATTTCAGGTCCAGTGTTGTAAAATATTTGGCCTTCCCTAGATTCGAGAGGATAGCTACTATATTAGGTATGGGATATTTGTAATCGATTGTTTTCGAATTAAGTTTTCTAAAATCAATGACAAGACGTTTTTATTGTTCCCCTGCTCATCTACTCATTTTTTATCGACTACCCACACCGGATTGTTATACGGTGATCTGGATGGTCTGATAATATTATCCCTTAACATGTCGTTCGTCTCATTGTTAACAAACTCAGTTACTCCCAATGGGTAGGGATAAAGTTTTGAGTAAATTGGATCCTCGTCTTCTGTTCGAATCGTGGCAATAATGTTCGTATTGTATGGAAGAGCTTCGTTAGGATCAGCAAAAACGCCTATTTTTTCTCCCATCATTTTTTTGAATTTTTTCTCAATTTCTTGAGGAACTATTATGTTTTCAATTTCTGTGAAGTTAACATTTGGACACTTTTTAAATTGAATTAACTCAGAGACGGAATCAGTATTTAAAATTTTATTTTTGAAGTCCATAGTGGCATTTACTCTATTAAAAAGATCAAGACCTATTATACCATCGAAGCTGGTTAGGTTTGGAAGTAGGAAAAATGTGGTTTCAGTATTGAAAAGATACATACGGCATTTATCTATAACTGAGGTAAGGCCATGAGTGACTTAACCTGAAATGTGTTTTTAACTTTATTTACGCCTTTCAATTCCGGTATAGGTTTAATGTAATTTTTTGAGGCGCCTGTATCGATGAGAAGCTTTATTGTCCTACCCGCTATCGTTCGCTTTACAAACGGTAACAGGGACCTACGTCTAAAAAATTTAGCTCTTGGAGTTCATACTCATCGTCAATGTCTGATACTTCGGCTTCTGCATATCCAGGATTTTCCTCTTGTGAGATGTGGTTTACTCTCTGTTGTTTTGGGCCTGTGTACCTAGCTTTTCGGAACCTGATTTTGATACGATACATTAGAAGCTTGGTTTGATTGAGTCGGTTGTCTTGTTTCGGGTTTTGGTTACTGAATTGTGGTTTTTGTTTATAAAAAGGTTTTTTTTCCTTGTGAGGTATTGTTTTCTAGAGTGACATTCTTCTGGTGCCTATGCTCTTGGCGTTGAACTTTTTCTTCATTGACCCCCGGCAGAACCGAGAATTCTATCGCCCCGTCTGCTTTCGGTGTATACGGCGATGACAACAGTAGCGGAGAGGCTGGACTGCTCGGTGAGGCTCATGCGAGTGGAGGTCACGACCGTGTACGTACAGACGCCGGGCTACGACACCTTCCCAACTCCGCGGATGGGCACGTATCCGAGGCAACCGCACGAGTCGGTGCAGGCGCAGGCACCCAAGGCGGAGGGCACGTCCAGCGCAGGTACACGAGGAGATCCTCGACGAACCCGCTCGCAGGCGAAAGAAAACGAAGGACAAGAAGCTAACCCCCCGGACACAATGCGTTAGATCTCGAAAATTTAACGGTATTGCAATCAGGCCCCTCGGAGCCTCAAGATTGTCCAACCAGCCGACCGCGCTGACCGAGGACGAGCATCGACTGTTGTCGTCTATGACCGACATCCTCGATGGATGGGAGCCAGACTTGGCGGAGCTGTTCATCGATGAGTGGCTGCCAGAAAATGAGATGAGCGCCCTCATTTCAATCAGTTGAGGGCTAGTTAGCGGGTGTTTCCGCGAGGGACCATTCTCACTCCGGCGGTCGTGGAGCTAATACAAACATCGGATTCCGCCATCGGCGACCCAGGCGCACACTTTTCCGCGTGGCGGCGGAAGGCAATTCGTACAACGTGACGGTGGCGACCACCGGAGGGGTGGTCGTGTCACAGCTGAAGTAAGAGACTAGGGGGGTGTAAGGCGACCCTAGGACGAACCGCCTTACATGTAAGCGCAAGAAGCGTAGGTTATGTTATAGTAATATATAAGTCAGTTACACGCAAGAAGCCCACTTGAGTTCATAATAGAATATAAGTTTTATAGAATATAAGTCAGTTAAGCGCAAGAAGCGCAGATTAGTTCATAATAGAATACAAGTTGTATAGAATTTAAGTTAGTTAAGCGCAGAAAGCGCAGTTGAATTTGTAAAAAAAAATATAAGAAGCCAGAATAGGAATTGGCTATATGAAAATAGCATCTTGAGCGCACGCAACAACGACGATTGTCAATGCAGCCCTGCTTAGCGTGGTGAGAGCTGGGAGGTAAAGAACGAAAGCCGTTGTGGAGTTGCATTGCCGAGGCGTGCGGGGAACTCAAGTCGATAATAGTGAGCAGTTCGAAAACAGCAGGCAAACTACGCAGATGGTGAGAGTTCGAAAACGGCGAGCGAACGACGCGGACGTAAAAGGTTTGTTAAAACGGCGAGACAGCGCGGAACTGAAAAGAGCGTGCAGGTAGAACGATAAAGAATAAGACCCGTGAGTAACGTTAGGAGCGCTAGGGCTCCGAAGAACTGGTGCGGCAGAGCCGCGTAGAATAACAACGTAGAAAGTAACCAGGGCTTAATAAACAGCCGCTAAACTGAATATCAAATCTTTTCATTCTAAAATAATCTACCCTAACCCCCAAAAACCTAATGAGTCCCGTCGGGTAACCAAGAGTACTCACTAACCGGTCATAGCATGGCCATGAACCCGCTCGCCGTGTGGAGAATTCCCGGTTAGAAAATCCACGTGGCTAGGAGCGAACTTCGGCGGCAACGCTTTGCACGTTCCTCGACGGTGGTACTACCTCCGTAGGAATAGCATTCGTGATCCGTATTATTAAACATTCGTAGGCGGCCTCGAGAGTGTTGCTGCTCACCCCCCTTTTCTATCCTTCAAGCTCACGTCCCAGCACTTCACAAATTTTTTGTAAGTGGCCATGGTCAGATTGAGACCTGCCCCAGCTGGCCCTATCCTTACAATATATATATATATCTAATATATATATATATATATATATATATATATATATATATATATATATATATATATATATATATATATATATATATATATATATATATACATATATATTATATATATATATATATATATATATATATATATATATATATATATATATATATATATATATATATATATATATATATATATATATATATATATATATATATATATATATATATATATATATATATATATATATACGGATTACGGCCCGAGGAACGGTTCGGTGTCATTGTACGTATGCCTGTTCACCCTCGGGCTCTCCTTCTCCGACGTCCATGTACTCATCCTGGTCATCCTGTAGGTACATATCTTTGTCCCGACAGTTTTCGGACTCTTCCTCACTGCTTATCCAGAGGTGACCTCGTCGTACAACGTGGCTGGCAAGCACAGCTTTCTTCCCAACATTAGGAAGACCGGGCTGAATCCCGGTTTCTCGGGCTTGATGTCCCTCGATGAACTTCGCTATAACAGTCTTGACAATGCGATTCGTCCTTTCCGTGGGATTTTTCTGCGGGGAGTACGGGGAAGTGTACTGAAGTTACACGTCCAGGGACTTCATGAAAGATCTACGTATGATGATAGGTTGGAACGTCCGCTACACGTACTTTCTCGTCAGCTCCCGGGTATACTAAGTGAATACGGCCATTTGTTTACCAGAATGTTGTCATCCTTGACAATGACATCACGTTCTTAACATTTATTACGTTTGTGCAGCTCTTTATGGCAATGCTTTTTCCAACGGAAACAGAATTGTTGGTGAAAAGGATAGACATTATTTTTAGTCCCTGGCTCAGTTAAGGGAAGAAGAGGCCCACCGATTTTTTCGAGGAAGGTCGAGAGTTCGTCAAAAGTTCGTCGAGCGCTTGGTGGGTAGAAGTGCCAGGATAGGTTTTGATGACTATGTATAGCAAGCACCTCGAATTGAAGAGATTCAAAGAAATCTCGGGACAAAATCTTCGCTGCTCCAAAAAAACGTTTTTCCATTGTTAGAATATAACTTCGTGCAGCCAAGCGGGAAAATGCTGCTAAGAACATCTCTATGGTTAGGTCAGACGTAGCTTCTAAATGGATAACCTTTGTGCTAAAGCTCACGAAAACACTGACATATCCGTTTCTTCACATCGAAAGGTCCTGCAAAAACAATTCCTGTGAAAGTGAAGGTCGTTGATTAGGTCGTTCGTTCCATTGGAAAATCGTCCATCATCTGCGTTTGGAGACGCATGCGATAAACCACGCAGGCCTTACATAAGTTGAGAAGGAACATAAGTAGGGAATGATGATTGGATAGCTTTCATCGTAGCTCAAGGAGGCGGAAGCATCTACGCGCCCGCTTGCTCTCAGGATTCCCTTATTGGCCAGGAATGGATTGAGATTGTGAAGGAGTCGAGAGACAGGAAGTAGCTGCTTTGTGAACAGGCAGTCAATATCGTTCGCATAATCTTGTTGGTGGCTCAACTTCATGATTGATAAGACTGAACATCAAAGCGGTAACACAAAAAACCCTACTTAGTTCCGAAAACCCGCTTACATAGTCGGGTCGGGCGGGCAATCTTGTCAAAAGGCATTTAGAAGCTCGTTGTTCAAGAGCGGTCTCAATAGGAGAGCAGACACGGATGGCCACTGGACTTGAGGTAGTCGAAGCCAGTCAGGCCCGTGAAATCATAGGGCATTGGAAAAAAGTTCTTGGGGGAAGCTACTCTGCTAGCTAGGTCTGCTGGATTGTGCTATGATCGGACGTGAGACCGGTAACCAGGATTGGTAGTTTACTGATTTTGTTAGAAACAAAGGTTGTCCATTTGCAAGGCGGCTTATTAGGCCTGGCCAGGACAATGGTGGAGTCAGTCCAGTAAAAATACTGAAAATTGACGGCAGGGAATGCTGGGAGTATTTCCGAGCAAAGCTCAGCCAGAAGAACAGCACCGCACAGCTCTAAGCGGGGTATGGACAAGGATTTAACTGGAGCTACTCTTGCTTTGGAGGCATAATAGAAACCTTGATACTGAACTGGCTGAAAATTTATGCACCTATTGAGCAGGAATTCTTGCCATTTTTTGCGAAATTAGTCTGGAAAAGGCTGGTCCCAGTCCAACTCTCTAAGCTAGATCTCTTGCATAAAGATCTTGATGTCGAAAGGAGCCAGCCACCCGGCGGGATCGAACAGTTTCAAAATTTAAAAGAGCACAATTCCCTTTACGTAGAAAGCTTGGAATAGAACAACGGACGGCAAAAAAAAGATCTCGTCGGACTGAGCTTGCTATCGGATACCCAAGGTCTTTCCAATGCTGTCGCCACTGAGAAATCAGGGTATAATGACAGGCCGAAGGTGGCGTGGTAGATCACATAAAGTATATTAACTCCTGATCAGGACGTCGAGCTAAGTCGATATAGCCATGGCCGTCTGTATGTGTGAACGCGGTGATCTCAGAACATATAGGAGCTAGATACCTAAATTTTTTTTGTTGGTTGTAAAGCGGCCTCTGGACGAACCGCCATACATGTGAGCGCGAGAAGCGTAGGTTATGTTAAGATAGTATATAAGTATGTTAAGATAGTATATAAGTTAGTTAAGCGCAAGAAGCGTAAATGAATTGGTGATAGAATATAAGTTGCATAGTATATAAGTCGGTTAAGCGCAAGAAGATAATAGAATATAAGATAGATTAGGATTTAGCTGATGTCATTTGAAAATAGCGGCTAGAGCGCGCACAACAACGACGATCGGCAATGCAACCCTGCCTAACGTGGCGAAAGCTCTCAGATAAAGAGCGAAAGCCTTGGTAAAGTTGCATTACCGAGGCGTGCGAGCGGCTTAAGCCGAGGATAAAAGGGACTAAGTTTTCAAGCACGGGGATAGAGTTGGGTTTGGACACACAAAAAAGACAAGCTAAAAAGTTCGAGACCGGCAGGCGATAACGCGAGACGGACTTAAGAGTTCTAAACCAGAAAACGGATAGAGCGCGGCAGAAGAAAACGATAAAGAGCCGTGAGAAATGTTAGGAGCGCTAGGGTTCCGAAGAATTGGTCCGCCAAGGTCGCTTATAGTAATAACGTAGAATATTAAATAGAGTTTAATAAATAATCATCAAACCGAAACAGCGAGTCTTTTAACTCCGAAATAGCCTATTATAACCTCTAGGAACTAACGATAGTGGATCGACGAGGCAAGTCCCGTCGGGAAACCCTAAGTAAATACTAACCGGTAGTCATATCGTAGTTACGAACCCGCTAGCCGAGTGGAGAAACCCCAGCTGGAAAACCCACGTGGCTCGGAGCGAACGTCGGCGGCAACGCTTTGCACGTTCCTCGCCCGTGGTACTACTTCAGTAGAAACTTAACCCGGCCCGCATGCCCGTATACGAGTTCGTGGAGTAGCAAGCCTAGCTAGCCCCCTTTCCTATCCCTTAAGCCCACGTCCCATCACTTTAAAAATGTCTTGTGTGCGGACCTCTTTGGAGCTAAAGTCGCCACATTATTCATTTAGTTTCATTTGTCTTTTATACAACTTCGCCCCTTCCGCCCCAAGTTTTAAAAAACGTGTTTCATGTACTAGAGACTTGTGCTTTGACAAATATATACATATGAATATCATGATTACGAAAATCCATCTAGAAAAAACTTATTCACAAATTATCTTCCAATTAGCCCAAGCGCAACCGCTGCGTAAAATGCTTATGCGTGCGTGTGTTTTTGTGTGCATGTGTTGCTTGCATATACATTTATATTCGTATATTTTAAATCAGCAAAAAAATATGTAGATCATATGCTGAAAATTTTATTGAAATCTATTAACCATCACAGAAGTTAATAAACAAAACGTTTTGCACGTGGCCGGCAGCGCAAGCAGTTTTTTTACACATGTGCATAAGTACATAAAACGTGTGCATTCTCCAATATTCTAAATACTGAAACTGCTTGAATTGTAGTTGAATTATCAGCTGTTACTCTTGTTCAAGCAGTGAAGTGGCGGTGTTATTAGAATCGGTGCCCGTCGGCTAGAAATCCCAGGTTCGGAATCAGGCCATGGCAATATTTTAGTTTTATTTGCTTTTTGTTTTTCTTTTTTTTTTAACTTAAAGTGGGTTCAGGGGATCTCCGAGTTGGGCACCCCCCACTATAGCTTTCTTACTTTTTATTTATTTATTTTATTCAAATAATTATCAGTATTTACATATTTCGTTAATTGTGCAGATATAATTTTGTTTTAAAATTTCTTTAACTTTGACATGAAACAATTTGAGTTCATTAACAACTAACAAATCCTTATTTTTTCTGCAATTATGTCGTACATGATGAAGTCATATCAACAAACCTATACATATTTTATTTTTATTTTATTTTATTCCAATGCCTTAAAAATATGAATTTTATTTCTTTTTATATGAGGAATAACATAATTTTCTTATACATTAAGTCCTTCGTCTACTTGTCTATGCAGATAAATCTTATACATTTCAGTCATACATATATCTTAAGCAATTTATATGTTAAGAAAATTTTCTACTAAAATTAGTTCTATCTGCAATATCATTCAATATAATAGAATAATTGTCGTTAATAATTTCATAATCTCATCTTTTAAGAAACCCTCCAAACTATCAAAAAAAAAAGTTGTCTGCCAAACGTATTCAATAGCGTACAATTCTTCGTAATTATCTTGATCACCAGCTCCACGATATCCATCATTTTGAATACTTATTTTATTCTTTTCTCTGCTCTGATTTAGAGTATAAATAAAAAAAAATTGTCTGTTTTTTTGTTTTAGTTTTGCTTCAATTATTTTAGTTCTATTTGATTATTTTCAAAGGGGTTCAATCATTGCATAGTCGTAAACTTTATGCTTTGATATGGTATTATATTCCTTCACAACTTGTTACAGCTTCTCTATATTATATTGTATAAGGAAACAATTTGGTCTAGAGTTGAACAAACAGTCAAACAAAAAACAAATTAAATCACAAAACACCAAGCATACCGACAACGAAAGCGAAAACAACAAATCCCACACCCAACCATCTATCGCCAACCGCTAGGCGGTGGCGGCAGGGCCACCGACAATGCATCATACTATCACCACGCAAGCCTCCATACACACACACAAATACTAATCGCAGCGCTAAAGGCGGCGGCAGCGACTCTGCATCTCACTATCACAACGCAAGCCCCCACACACTACCATTCCGACTACGCCCAGCGACCCATAAAACCCACAAACCTTATTGGATAATGCTCCTTCTACCTGTAACACACATTTCAACAAAACATTATACCCTGATTTTCCATTTTTAATGGGTTTAGCTTATAAAAATAGATGTATTGTTGTTATGCGACATTCTTGAAAATTTTAAAGAAACATGTGAAATCATATACACCCTGCCTACTTGAATGCAATATTAAAAACAACACAAACATAACAAGAACTTTTAACTGAAATCGATATATTAATTTTTTAATAATGAAGGGTATTAGAGGTGGTACTGTACAATTTATTAAAAGACCTTCAGTTGCTAATAATAAATATTTAAACGATCATGATTATAGCAAAGAAACAAATTATAAAGTATATTTAGATGTTAACAATTTATATGGTAATGCTATGTCAAAATATATTTGAACATTAAAGATAACTCACCAATTGATTACATTTTGGTTGTAGATTTAGAATTTAATGATTATTTTTAAGATTTACCACTTTGAGCACAAAACAAAACAAAAAAAGAAAATATCTAACAGTCAAAATTAATTACTGATTTAACATACCAACAATATTATATAATTTATAATAAAATTTAAAAAAATGTATTATAAATGTAATACAACAATTTAATCAGTCTAATTGGCTTAAAAAAATATATTGATACCAATAATCATTTAAGAACATTGACTGTTTAAGAATTTGAAAAAATTTTCTTCAAGTTACTTGATAACGCAGTTTATGGTAAGACTATGGAGAATGTGGAAAACAGAAAGAGTATTAAGTTGGTGAGTGATTAGGAAAGTAAAGGAAAAATAAATGGATTTAGATCTCTTATATTAAAATTTAATTTTCATAGCTCTTTACAATTTACTAAAAATATGATTGCAATACTAATGCGTAGGCTACATACTGTTTATGATAAACCTATTTATATCGGGTGATTATATGAAACCAAAATATCAAGAAAAGATCAATCTCAACTATATCGATACTGATTCCTTAATTTATGATATAAAATATATGATATAAAATTGAAATTAGTAACCATTTTGAAACATCAGAATATTCGATGAATTATGATTATAATTAAACATTGTTTAATATAAAAAAAAACATTATACCCTGATTTCCCATTTTCAATGGGTTCAGGGTGGGTTTTTCCGGCCGGGGTGTATCCACACGGCGAACGGGTCTTTTCCACGCTAAGACTACCAGTTAGTAACTACTTGCTTTTCACTATCGACTAGGTTTGAAACAGACTAAATAAAGCTCGAATTTTAAAATACAGCAGTCGATCATTACCTCTAAGCTTTCACCACGTGGGGCAGGGTTGCAATACGATCGCCAATATTGCGCGCGCTCAAGCCGCTGTTTCAAATAAAAAATATTAGATCTACTAAATGGTATGTCTATATTTAATTTTTGTTACTTCTATTCTAGTCTTAAAAACTTATTTCGGTAAAGTAATAGTGCGCTTCATGCGCTTTATATGCTAACAACTCGCTTAATTAACACCAAAAGCGCTTCATGCGTTTTAAACTATGTTATATTCTAATAAATCAATTCATAAATTCCGCTTCTTGCGCTTTTGGTTATGGGACTCTTGGCTTGCGATCATGTAAGCCGGTTCATCCAGGGGCCGCCTTTTCTTGTTCTCTTGCGTTGACATTAACGGTCCTCTAGGGTCCATCAAATTTGGGTGCCAAGAAGGGTAAGCCCTTCTGCCGCCTTGGAGAGTTGGTACTGCCGCAATAGAACCGTAGACCCATCGTAGACCTCCACTCATGTCGACGTGGTAACCTCCTTGGTCCTTCGAGACCCGTTGTTAGTTGCTGCGAACTATCGTGAAGACTTCTTTTATCCTGTTCTCTCTCGTGTTTGGGCTGAGTTCCTTCGTCACCCATGGTAAACACGGCTCCCGACTCAGCATCAGGAACGCTGGGCTGAATCCTGTGGAGTCCGCCACTTTAGAATTAACTGCTAGTGCTATCTCGGGCAGTAGTTTTTCCCACGAACTTTTATGACCCTCGATGAATTGCGCTATCATGGTCTTGACAGTCCGAATTGTCCTTTCCGTGGGATTTGCCAATGGCGAATAAGGAGCCGTGTACTGAAGTTCTATCACCAAAAGTCCATGAAAAATAGAAAGCTTCGGCTTGTGAACTGCACTCCGTTATCACACACAAGTGGTGTTGCCACGAGCGAAGTAAGGGACCTACAAAGTCGGCGCAAAAAACCGACATGGGCTCTGCAACCCACCTCGTCAGCATCTGCCCCACCGTTTTCTGTTGAACGCTTTTCAACTTATGGCATTTTTCGCAACGCCTGACGTATGTAGCGGCATCTCTAAACATCTCAAAACTTGATGCCCTGCTGTGGAAACATCGTATCATTCCTGAAACACCCTGACTCTCTGAGCTTCCAGGGAAAGTAATCCTCCTCATCCGTACGATGTCTCAGGTTCTGATACAGTTGTCCATTTTACTCAACGTAGTCCTTGAACTGCTCTGGTTTCTTGGTGATCCTTTCCTGTACATTTGCGATCCATCTGCAAAGTAGTTCGACTAAAACCGCTTCCTGACAGATCTCTAGATATTGCCGGGAAAGGGCATCGGCTACCACATTCAAATTTCCTCGGTGATTGTGCATGTCGAACTGAAATTGGTGCAATTCCATCGCCTACCAGGCGATTATGTTGGTGGGTCTTTCTATTGAATTGGGCCACTTTACCGCTAAGTGAACCGTAGCTACGATGAACCGGTAGCCTTCGATGTAGCATCGCAACTCTTCCCACGCCCATTTTTGGCATTTCTTGAGCAGGGACGTCGTTGGATGGACTAGCAACGCGAAATTTGGCACAAATCGCCGGTACCAGGACGCCATCCCCAAACACTGCCGCAATTCTTTCAATCTGGTTGGAGTTGGGACTTTCCGTAACGCCTCGACCTTCTTCGGATCGATGCAAATTCTCACGTGTCCCAGATAAGCCAGCCTTTCCCTGAAGAAACGTTCTGTTGATTTATTTAATTTTCTTTTTCTTCAATGAAAAATAATCTCAAAAAAAAATGTTTCGCCCCACTGTGCACGTGTTCGACGATTGTCTTTGTAATACGCTGAACCCATTAAAAAAGGGAAATCAGAGTATAAGGGTTTTGTTAAAATGTATGTAACAGAGAGCAGTCTGTCTTAGTTGATTTAGCCATGTCCGTCTGTCCGGCCGTCAGTCCGTCCGTCCGTATGTATGAAGGCGTCGATCTCAGAATCTAGAAGAGCTAGAGACTTAACATTTTTCTATTTTGTTTCGAAAATTCTTTATCTACTACCTTTTAATTGTTATGTATTAAAAATCATATAGAGATTCAGTAATAAATTTATAGCTCGTACATCTTTGGAGCTAGAGTCGCCAAATGTTGCATTTAGCTTTATGTGTATTTTATAGTTTCGACCTAATTAGCAAAAAACTGTCTTCAGTTCCTTTTACTTGTGCTTTAGAAAATATAACCATATGAATGTCATGATCACGCTCTAAAATTGTGATTGCGAAATCTAAAAGCAAACTTATTCAAAAAATAGGTTTCCATAGTATAGACCATATTGCAGCCCAAGCGCAGCCGGTGCGTAAGCTGCGCAATAAGTGGAACGCGTGCTTATGCGTGCGTGTATTCGTATATTTCTGTATTCGTATATTTTAAATAAGCAATAATATATGTAGTTCAGATGCTGAAAATTTCATTGAAATCCATTAATCATCATAGAAGTTATTAAACAAAACTCTCGCATATTCTAAATATCGAAAGTGCTTTAATTGATGAAGTGCCAGTGTTGTTGGAATCGGTGCACATCGGATAGAAATCCCTGGTTCGGAACCAGACCGTGGCAGTAGTTTCTTTTATGTTTTTTTTTTTTTTAAATATAAAGTGGCAGGGTTCAGGGGATTTTCTAGTCGGGCACTCCCGACTAGAGCTTTCATACTTGTTTTTATTTGTTTTTTTTTCTTTCTTTCTTTCTTACTGTTTTTTTTTTTAAATCACCTAATAAAAAAATTCTCCTCCCACACCATTATTGATACCGTGTAATTGTCGCTTTCATTTCGTTCGTGGCAGCCAATCACGTCATACGGCCACGGAGAGCCGAGAGGAGTGCAAGGCCGACGCTCTCGAAATTGCCCACAAGTGTTAACTGTTAGGATCGTCTACACACCTGACCGGGACTAACCCTTAGTCAGACTGCTGGTCAGTTTTAGGAGTTTTTAAGAGTACCACTAGAAGTAGTACCACTGGCCGAGGAACATGCGAGGCGTTGCCGCCTACGTTCTCTTCGGGTCACGTGGGTTTTTCCGACCGGGGTGTATCCACACGGCAAACGGGTCTTTACCACGCTCAGACTACCAGTTAGTAACTACTTGCTTTTCACTATCAACGTGTTTCAATACTTCGGTCTACCGCTATAAATTTTTTAAAAGATTATTATTTAAGGTTTGAAGCAGACTAAATAAATACTTTCACTTAATTCTTTGGCCAATTCTAAGATACTTGATAAAGTGCGATCCTTGCGCTTATGATTATTGGACTTTTGGCTCGAGATCATGTAATTATATTAACAATGTGCGTGCTGATGACAAAACAGAAACGAAAAAAATTTAATCTAAATTGACTATTAATGATTTTCGCAATTGCTTATATAAAAGATAAAAACAAACATGTAAGAAATCTCTAGTCAGGGGTGCTCGACTAGCAGATCTCCTGAGCCCTGCCACTTAATATTTGAAAAAAAAGCTGATAAAGAGAAAATACGGACATCGCCTTGTTTCGAACCTGGGAGTTCTAGCAGTACGGAACATAATTATATTACTGAATCTTGATACGGTTTTTAATCGATAACAATTGAACGTTAATTGATATTAACAATTCTATATGAAATAACTCTCAATGTAATTAGGCTTGGAAGAGACTTTAAAATAAAACTCTGAAATTATTCAGAGAAGACCAACCAAACAGAACAGACAGACACTCTTACAGAATCAATATTTAATGAAATTAGTTAAACCAATAAATGTTATACAGATGTTCACATTTTCAAAAAGGGAAAAAAATTTTCATAAATAAATCTAAATGTAAAATTTGAAGACTCGCTCCAAAGATGTTCGAGATAGAATTAAAAAACGTACATTTTATGCAATTTTTTTAGAATGTTAATGGTATCCAAAAGCCGAAAGAGACTAAATCTATGTATTCATTATATAGATCTATACAGTTATTGAGAGCTTTAGCTTTTACGGTATTCAAGTCACGTTTAAAAAATCAAATTATCGATTTTTGTCGATAATAAGGAAATGGGATGAATGATATTTCCAGCCTTTCTAGTAAACGAGATCTCTGCGTTCAGAATATATATATATCCTTTATGGAGTCTGCCGCTCGTCCTTCTGTCTGCTACATACATATCCCTTATCCCTTGAATTCTCATTTTCAATAAGTTCAAGCTTAGATTGTATGGAATACGGCAGACAAATGGGCACGGCTAGATTGACCCTGTCGTCACCCTAATCTAAAATATACTATATACCTTATCCGGTCTGTGTGGGAGTTGATGCCAACTATAAAACTCCCTCGACCGACTATTAAAAACCATTAACTCCTGACTTTTAAAAATATTCCTTGCTTTTAATGATTTTTTGTTTAGTTTAACATTTTTACTATTAATTAATTAAAAAAAGAGCCATAAAACATTTTAAAAAAAAATTGATGCGTTACAAATTTTAAAAACTATTTACAGTTTATTGCATTTCCTGACCTATAACTGTTGAATTTTGCTCAACGTTCTAATTAAAATTAATTGTGTATGAATTTAATATGAAGGACAAAATATGTATCAATTCAATTTAAACTAAAACTAATTTTTTTTCTATATATAACAGTAGCGAGAACGCCAGCATCGCCAAAGAATGTCGGAAACGGATGATTACCTTTCAAGCTATGACGATTTTATTGTCTTGCCTTATACTCATGTACTGCGTTCTACCGCTAGTAGAATTATTCTACATAGTGGAAATTGATTTACCAGTAAAGCCATTTCCATATAAAATGGTCTTTCCGTACAATCCATACCACAGTTGGTTACGTTATGCATTAACATACATATTTACTGCATATGCTGGTATTTGTGTAGTGACCACACTGTTTGCTGAGGACTCCTTATTTGGATTTTTTTTAACATACACTTGCGGACGATTCCGTTTATTGCATCGTCGCATTGATGTTCTAATGGATATAGGGAATAAAGAAACGTCTTTCGGAACTGACTCTGAAGTGGTTTTTTTAAAAATAATATGGGAGCTGCAAAGCATTTCACGACACCATAACAAACTAATCAGGTAAGAATTCATGTATAAACGAAATTAAAATATATACTCATTATTTAAAAACTTATAAACATTGATGTCATCCTCGAAAATCTTAACTATCTGGTCTATGATTATTTAATATCAAGTAAGAATGCAGTCGGGCTCTAATGACTCATTCACGGTTCAAATGCTGTTATGTCAAAAACCTTACAAGATACAGATTTTCCACGCCTCCCAATTGATAAATGCTTTAATACTTATATCTTGAACCCATTAAAAATGGGATATCAGGGTATAATGGTTTTATTAAAATGTGTGACCAGACTTCATAATGTATATATTCTTGGTCAGTTATTTATTTTAAAAAACGATATTAATAAGACGCGAGTCAACTTAAAGATAAACTAAAAAGTATAATGTATAACCTAAATAAAAAAAAATCAAATAGTTCAGTAATAACACCAATTTTATTTTCCAGATCGGGTATGCTTAATTTACAGCCACATATGGGCAGTGATATTATTAAACTATGAGATATTATTAAACTCGTTTTACTAAAGTTTAATAAAACTTAGAACACCTTTGGCTTAATTTATGATTGTAGAGACATGAAGATTGAAACTAATTTTTAAGTTGAAGTTTACATCACGATCTTTGACAGAAAAAATTTGTTGCAAGAAAATGTTAATTATGTAACTAACAATATGTGGAATGGTACGATTGAAGTTGTCATACACTTGGAACTATTAAATTTAATTTTGCAACTGCTAAGCCACAAACCAAAGATGCATGCAATTAAAATCATCTTGTAGGCAAAGATGATCATGTGGATTCAAGTACGAGAGACAAAGTTTAATTTCATCATACATAAAATCATCATCATTCATCATACAAAAGAAAAAAGTTTAGGGTCAAATCCTAAATATCAAGCTTTTTATAAGCTGAAAATGGAAAATTAGGGTTTAATCTTTTTGTGAAAATGTATGTAACAAGCCGAATGTATGTAAAGTATTATATTCTTGATCAGCTCTACAGGCTGAGTCAATAGAGCCATGTCCGTCTGTCTGTTCGTCCGTGCGTCTGTATGAACGCAACGATCTCGCAAACCATTGAAGCTAGAGATCTGAAATTTTAAATGTATACTCGTGTATACCATACGCAGTACAAGTTATTAGTTTCGTAAATTTGGGCGGAAGGGGGCAACTTCCGTCAAAATTTTCAAAAAACGTATTTCAAATACTAAATACATATGAATGTCATTATATATTCTGAAAGTTTGACCACGATAGTCCATATACACAAAAAACTATTCAACAAATTAGTTGTCATAATATGCCCCAACTGCAACCAAAGCGTGTGTATGTGTGAATTGGCTGTTTGCTTCGTATGTATAAAATAACAATGATGATTATAACATCGACTCTTCTTATAAATAAAATCTGAAACTGAAAAATGGCTGGAGATTTACATATATAAAAGCCGTTATTGCGTCGCATGTCGTGTCAGAAGAAAGAACAGATAAGAAAACTTGATTTCGAGGAGACACGACAGATAAATTAAGGACAGTAATTGTGGATGGTTGTTCATTGCTTAAACGACAATCGGGGACGTTTTTTTTTTATATTCAGAATCCACTGAAAATGGGAAGTCAGCATAAAGTGGTGGCATATATATTCTTGATTAGGAAGACATATCGGTCTGTCCATCAACTTGAAATTTTTTGTGGGTCTGTGAATAGCATTAAAATTCAATTACAAAATTATATCAAGTACGTCTTTGGAGCTATAATCTTTAATTTTTGTACTTGGTTTTATGTGTATTTAATACAACTTTAATTTTTATTAAATTGGCAAAAAACTTAATTTTTTTTTCTTAAGCTTTCATAATATAGCCCTTACTGCAACCCAAGCTCAGCTGCTGCGAAGTGTGTATTCCTATATTGATTGTTTATCTTTCAGGGGATCTAATATTCGAGCAGTCTCGACTAGAGAACCCTTACTTGTTTTAAATAGAAACCTAGAGTGTCTGTAATAACACTAGTCTCCATTTGGATATGAGTTTCAAAGTTTTATTGGTTTAATATTTCTTCATTAGCTCCTAAGTCACTAGATAACTGAAATATTACTCAGTTTTAAAAATTTAATTTTATCATTGAATTATACATCATGGAAAACAGTAAAGAGAAACAATTCTCTAAGCCAATTTGACAATACCAACTTAAGCCACCAATACCGATTTTAAGAGTGGACATGATTAGTATGCATTAAATTCTCACAGAACAAGCATGGTGGTGTAACACTGACACTAACACTATTAGTGGTAGGGGTAACAATGATGGCTTAATAACATTGAATGCAAATATAATCGACACAAAATATAGAATCAATGCGTTTGTATAAAACAATATTGATTTAAATTATGATATGATACTAAACTAGATACTATAAATGATTTGGATTGACTTCTGATGCAAATTTTAACATCAAATTTCAAAAAGAAATACCATAAAATCTAGATAATAACGATACATGAAGATATATATCAATATTGAAAGATACCAAAATTAATAATAATATTAATCTGTCAACTGTGCACTTCGCAGCGGCTGACCTTGGACTTCAGTATGGGCTATATCATGGAAACTTATTTGTTGAGTACACTTTCTTCTAGATGGACTTTTGTAATCGTAATAATTTATACATGACATTCATTAATGCGTATTTACCAAAGCACAAGTCTCTAGTACTTGAAATGGGTTTTTTTTTTTGCAAATTGGGGCGGAAGGAGGAGTGGTATATCAAATATTACAAAAATCGAAACTGTATAAAATATAAATGAAATTAAATGCAAAATTTTGCGACTCTTGCTCAAAAGGTATACGAGATATAATAATTTAACTGCATTTCGATAACGTTTTTAATTGATCACAATAAAATCAGAATGGTTATCGAATTTTGGAAACAAACTCGATCCACACGTATTATTCATGGACCTACAAAAATCTCTAGCTCTTGTTGGTTCTGAGATCGACGCGTTCATACATACGGACAGATAAACAGACTCTGCTTGTCGTCCTGATAAAGAATACATATACTTTACGCCTCCTTCTGTATGCTACATACATTTTAGCAAAGCCATTATATCCTGATTTCCCATTTTCAATGGGTTCGGGGTATAAAAATATTTATTGTATAAATAGTGTTAACTAATTTTGAATTTTCAGAGGTTCTTGGGAGTTTTCCTGCATCCAATATTATACTCACCTTTTCAGAGAATATAGTCTGCTTCCAATGTCCGCCTGGCTATCCTTCCGTTGCTATTGAAGCTAAATACTTGAAATATAGAACATATAATTTTCCCGATTCTCCCACTAGGGGTGGCAAATCAGAAAATGCATTTTCCGGCATCTCAGAAACCTAGTTAGTTGAAGCGCTAGAGCGTTGAAATTTATAATGTACATTCGCGTTGACAACCCAAGATCAAAAGATATTGAAAATATACTTACACCCATAGGAGGCATGGCAAACGGGAAAGGTCTATATGTCCTAAATTAACAAAGCTAAAAAAAAGTGTAAAAAAAAAAATTGGACACATGAAAAACTGTAGGCGTTCTCTATCGAAGAATAAAAAGTCATTTTTATGCCCCTTTCGGTCACACAATTTCCACATAGTTGGAACGTAAGCTTCCAAATTTTGCAGTTACGTTACCTTAGACTCCTAAGGAATGGCAAAAAATTATTTGTTTACTCCCGCTGTTGGCAAATTGTAAAAAATATATTTTCCAGGGCTCTTTAGTTACAACTGAAACAGAAACCTAGTCCACATTCTGGGGATAGGAACCCAAGATATCATGCTAGAGATGTTCCAATTCGTAGGATCATTGAGCAGGAACGTAATACAAATGCATGGCGAAGTGTTCGCATTCAAGCACGACAGGATATTTTTGAAACCAATAAAATGAAACCATTGGGATATCAAAAGTTGCTGATGCAATTAGATTTTTATCCAACACAGTGCTTTAACCTGGAAGCACCAGGTTACTGTTAATGAACAGTGGCTGTATTCCTGCAAAGAATAGTAATAGCCCCTGGAGAAGGTCAGCGACCATTAGATATGATCGAAGATTGTGATTCAGAGGAGCTGGCCTTCCCAACTATCTTTGCAGGCCAAAAGAGAAAGTCTAAGGAAAGTTTTACAATCATACTTAGGTCACAGCTTAGGAATTTTTATAGAAGAGGTTGTAGAACTGACAAATTATTTGAAAACTATAAAAAGTTCGAAATGGTTCCTTACGAAGGAACAGCGCCATCAATTTTTTCGCCATGATGATAGCTTTAGAGTTTTAAAAGGTATTAGAGCTCCTCCTGCTCACTGGTAAGCAAAGAAGAAGGTAATGGCTATGAATAGGCAGATAGGTCTTCCGACCTTTTTTCATCACATTTTCGGCATCAGAAACTAGATAAACTAGATAAAAAAAAACGGTAAAACGGTGCTCTTGGTAGGCATAACGGTTTGAAGTTTTATTGGCGATTTGAGTTTTCGCAAAGAGGCTCCCCCATATTCACGGCATTTGTGGCTGAAAGAAGCCCCCAGGCTTGACTCGAGTGATGAGTCAAGCATTCTTAGACTAAAATCGTTTATTGATCAGTTTATCAAAACTGATACTGATTGCGCGGATGTGGCTCCATATTTGGAGTATCAAATCCACAATCCCGGCCACGGCAAGAAATTAGGGGATGCTCTAAATATAGGTGAGCATCGTCGAAATTTCCAAAAAAAAAATCAGGTCTTATTAGAGAATGTGTTTGATCGTGAAACCATAGAATCTCTTAATAGAGCATTTTGTCCCACGATCAACTTAACCTTAGTTATGAGTGTTTTATTAATGTACCTAGCTCTAGTATTAAGAAGCAAAAAATATATTTAATGCGTTCATTCGCTGCAATCATGCTTAACGTTTATAATAAACATCTACTCCAACTGCAGCGAGCTAACACAGATATTCAGTTTATATTAGATCCCTATGCTTGCTGCAGTAACGTCTTTAACTATATTTATAAGTCTCAGAGGGGAATTTCAATTTCAGCAATGTAAAAATTAAACAAAAGTTACAGTATATAAGGCACAAATTTATATCGAGCACTGAAATGTCTACCAAAGAAGCCGTTTATTGCTGTTAAGGTATGCACTTGTCCGATAGCAGTAACGCTGAAGTATACATTAATACTTCATTGCCAGTGCATCGGTTTCGGATGCTTCAGAGTAGAAAACAGTTAGAAAATTTACCCGATGGATCTACAGACATATTTTTATTAGGGCTTTTAAAGTTTATACCTTGCTGATTTTGATTATTTTTAGAGCATCAGCAATCAGCATGGTGGATCACACTAAGTCATAGACGAACAGGATGCCCTTGAAACACCAACATCTGAATTAATAACTTATGCACTTCGCAATAGAAGTGTTCGTTAAGAAAAGACGCTTTGTCAGTATTATTAGTTATAGGAGATTTGATATTAATACTGAGAGAAGCCAATAATTTATGGAATTAGATATGCTATATGTCCTATGGAGAAACGAGGAGGATGAACTAGTTAGGAGATACTGCGAAATTTTTTTTGTAGCTAAAATCAGGGATTAGTTGTGACAAACCTTAGGAAGTATAATGGTAATATAATAATAAAATATTTTGTCAGTTAGACTCCCGTCTAAAACAAATTTTCAAAAATACCGTAGGACCGTTGTCACCAGTAGGTGATCCTTTGATTTTCGAATCGTTAGATCATGATCCCTACAGTGCAATATATGCATCTTGGGTCTAGGACCTCTTTAAGTATATTTAAGCTCACAAAAAAAAAAATGCGACAAAGGGAGGACCAAACCTTTGCTTCGCCGTAAATAATATGGCATCGGTAAATATGACACCCGATGATATTTCCCTTATCCGTTCCCGCATTTGTTCATCTGTTTAGCACAAATGCTGCAACAGACATATATAACAACATGAACCTTAACGCTATAGCAACGGATCCATTTAGTTCTTACGATGAGTACTTTATTAACGCTACTCATTTAATTACAGCTAATAGGGAAAGAATTTTAGAAGTCATGAGTAGCATTATATCTTCCGAAACGCAGGGAATTTGTAAGTCCCTCCTTTTAAAAACAACTGCTAAAAATATGATTACGATCAACGTAGATACAGGTTATTGGGATAAAAGTAGTTTTGCAGAAAATAGATATGGGTGCAATTTCCAGAGGATAGTGTTGGAGTATTTGCTCGCTCAAAGTGTACACATCGTGAAGAACAATCATGGGACCCCATTCAATAAAAAATTCGAAATTTCCATTATAGGAAAAATTAGAAGGTTTCCATTGAGCGTTGGCAGTTTCCAGTTGAACCTGCAGAAGGTATAACTGTTCACAAAAGCCAGGGAGCTACGTATAGCAAAGTGGTGGTCCACACTTGCTTGCCGTAGGGCAACAACTGCCTCAGGATTGTATATTATAGGAGATTTTGTTCATCCTACGCCTCCCAAAAATGATGATAAGATTCAAACACAGATAGTCCGATTGCGCACTGAAAAACTATTTCGATCACATTATGATCACCTAGTTGACAGTTCCGCTTTAGATATTTTTTTTCATAAAACGCCGTCTAGATTGCGAGATAATACCTAACGCAACACGACCTAAGTGGGGAATCAT
Source organism: Drosophila anceps (assembly GCA_035045945.1). NCBI lineage: Eukaryota > Metazoa > Arthropoda > Insecta > Diptera > Drosophilidae > Drosophila > Drosophila anceps. The sequence goes on from JAWNON010000165.1 coordinate 73,499, forward strand.
CATTTATGTTAGGGACTCGATTCCTAGCTACTTGAGCGTTAGGAAAGTAATAGATCGTCAGTTTTTGAATATGCTGTATTTGGTAGTTTAGTTTAGTTTCTTTGTTCTTTGTAAAAGTCCTGTCCGGTTGCTTATTTCTGAAATTGAGGATCTATTTCTGCAATATTTATTTAAATTAGAAAATTATGTTATTTTAGGAGATTTTAGTTTATGTTTAGGCCAGTTTCAATTGGCTGAGCCTTTATATAACGAGTTAGTAAGCAGAAGCTTTAAAAGCTTATTAGATTTGAAAACACCTACAACTCTACAATCAATTGTGATTCGCATATTGTTTGGGGGTTTTTAAATCTATCTAATGAAAATATTAGTGCAAGGATTTTTTAAATAGTTTATAGTTACCAAAGTGGTATTTCATAAGGTATTCATTATAGCGAACTCTAATGTAAATTTTTCTAAATATATATGTAATTAAGTCTTTTAACAAAAACTTCAATATTATTATTTTAATTTGATAAATATTTTTTTTCTGTTTTGTTTGGCTCAGGGTAGTTTCTAGTCATGAACTCTCTACCAGAGTTTTCTTACTTGTTATAGAAAAAAATTCACTCTTGTGATTGTTAGAACAGACGAAAAATGAGTGCGTTTAATGTTGACGTGTGTAGAAAAAATACTTTTCGCTGCTAAGCGTTGCTAACCACGTGCTTTGTACTTAAATGAAACTTTCAGCATAAAATCTACATATTTTATGTAGACATGTTTGCCAATTAAGAAAAACTTCAACTTCACTTCAACTTTGGAAGCTGACCTTCAATTTAAAGAATTTAGGGATATTTAAACCGGTATTCAAGAAATAACAAACAATAAAATATGCAAAAAACCAAATATAAAATTTGTAGACTGAGTTTGATAAGGTTTTTAATCGATAAAATTAAAACGGGAATAGTTATCAATTTTTTGCAATAATTCAAGAATAAGGCACGCACAATATCCACACTATCGTCTTTTCGCACGAATGGCTAGCCCTTGTCAAGGTGACCGGCGTGATGCCAACAATTTTATGTTTTTTCTATTATTATGTTCATTTCTCGTAAGAATTCGTGACTTATAATATGCCTGGGTTGTTTGCCTTAACTCTATAGCATTTTTTAATTTTTTTGTTATGCATTACATATATGGTCAATAAAGACTGGAAAGCAGTTACAATCGTCAATGGTAATAGCCACAATAATCGAATATCATATGTGTTATGCACTATTTTGATATCTGTGGTGTATTGTTTTTCGACTCACTGTCATCAACCAATATATTCTACTATATTAATATACTCATTCAGAAAAGTGAAATGACTATTGGTTTTTGCAATGACTTTCTATCTGGTCGTTTCAAGATCTCTGCCGGCAAAGCGTGGCAGACTTCAAAATTTTTATGGTAACTATTTGACAAGATGATTCTAGAATCTGATAGAAAATTTATCAGAGGGCCAGAAATATTATTGAAAATAGATGGATCTTAAGGGTTCTAAGGTTACTTTTCCCGCCGAGGCAGATCTCAATCTGACCAGGGCCACTCACAAGACATTTGTAGAGTGCTGGGACGCGGGCTTAAGGGATAGGAAAGTGGGTTGGTTGGACTTTCTACACACCTGACCGGGACGTCGCCTCGGTCAGACTATAGGTTAGTTAAGATAGGACTTTAATGGAGGTAGTACCTCTGGTGAGGAACGTGCACTGCCTTGCAGCCGACGCTCACTCTGCCACGACGGTTTTCTGGCCGGGGTTTCTCCACACGGCGAGCGGGTTCGTGGCCAAGCTACGACTACCGATTAGTAATGGGACTTTAGGCTCTCGACGTGATTTGCCACGTCGATCCGCCAGTATTAGTTTCTATTGGGTTAGTCAAAATTAAGAGACATGGTTGTTCAAGTTAATAACTATTTATTACATTCACTGCTACTTTAACATGCTACTCTATTCTATGTATAGCCCCGCCGCTCACTCACGGCTTTCGCTCTTTTCTTGCGTCTCTAACCTCTTGTCTTTACGTTACTCGTCCGCCGTTTTCCAACCTTCTTGTGTTCGCGAACTGCTCCTCTTTTATTCTTGGCTTGAGCCGCCCGTGCGTCTCAGCAATTCAACTTACGCTCTTCACCTCAGAGCATTGCCGCAGGGTTGCATTGCCGATCGTCATCGTTGCGCGCGCTCAAGCCGCTATTTTGAAACGGCCTTAGCTAAATCTTAATCTATCTTATATTTTACCATCTTCTTCAGCGATGTTTCTTAATCTATCTTATATTCTATTCTCTTTTTCATTTGCGATCACCGGACTTATTTGCTATCTTAATATACTTTATGCTTTCTTAACATACTTACGTACTATCTTAAAGTTACATGTAAGGCGGTTCGTCCAGAGGCCGCCTTACAGCCCCCCCCTTACTTTAGCTGCGACACGACCACCCCTCCGGTGGGCGCCACCGTTACGTTATACAAGCCGCCCTCCGTCGCCACGCAGAAACGTGTGCGTGGGTAGCCGATGATGGACGCTGATCTCTCGCTGTATCACCTCTATGGTCGCCTGGGTAAGGATGGTCTCCCGTGGGAACACCCGCCAGTTGACTGGGATGACGGCACGTATCTCGTCCTCTGGCAGCCAAGCGTCCGTGAACAGCTCCGCCATCGAGGATATCGGCCATGTCCGACAGCAGCCAACGCTCGTCTTCGGTCAGGGTTGGCTCCTCTTGCGCCTCCGGATGGCCCTGATCGCGCTCCTGGGGAACTCCTGACGCCTGACACGGTGAATCCTTCGGGGTTAGCGCCTCGTCGTGTCCGTTCAGTCGCCTGCGAACGGGTTCACCGGGGCTCTCCACGCGCACCTTCCGCATAGGGCGGCGTCGCTCGTGATCTGGGCACCTGCACATACACCGTCGTGACTTCCACCCGCATGAGCATCACCGATCTGTCCAGCCTCTCCGCCACGTTTGTCGTCGCCGTGTATACTGAGTGCATTTAAGGTGGCGAACCCTGTTCCTGGCGGGGGCGATAGTATTCTCAGCCCTGCCGGGGGTCGCCACGTCGTCCACTCGCCTGCGGTCCGGAGAACAGCTCGGTGTCATCGTTGCTGACGTCCTCTACATATGCCCGCTCATCCTCGGACTCTCCCTCACTGCTGATCACAATGCACTACATATTAAGGGGTATTGTTAACGTTAGTTAAACTCACTACAATACTACTACGGGTATAGACATAAATGGTTAATGGTGTCAAGGCGGGGTTAAAAATGGGGTTTGCTCTTTTCGGCGTCATTAGAAACCTCCACACCGCCCTCATCTAGTCCCTCGTCGCTCTCATCGTCACCCTAGTAAAATCGCTTCAGCTGCGAAATGTTAGCAACCCTTTTCTTGCGTACGCCCGGCTTCGCAGGCGCACGACGTTAGGAGAAATGAAACTGACCACCCTGTAGGGGCCGTCAAATTTGGGTGCCAACTTCGCGGCAAACCCTTCTGTCGCCTTCGAGAGTTGATGCTGCCGCAACAAAACAGCAGATCCTAATGTCGGCCTCCATTCCCGTCGCCGCAGATTATAGTACCGACCTTGATCTTTCGAGGCCCATTGTAGGTTGCTGCGAACTATCGTGTAGACTTCTTTTAGCCTCCTATCTCTCGCGTTTGGCCTCAGTTCCCTCGTCGATGATCCAGAGGTGACCTCGTCGTACAACGTGGCTGGCAAGCACAGCTCTCTTCCCATGATTAGGAAAGCCGGGCTAAACTCCGTGGAATCTGGAATCACTGGAATTGACCGCTAGCGTTATCAACGGTTCATCCCACGAACTTTGATGGCCCTCGATGAACTGCGCTATCATGTTCTTGATAATGCGATTCGTCCTTTCCGTGAGATTTTTCTGCGGGGAGTACGGAGCCGTGTACTTAAGTTCCACGCCCAGAGACTCCATGAAGGATCGGAAGTTCCTGCTGGCGAACTGCACTGTTTGCGATATTCCGAGCCTGCTCAGGATGCGCTCTCGAAATGCTGCCTGCAGGTGAGCGGTTGTCGCTCTCCTCAGAGGCACCAACTCCACCCACTTTGCGAACGCATCGTGGAACACCAGTAGTATGGTGTTCCCACATTTCGATCGAGGCAAGGGGCCCACAAAATCGGTGCATAGAACCGACATGGGCTCGGCTTCTTGCCTCGTCAGCATCTGGGCGGCCGGTTTCTGTTGTTCGCTCTTGAACTTTTGGCACGTCTCGCACCGCCGGACGTACTTAGCGACATCTCTTAACATGCCCGGACAATAATACCTCTGTGCTAACCTGGCCGCCGTCCTCCTCACACCCTGATGCCCGGCCGTGGGTGCATCGTGACATTCCTGCAACACCCTGCCTCTCGACCACCAGGGATGCATAGCTTCCATGGAATATAGTCATCCTCGTCCGTCCGATGCCCCAGATTCCGATACAATTGTCCATTTTCCTCGACGTAGTCCTTGAACTTATCTGGTGATTCGTGATTCTCTCCTGCATCTTCGCGATCCATTGGCAAGGTGGCTCGACAACCATCGCTTGCTGACAACACTCTAGCGGTTGCCGTGAGAGAGCATGACCACCACATTCAGATTCCCTCGGCGATAGTGCACATCAAACTGGTATTGTTACAATTCTAGCGCCCACCGAGCGATCCTGCCGGTGGGACTTTCTCTGGAATTGAGCCACTTCAGTGCCAGGTGATCCGTCACTACATCGAACCGGCAGCATTCGAGGTAGCATCGCATCTTCTGGATTGCGCACACAATCGCCAAGCACTCCTTTTCCGTCGCTGAATAATTCATCTCTGCTTTTAGCAACTTGCGACTGGCGTACGCGATCACTCGTTCCTGATTTTCGACCGTCTGTGTCAACACATCTCCCACCCGATAATCGCTGCCATCGGTCTGCAACACAAACTTGACGGAGAAGTCAGGAAACGCCAGAACGGGCGATGTCGTCAAGTTCTCTTTGAGCTTCCGCAGAGCCTCATCTTGTTCCTCCTTCCACTCCCACTTCTGGTCTTTCTTGAGGAGGGATGTCACTGGCTGGACCAGCGCTGCGAAATTTGGCACAAATCGCCGGTACCAGGACGCCATCCTCAAACACTGCCATAACTCTTTAAAGCAGGTCAGGGCGGGAGTTTCCGGATCGCCTCTACCTTCGCCGGATCAGTGCACACTCCTTCTCCGCTGATTACGTGTCCCAGATACGCCAGCCTTTCTCTGAAGAAATTGCATTTTTTCCTAGTTTGAGGTTTGCCGCCCTCAATCGGCGGAACACCTCCTTCGAGTTAGCCACATGTTGCTCCTTCGTGGCAGCGATCACCACGATGTCAGCCAAATAAGCGAACGCATGCGGTTCCATTTCAGGTCCGATGACCGTATCTAACGCTCTCGGAACGTCGCACCGGCCGAATGCAGGCCGAATGGCATAGCCCTCTTCCAGGCACGGTGAATGCTGTACTCTCTGCTATCCGCTGCCAAAGGGATCTGCCAGTAACCGCTCTTTAGATCCAGCGTGGATATGAGTCGAACGTGACGTAGCTTTTCCAGGATGTAATTGATCATAGGAACAGGATATGCATCCGGAATCGAGTGAGCATTGAGCTGTCCGTAGTCTACGCATACTCGCCAATCTCCGGTCTTCTCCTTCACCAGGACTATCGACGGCTCAATAGACCCCACTCGAAGTAGCTTGTCTACCAGCTCGTTAATCACCTTCCGCATAGCCGGGCTCTTGGGATAATACCTTTCTTTGATCGGTTTATCATTCCTCATCCTTATGTGATGCTAGGCAATATGAGACACCCCCTCCAGGTTTCAAATACTGCCTGCTCTGCCTCCAAACACTTCTTGAGGTCATCTGCCAGATTTCCGGCAACTCCGCGACTTCCGCGACTGCCCCAACTCCGTCTTCGACTTCCATCGTCCTAATTTCCGGTTGACGCTCTTTGATCACCGAATCCTTTGATCCTTCCCTCACCGGCCGCCGACTCCGGCCCCATAACACTACCCCTTTCCATCGACCCATCTTCGGTGGTGGATGACGACACCGCTGTTCCTTCTCCCGTCCTCATGACTAATCCTGCGCTGCAGCAACGCACCTTTGTACCGATGGCGCACAGAAAATCTATCCCCAGTATTACGTGGTCCAGCATGGTCGGCATGATGAGCATATTCATCATCGCTGCCTTCCCGGCGAGACTCACTTCTACCCGCATCGTTCTCTTAGCCTCCAGCGCCGAACTGTCAGCCAGCCTGATCCGTGACTGCACGACCTGCATCGCCCCTCGGACTGCTCCCTTACACACGCAATCCTCGCTCATGAAGCTGCGTGTGGCAACGGTGTCGATTGTGGGGTCCATACCTTGACCCGCAATATCCACCCTCGCGACAATGCTTCTTTCCCTTACCGTTAACGGGCGCCTCCATTTCTCACCTTCGGTTAGTGGGCGTCGCTCCACTTCTGCGAGGGGCGCTCCTAACCATTTCCCGCCTCCGCTCGACAACAGCACTCCTGAGTGCTCCTACCCGTTCTTCCGCACCGGCGGCAAAACAGCACCTGCGCATTAGGGCATTCCCTATCGAAGTATCCTACATTCTCATACTCTGCCGCCATCTGAGTCAGCTGTGCAAGAACGGTAAAATCGTGTCGCCTCACGTACAGCCTATACTCAGGGGCGGCGTTCTCATACACCCAATACAGTTCCTGGGCCGAACTGTACGATGCGCGGCGCATTATCAGCGTTATTTGTTTTAAATAGTCCTTAAATTTTTCCCTCTCCCGTTGGTGACGTGAACGAATCTGATCTTCCAGGCGGTCGAAATATTGCGGTGGCAGGAAGAATTCCAAGAATTCGCTCCGGAATCTGGCCCACGTCGTGTCTCTCAACCCGCTGGTCAAGAACCACATAGCGGCGTTATCCACTAACATCTCGCCCACCACACGAGGCATGTGATCGAGGTCGATGCCGTAGGTAAGGGCTCGCTCCTCCAGGATTTCAAGGAAACCGAGCGGGTCCGACCGGCCATCATACCTCACGCTCCACATCCTGACCTATCCGGCTGTGCTCGTGATGCAGGGACGTTGAAATTAAGGGTCGGCGGCGGTCCCTTGGCCACACCGTCAACCCTGCAATCCCTCCGCTCCTCTGCATCTCGGGCGCTACATTGGTTGTCGGTACACCTAACGTCTATGCCGGTCTTTGCGTGGGCTCGTGCAATTGAGCTTTCCGCAAGTCCGGTTCTGAACGCTGGAACGCTCGATCACCAATGCACGGCACCGCGCTCCCCAGGAGAGGCTCCGACCCCTTCGTGTAGCGTAACTTCAACTCGGCTAGGCGCACCCAGATTTCCGCAGAATGGCCACCACTCTGAACAAAAGTCAACAACCTCTTTCGCAGCTCCTCTACTCGGCCGTCGGTTTCTAGCTCCAATTCTTAGATTATGGAGATCAGCTCTTCTTTGCAGCGCTGATACACCCATCGCACGCCCACCCCCGGATTCTGGCACTCTCCTAATTGCAATTGTAGTTTCGTGTGTGTTTCTTTTTTTTCTCTTTTCCCTCTCTGGCTGCTTCCTCGACGCACCTCAGCTTCGTTGCGCTATGTCATTCAAAATTGTTTTCCTTCTGTTTGCGCTACCCTTTCTTCACCGTGTACACGCTCCACAATCGTTTTTTTTTTGTTTTCTTTGTTTATTTTTATTTTATTTTATTTTATATATATATTTATTTACTTTTTTTTAAAAAATGTTGTCCCACTGTGCACACGTTCAACGGTTTCTTCTGTTTCTCTTTTCTTTACAATCTTCGTAAAAAAAAATCACTGCAAAAAAATACTTACGTCCCACTGATCAATTCAATAATTTTGCGTCCGAGTTCTTGGCTCTTGGCCCACTGTTCGTTTTCGTCGCGACACTCACAGATAACTTAGGGCGATTTTTTCAGCTTTGCTGCGCACCTCTCACCTTTTCTGCTCCGCGCTGCATTTTTGGCGCCGTTGCTTTGCACTCTTCGCGTTACCGTTTTCTTCGCTTATAAACGTCCACGGCGGCCAATCACGTTGCGCAAAAAGAGTATGCTGGGGTCGAGCCGACTTAACACCTATTATGCCCTTCACCAACTACCACCTTTATTTGGGTATATGCACGGGTCTTTATGCCGCAAATATGCCACGCCTTGTTAGTCCCAGGGTCCCTGCTCGGGCGCCACTTGTAAGGTTACTTTTCCCGCCGAGGCAGATCTCAATCTGACCAGGGCCACTCACAAGACATTTGTAGAGTGCTGGGACGCGGGCTTAAGGGATAGGAATGTGGGTTGGTTGGGCTTTCTACACACCTGACCGGGACGTCGCCTCGGTCAGACTATAGGTTAGTTAAGATGGGACTTTAATGGAGGTAGTACCTCTGGTGAGGAACGTGCACTGCCTTGCAGCCGACGCTCACTCTGCCACGACGGTTTTCTGGCCGGGGTTTCTCCACACGGCGAGCGGGTTCGTGCCCAAGCTACGACTACCGATTAGTAATGGGACTTTAGGCTCTCGACGTGATTTGCCACGTCGATCCGCCAGTATTAGTTTCCATTGGGTTAGTTAAAATTAAGAGACATGGTTGTTCAAGTTAATAACTATTTATTACATTCACTGCTACTTTAACATGCTACTCTATTCTATCTATGGCCCCGCCGCTCACTCACGGCTTTCGCTCTTTTCTTGCGTCTCCAACCTCTTCTCTTTACGTTACTCGTCCGCCGTTTTCCAACCTTCTTGTGTTCGCGAACTGCTCCTCTTTTATTCTTGGCTTGAGCCGCCCGTGCGTCTCAGCAATTCAACTTACGCTCTTCACCTCAGAGCATTGCCGCAGGGTTGCATTGCCGATCGTCATCGTTGCGCGCGCTCAAGCCGCTATTTTGAAACGGCCTTAGCCAAATCTTAATGTATCTTATATTTTACCATCTTCTTCAGCGATGTTTCTTAATCTATCTTATATTCTATTCTCTTTTTCATTTGCGATCACCGGACTTATTTGCTATCTTAATATACTTTATGCTTTCTTAACATACTTACGTACTATCATAAAGTTACATGTAAGGTTCGTCCAGAGGCCGCCTTACAGGGTAAATATGGGCAGTCAAATAAGTGACAAAAAAATAGTCGAAAAATGTGATAAATATTTCAGTTCCCAATTGAATGCAACAAAACTATTGTACTTATTGTAGATATTTTACTGTATCATTAGAAAAATATTTTTTTTTATTACAAAATTAGAAAGGTTATGCTCTTCTGTTCATTTATTAAGGAGTTCGCTTTGTTTTAGTAAGCCTCCACTTGTATAGCCTCTTTCAACTTAAGTTGACTATAAATAACAAGCATTTAATTGGATTAATATGAGATTTATATAGAAATTTTAAGGAAAGTCTCCTTTATCAGGTCTTTAAACCACAAAAACCAAAACAACATAGCAATAAATATACACACATAAAACTGATGCACGCAGCAGGTAGAACAAGGAAGACATAACGTTACTTAAAAGTAACTTAAAAAAAAATTAGAATTTAAATTTTGAAAATACCTTGCTTGGTTAAAAAGCTTTGATTTTTGCAATGTAAAATGGACAAAAGCCCTACTGTGCATCTGTCCGGTATTAAAACAAGAATCTTCAAATTTGAACCATATACCCGTGTAGACCCCCGAATTGTAAAGTGTGAAAATTTTCACCTACGCCCTCAGGAGGCGTGGTAAATCGGAATATGCATTTTCCGGAATCTCAGAAACCATATTATTTTAGGGGCCAGGGAGTAGAAATTTTGAAACTTGCATACTCTCGTTGACAGCCCAAAATCAAAAAGATATGGCTGATGTAGATACGCCAATTGGGTGAGTGGCAAATTAATGAAACTGTATCCTGTATCGATGAAAAATTTAGATGTCCATGCCAAATAGAATTGGCCAAATAAAATTGGCAATTCGAATCTGATTATGTAGCGATTTATACAAATTTTCATATACCTAGAGCGCTATTTATGCTAGGGACTTTAAATTTGGAATATATACTCGGGTTGACAACACAAGACCAAAAATTTTTGGTGAATATATCTACGCCCATCGAAGGCGTGGAAAACCGCAACGTTTCAGAGCGAGAAACTTTAAAATTTGAAAATTGAGTTACTGGTGGCGTCTTCTGTATATAAACTAAACAATAATGCCACTAAATACTGAGTAATATTTACATTTTCGAAGCGTAAACATCCCAATTTTGCAGTTACTTTACCTTACACTCCGACTAAGGATTGGCCAAAAATGGCATGTTTACAAACACTGGGGGCAAGGCAAATCGCGTATGCATGTCAAATTTCAGAACTCTAGCTTTTGTGATCTGCTAGATTATTGCATTCGTACAGACTTACGGGCAGACAGACGGACATGACTATATCGACTCAGCTTTATTTGGGTCTACGAAACCTCCTTCGGTCTGTTACATAAACTTTAACAAAACCATTATACCCTAATTTTCCATTATCAATGGGTGGAAGGTATAAAAAAAAACTTTAAACGTTGCCGAGTTTCGAACGTGGAACCTTGTATCACTTTTACCAACACCGCCATTCACTGCAATATATCCATTTAGCAAATATAAAATAAACTAGCAGTTTAAAGTTCTAATTATATACGCTGACGTTTTGTTTAATAACTTCTGTTTTACTTAACGGAATTCAATGAAATCTTCACCATATAATCTATATATTTATATATTAATATTTGTCAATATAAGATATACAAAGTCATTCACATATTGACTTTATTTCCAAATTAACTTCAATATAATGAATTTCAGGAAATTTGGGGTCGGTAGCCAAAATGTAACAAACACCGAAATTGTACAAAATATAAATGCAACTAAGTCCAAAATAAAAATAAAAAAAAAAAATCGATCTGCGAGTGCTATGCACGGATCTTATCAGAAAAAAATAAGTTTCTAGAGATCGACGCGTTCATACATACGGACGGACGAACGGATGGACAGACAGACATAATTATATCGACCCAGATTCGTCGTCTGAGTGAATATTTTGAAGCGAAAGAGACAGACTACTTTCCGGACTCTTACAGTACACACGTCGCTGTGTGGCGTGATATAAATATGCATGTATATATGTTTAAAAGTAAGTAAGAGTATTGCAGTCGGGCGCTACCGACTGAAGGAAACTCATTGACGGCCCAAACGCTATCTGCTCCATTTTCCAAGTTACCTCGCCCCCAATCAGTAAATGGTAAGCATATGTAATTTTTGCAAATCATTAGAGAAGATAGTCGTTAACTTTTGAATAAACATTAGAAGATATAGTTTTTGCCGATTAGCCATAGCACTATGAGAAAATGTAATGGAATTTTTGAAAAAAAACTTTATATTTAAACGCGATTTGCCTTGCCCCCAGTGTTTGTAAACATGCCATTTTTGGCCAATCCTTAGTCGGAGTGTAAGGTAAAGTAACTGCAAAATTGGGATGTTTACGCTTCGAAAATGTAAATATTACTCAGTATTTAGTGGCATTATTGTTTAGTTTATATACAGAAGACGCCACCAGTAACTCAATTTTCAAATTTTAAAGTTTCTCGCTCTGAAACGTTGCGGTTTTCCACGCCTTCGATGGGCGTAGATATATTCACCAAAAATTTTTGGTCTTGTGTTGTCAACCCGAGTATATATTCCAAATTTAAAGTCCCTAGCATAAATAGCGCTCTAGGTATATGAAAATTTGTATAAATCGCTACATAATCAGATTCGAATTGCCAATTTTATTTGGCCAATTCTATTTGGCATGGACATCTAAATTTTTCATCGATACAGGATACAGTTTCATTAATTTGCCACTCACCCAATTGGCGTATCTACATCAGCCATATCTTTTTGATTTTGGGCTGTCAACGAGAGTATGCAAATTTCAAAATTTCTACTCCCTGGCCCTTAAAATAATATGGTTTCTGAGATTCCGGAAAATGCATATTCTGATTTACCACGCCTCCTGAGGGCGTAGGTGAACATTTTCACACTTTACAATTCGGGGGTCTACACGGGTATATGGTTCAAATTTGAAGATTCATGTTTTAATACCGGACAGACGCACAGTAGGGCTTTTGTCCATTTTACATTGCAAAAATCAAAGCTTTTTAACCAAGCAAGGTATTTTCAAAATTTAAATTCTAATTTTTTTTTAAGTTACTTTTAAGTAACGTTATGTCTTCCTTGTTCTACCTGCTGCGTGCATCAGTTTTATGTGTGTATATTTATTGCTATGTTGTTCTGGTTTTTGTGGTTTAAAGACCTGATAAAGGAGACTTTCCTTAAAATTTCTATATAAATCTCATATTTATCCAATTAAATGCTTGTTATTTATAGTCAACTTATGTTGAAAGAGGCTATACAAGTGGAGGCTTACTAAAACAAAGCGAACTCCTTAATAAATGAACAGAAGAGCATAACCTTTCTAATTTTGTAATAAATAAAAATATTTTTCTAATGATACAGTAAAATATCTACAATAAGTACAATAGTTTTGTTGCATTCAATTGGGAACTGAAATATTTATCACATTTTTCGACTATTTTTTTGTCACTTATTTGACTGCCCATATTTACCCTGTAAGGCGGCCTCTGGACGAACCTTACATGTAACTTTATGATAGTACGTAAGTATGTTAAGAAAGCATAAAGTATATTAAGATAGCAAATAAGTCCGGTGATCGCAAATGAAAAAGAGAATAGAATATAAGATAGATTAAGAAACATCGCTGAAGAAGATGGTAAAATATAAGATAGATTAAGATTTGGCTAAGGCCGTTTCAAAATAGCGGCTTGAGCGCGCGCAACGATGACGATCGGCAATACAACCCTGCGGCAATGCTCTGAGGTGAAGAGCGTAAGTTGAATTGCTGAGACGCACGGGCGGCTCAAGCCAAGAATAAAAGAGGAGCAGTTCGCGAACACAAGAAGGTTGGAAAACGGCGGACGAGTAACGTAAAGAGAAGAGGTTGGAGACGCAAGAAAAGAGCGAAAGCCGTGAGTGAGCGGCGGGGCCATAGATAGAATAGAGTAGCATGTTAAAGTAGCAGTGAATGTAATAAATAGTTATTAACTTGAACAACCATGTCTCTTAATTTTAACTAACCCAATAGAAACTAATACTGGCGGATCGACGTGGCAAATCACGTCGAGAGCCTAAAGTCCCATTACTAATCGGTAGTCGTAGCTTGGCCACGAACCCGCTCGCCGTGTGGTGAAACCCCGGCCAGAAAACCGTCGTGGCAGAGTGAGCGTCGGCTGCAAGGCAGTGCACGTTCCTCACCAGAGGTACTACCTCCATTAAAGTCCCATCTTAACTAACCTATAGTCTGACCGAGGCGACGTCCCGGTCAGGTGTGTAGAAAGCCCAACCAACCCACTTTCCTATCCCTTAAGCCCGCGTCCCAGCACTCTACAAATGTCTTGTGAGTGGCCCTGGTCAGATTGAGATCTGCCTCGGCGGGAAAAGTAACCTTACAAGTGGCGCCCGAGCAGGGACCCTGGGACTAACAAGGCGTGGCATATTTGCGGCATAAAGACCCGTGCATATACCCAAATAAAGGTGGTAGTTGGTGAAGGGCATAATAGGTGTTAAGTCGGCTCGACCCCAGCATACTCTTTTTGCGCAACGTGATTGGCCGCCGTGGACGTTTATAAGCGAAGAAAACGGTAACGCGAAGAGTGCAAAGCAACGGCGCCAAAAATGCAGCGCGGAGCAGAAAAGGTGAGAGGTGCGCAGCAAAGCTGAAAAAATCGCCCTAAGTTATCTGTGAGTGTCGCGACGAAAACGAACAGTGGGCCAAGAGCCAAGAACTCGGACGCAAAATTATTGAATTGATCAATGAAAATTTGTATAAATCGCTACATAATCAGATTCGAATTGCCAATTTTATTTGGCCAATTCTATTTGGCATGGACATCTAAATTTTTCATCGATACAGGATACAGTTTCATTAATTTGCCACTCACCCAATTGGCGTATCTACATCAGCCATATCTTTTTGATTTTGGGCTGTCAACGAGAGTATGCAAATTTCAAAATTTCTACTCCCTGGCCCTTAAAATAATATGGTTTCTGAGATTCCGGAAAATGCATATTCTGATTTACCACGCCTCCTGAGGGCGTAGGTGAACATTTTCACACTTTACAATTCGGGGGTCTACACGGGTATATGGTTCAAATTTGAAGATTCATGTTTTAATACCGGACAGACGCACAGTAGGGCTTTTGTCCATTTTACATTGCAAAAATCAAAGCTTTTTAACCAAGCAAGGTATTTTCAAAATTTAAATTCTAATTTTTTTTTAAGTTACTTTTAAGTAACGTTATGTCTTCCTTGTTCTACCTGCTGCGTGCATCAGTTTTATGTGTGTATATTTATTGCTATGTTGTTCTGGTTTTTGTGGTTTAAAGACCTGATAAAGGAGACTTTCCTTAAAATTTCTATATAAATCTCATATTTATCCAATTAAATGCTTGTTATTTATAGTCAACTTATGTTGAAAGAGGCTATACAAGTGGAGGCTTACTAAAACAAAGCGAACTCCTTAATAAATGAACAGAAGAGCATAACCTTTCTAATTTTGTAATAAATAAAAATATTTTTCTAATGATACAGTAAAATATCTACAATAAGTACAATAGTTTTGTTGCATTCAATTGGGAACTGAAATATTTATCACATTTTTCGACTATTTTTTTGTCACTTATTTGACTGCCCATATTTACCCTGTAAGGCGGCCTCTGGACGAACCTTACATGTAACTTTATGATAGTACGTAAGTATGTTAAGAAAGCATAAAGTATATTAAGATAGCAAATAAGTCCGGTGATCGCAAATGAAAAAGAGAATAGAATATAAGATAGATTAAGAAACATCGCTGAAGAAGATGGTAAAATATAAGATAGATTAAGATTTGGCTAAGGCCGTTTCAAAATAGCGGCTTGAGCGCGCGCAACGATGACGATCGGCAATACAACCCTGCGGCAATGCTCTGAGGTGAAGAGCGTAAGTTGAATTGCTGAGACGCACGGGCGGCTCAAGCCAAGAATAAAAGAGGAGCAGTTCGCGAACACAAGAAGGTTGGAAAACGGCGGACGAGTAACGTAAAGAGAAGAGGTTGGAGACGCAAGAAAAGAGCGAAAGCCGTGAGTGAGCGGCGGGGCCATAGATAGAATAGAGTAGCATGTTAAAGTAGCAGTGAATGTAATAAATAGTTATTAACTTGAACAACCATGTCTCTTAATTTTAACTAACCCAATAGAAACTAATACTGGCGGATCGACGTGGCAAATCACGTCGAGAGCCTAAAGTCCCATTACTAATCGGTAGTCGTAGCTTGGCCACGAACCCGCTCGCCGTGTGGTGAAACCCCGGCCAGAAAACCGTCGTGGCAGAGTGAGCGTCGGCTGCAAGGCAGTGCACGTTCCTCACCAGAGGTACTACCTCCATTAAAGTCCCATCTTAACTAACCTATAGTCTGACCGAGGCGACGTCCCGGTCAGGTGTGTAGAAAGCCCAACCAACCCACTTTCCTATCCCTTAAGCCCGCGTCCCAGCACTCTACAAATGTCTTGTGAGTGGCCCTGGTCAGATTGAGATCTGCCTCGGCGGGAAAAGTAACCTTACAAGTGGCGCCCGAGCAGGGACCCTGGGACTAACAAGGCGTGGCATATTTGCGGCATAAAGACCCGTGCATATACCCAAATAAAGGTGGTAGTTGGTGAAGGGCATAATAGGTGTTAAGTCGGCTCGACCCCAGCATACTCTTTTTGCGCAACGTGATTGGCCGCCGTGGACGTTTATAAGCGAAGAAAACGGTAACGCGAAGAGTGCAAAGCAACGGCGCCAAAAATGCAGCGCGGAGCAGAAAAGGTGAGAGGTGCGCAGCAAAGCTGAAAAAATCGCCCTAAGTTATCTGTGAGTGTCGCGACGAAAACGAACAGTGGGCCAAGAGCCAAGAACTCGGACGCAAAATTATTGAATTGATCAGTGGGACGTAAGTATTTTTTTGCAGTGATTTTTTTTTACGAAGATTGTAAAGAAATGAGAAACAGAAGAAACCGTTGAACGTGTGCACAGTGGGACAACATTTTTTAAAAAAAAGTAAATAAATATATATATAAAATAAAATAAAATAAAAATAAACAAAGAAAACAAAAAAAAAACGATTGTGGAGCGTGTACACGGTGGAGAAAGGGTAGCGCAAACAGAAGGAAAACAATTATGAATGACATAGCGCAACGAAGCTGAGGTGCGTCGAGGAAGCAGCCAGAGAGGGAAAAGAGAAAAAAAAGAAACACACACGAAACTACAATTGCAATTAGGAGAGTGCCAGAATCCGGGGGTGGGCGTGCGATGGGTGTATCAGCGCTGCAAAGAAGAGCTGATCTCCATAATCTAAGAATTGGAGCTAGAAACCGACGGCCGAGTAGAGGAGCTGCGAAAGAGGTTGTTGACTTTTGTTCAGAGTGGTGGCCATTCTGCGGAAATCTGGGTGCGCCTAGCCGAGTTGAAGTTACGCTACACGAAGGGGTCGGAGCCTCTCCTGGGGAGCGCGGTGCCGTGCATTGGTGATCGAGCGTTCCAGCGTTCAGAACCGGACTTGCGGAAAGCTCAATTGCACGAGCCCACGCAAAGACCGGCATAGACGTTAGGTGTACCGACAACCAATGTAGCGCCCGAGATGCAGAGGAGCGGAGGGATTGCAGGGTTGACGGTGAGGCCAAGGGACCGCCGCCGACCCTTAATTTCAACGTCCCTGCATCACGAGCACAGCCGGATAGGTCAGGATGTGGAGCGTGAGGTATGATGGCCGGTCGGACCCGCTCGGTTTCCTTGAAATCCTGGAGGAGCGAGCCCTTACCTACGGCATCGACCTCGATCACATGCCTCGTGTGGTGGGCGAGATGTTAGTGGATAACGCCGCTATGTGGTTCTTGACCAGCGGGTTGAGAGACACGACGTGGGCCAGATTCCGGAGCGAATTCTTGGAATTCTTCCTGCCACCGCAATATTTCGACCGCCTGGAAGATCAGATTCGTTCACGTCACCAACGGGAGAGGGAAAAATTTAAGGACTATTTAAAACAAATAACGCTGATAATGCGCCGCGCATCGTACAGTTCGGCCCAGGAACTGTATTGGGTGTATGAGAACGCCGCCCCTGAGTATAGGCTGTACGTGAGGCGACACGATTTTACCGTTCTTGCACAGCTGACTCAGATGGCGGCAGAGTATGAGAATGTAGGATACTTCGATAGGGAATGCCCTAATGCGCAGGTGCTGTTTTGCCGCCGGTGCGGAAGAACGGGTAGGAGCACTCAGGAGTGCTGTTGTCGAGCGGAGGCGGGAAATGGTTAGGAGCGCCCCTCGCAGAAGTGGAGCGACGCCCACTAACCGAAGGTGAGAAATGGAGGCGCCCGTTAACGGTAAGGGAAAGAAGCATTGTCGCGAGGGTGGATATTGCGGGTCAAGGTATGGACCCCACAATCGACACCGTTGCCACACGCAGCTTCATGAGCGAGGATTGCGTGTGTAAGGGAGCAGTCCGAGGGGCGATGCAGGTCGTGCAGTCACGGATCAGGCTGGCTGACAGTTCGGCGCTGGAGGCTAAGAGAACGATGCGGGTAGAAGTGAGTCTCGCCGGGAAGGCAGCGATGATGAATATGCTCATCATGCCGACCATGCTGGACCACGTAATACTGGGGATAGATTTTCTGTGCGCCATCGGTACAAAGGTGCGTTGCTGCAGCGCAGGATTAGTCATGAGGACGGGAGAAGGAACAGCGGTGTCGTCATCCACCACCGAAGATGGGTCGATGGAAAGGGGTAGTGTTATGGGGCCGGAGTCGGCGGCCGGTGAGGGAAGGATCAAAGGATTCGGTGATCAAAGAGCGTCAACCGGAAATTAGGACGATGGAAGTCGAAGACGGAGTTGGGGCAGTCGCGGAAGTCGCGGAGTTGCCGGAGAATCTGGCAGATGACCTCAAGAAGTGTTTGGAGGCAGAGCAGGCAGTATTTGAGAACCTGGAGGGGGTGTCTCATATTGCCTAGCATCACATAAGGATGAGGGATGATAAACCGATCAAAGAAAGGTATTATCCCAAGAGCCCGGCTATGCGGAAGGTGATTAACGAGCTGGTAGACAAGCTACTTCGAGTGGGGTCTATTGAGCCGTCGATAGTCCTGGTGAAGGAGAAGACCGGAGATTGGCGAGTATGCGTAGACTACGGACAGCTCAATGCTCACTCGATTCCGGATGCATATCCTGTTCCTATGATCAATTACATCCTGGAAAAGCTACGTCACGTTCGACTCATATCCACGCTGGATCTAAAGAGCGGTTACTGGCAGATCCCTTTGGCAGCGGATAGCAGAGAGTACAGCATTCACCGTGCCTGGAAGAGGGCTATGCCATTCGGCCTGCATTCGGCCGGTGCGACGTTCCAGAGAGCGTTAGATACGGTCATCGGACCTGAAATGGAACCGCATGCGTTCGCTTATTTGGCTGACATCGTGGTGATCGCTGCCACGAAGGAGCAACATGTGGCTAACTCGAAGGAGGTGTTCCGCCGATTGAGGGCGGCAAACCTCAAACTAGGAAAAAATGCAATTTCTTCAGAGAAAGGCTGGCGTATCTGGGACACGTAATCAGCGGAGAAGGAGTGTGCACTGATCCGGCGAAGGTAGAGGCGATCCGGAAACTCCCGCCCTGACCTGCTTTAAAGAGTTATGGCAGTGTTTGAGGATGGCGTCCTGGTACCGGCGATTTGTGCCAAATTTCGCAGCGCTGGTCCAGCCAGTGACATCCCTCCTCAAGAAAGACCAGAAGTGGGAGTGGAAGGAGGAACAAGATGAGGCTCTGCGGAAGCTCAAAGAGAACTTGACGACATCGCCCGTTCTGGCGTTTCCTGACTTCTCCGTCAAGTTTGTGTTGCAGACCGATGGCAGCGATTATCGGGTGGGAGATGTGTTGACACAGACGGTCGAAAATCAGGAACGAGTGATCGCGTACGCCAGTCGCAAGTTGCTAAAAGCAGAGATGAATTATTCAGCGACGGAAAAGGAGTGCTTGGCGATTGTGTGCGCAATCCAGAAGATGCGATGCTACCTCGAATGCTGCCGGTTCGATGTAGTGACGGATCACCTGGCACTGAAGTGGCTCAATTCCATAGAAAGTCCCACCGGCAGGATCGCTCGGTGGGCGCTAGAATTGTAACAATACCAGTTTGATGTGCACTATCGCCGAGGGAATCTGAATGTGGTGGTCGATGCTCTCTCACGGCAACCGCTAGAGTGTTGTCAGCAAGCGATGGTTGTCGAGCCACCTTGCCAATGGATCGCGAAGATGCAGGAGAGAATCACGAATCACCAGATAAGTTCAAGGACTACGTCGAGGAAAATGGACAATTGTATCGGAATCTGGGGCATCGGACGGACGAGGATGACTATATTCCATGGAAGCTATGCATCCCTGGTGGTCAGAGAGGCAGGGTGTTGCAGGAATGTCACGATGCACCCACGGCCGGGCATCAGGGTGTGAGGAGGACGGCGGCCAGGTTAGCACAGAGGTATTATTGTCCGGGCATGTTAAGAGATGTCGCTAAGTACGTCCGGCGGTGCGAGACGTGCCAAAAGTTCAAGAGCGAACAACAGAAACCGGCCGCCCAGATGCTGACGAGGCAAGAAGCCCGAGCCCATGTCGGTTCTATGCACCGATTTTGTGGGCCCCTTGCCTCGATCGAAATGTGGGAACACCATACTACTGGTGTTCCACGATGCGTTCGCAAAGTGGGTGGAGTTGGTGCCTCTGAGGAGAGCGACAACCGCTCACCTGCAGGCAGCATTTCGAGAGCGCATCCTGAGCAGGCTCGGAATATCGCAAACATTGGTGTGTGACAACGCAGTGCAGTTCGCCAGCAGGAACTTCCGATCCTTCATGGAGTCTCTGGGCGTGGAACTTAAGTACACGGCTCCGTACTCCCCGCAGAAAAATCTCACGGAAAGGACGAATCGCATTATCAAGAACATGATAGCGCAGTTCATCGAGGGCCATCAAAGTTCGTGGGATGAACCGTTGATAACGCTAGCGGTCAATTCCAGTGATTCCAGATTCCACGGAGTTTAGCCCGGCTTTCCTAATCATGGGAAGAGAGCTGTGCTTGCCAGCCACGTTGTACGACGAGGTCACCTCTGGATCATCGACGAGGGAACTGAGGCCAAACGCGAGAGAGAGGAGGCTAAGAGAAGTCTACACGATAGTTCGCAGCAACCTACAATGGGCCTCGAAAGATCAAGGTCGGTACTATAATCTGCGGCGACGGGAATGGAGGCCGACATTAGGATCTGCTGTTTTGTTGCGGCAGCATCAACTCTCGAAGGCGACAGAAGGGTTTGCCGCGAAGTTGGCACCCAAATTTGACTGCCCCTACAGAGTGGTCAGTTTCATTTCTCCTAACGTCGTGCGCCTGCGAAGCCGGGCGCACGCAAGAAAAGGGTTGCTAACATTTCGCAGCTAAAGCGATTGCACTAGGGTGACGATGAGAGCGACGAGGGACTAGATGAGGGCGGTGTGGAGGTTTCTAATGACGCCGAAAAGAGCAAACCCCATTTTTAACCCCGCCTTGACACCATTAACCATTTATGTCTATACCCGTAGTAGTATTGTAGTGAGATTAACTAACGTTAACAATACCCCGTAATTTGTAGTGCATTGTGATCAGCAGTGAGGGAGGCATATGTAGAGGACGTCAGCAACGATGACACCGAGCTGTTCTCCGGACAGTATACTCACTCAGTATACACGGCGACGACAAACGTGGCGGAGAGGCTGGACAGATCGGTGATGCTCATGCGGGTGGAAGTCACGACGGTGTATGTGCAGGTGCCCAGATCACGAGCGACGCCGCCCTATGCGGAAGGTGCGCGTGGAGAGCTCCGGTGAACCCGTTCGCAGGCGACTGAACGGACACTAACCCTAACGGATTCACCGTGTCAGGCGTCAGGAGTTCCCCAGGAGCGCGATCAGGGCCATCCGGAGGCGCAAGAGGAGCCAACCTTGACCGAAAACGAGCGTCGGCTGCTGTCGGACATGGCCGATATCCTCGATGGCGGAGCTGTTCACGGACGCTTGGCTGCCAGAGGACGAGATACGTGCCGTCATCGCAGTCAACTGGCGGGTGTTCCCACGGGAGACCATCCTTACCCAGGCGACCATAGAGGTGATACAGCGAGAGATCAGCGTCCATCATCGGCTACCCACGCACACGTTTCTGCGTGGCGACGGAGGGCGGCTTGTATAACGTAACGGTGGCGCCCACCGGAGGGGTGGTCGTGTCGCAGCTAAAGTAAGGGGGGGGGGGCTGTAAGGCGGCCTCTGGACGAACCGCCTTACATGTAACTTTAAGATAGTACGTAAGTATGTTAAGAAAGCATAAAGTATATTAAGATAGCAAATAAGTCCGGTGATCGCAAATGAAAAAGAGAATAGAATATAAGATAGATTAAGAAACATCGCTGAAGAAGATGGTAAAATATAAGATAGATTAAGATTTAGCTAAGGCCGTTTCAAAATAGCGGCTTGAGCGCGCGCAGCGATGACGATCGGCAATGCAACCCTGCGGCAATGCTCTGAGGTGAAGAGCGTAAGTTGAATTGCTGAGACGCACGGGCGGCTCAAGTCAAGAATAAAAGAGGAGAAGTTCGCGAACACAAGAAGATTGGAAAACGGCGGACGAGTAACTTAAAGAGAAGAGGTTGGAGACGCAAGAAAAGAGCGAAAGCCGTGAGTGAGCGGCGGGGCCATAGATAGAATAGAGTAGCATGTTAAAGTAGCAGTGAATGTAATAAATAGTTATTAGCTTGAACAACCATGTCTCTTAATTTTGACTAACCCAATAGAAACTAATACTGGCGGATCGACGTGGCAAATCACGTCGAGAGCCTAAAGTCCCATTACTAATCGGTAGTCTTAGCTTGGCCACGAACCCGCTCGCCGTGTGGTGAAACCCCGGCCAGAAAACCGTCGTGGCAGAGTGAGCGTCGGCTGCAAGGCAGTGCACGTTCCTCACCAGAGGTACTACCTCCATTAAAGTCCTATCTTAACTAACCTATAGTCTGACCGAGGCGACGTCCCGGTCAGGTGTGTAGAAAGCCCAACCAACCCACTTTCCTATCCCTTAAGCCCGCGTCCCAGCACTCTACAAATGTCTTGTGAGTGGCCCTGGTCAGATTGAGATCTGCCTCGGCGGGAAAAGTAACCTTAGAACCCTTAAGATCCATCTATTTTCAATAATATTTCTGGCCCTCTGATAAATTTTCTATCAGATTCTAGAATCATCTTGTCAAACAGTTACCATAAAAATTTTGAAGTCTGCCACGCTTTGTCGGCAGAGACCTTACTGTGAAACGACCAGATAGAAAGTCATTACAAAAACCAATAGTCATTTCACTTTTCTGAATGAGTATATTAATATAGTAGAATATATTGGTTGATGACAGTGAGTCGAAAAACAATACACCACAGATATCAAAATAGTGCATAACACATATGATATTCGATTATTGTGGCTGTTACCATTGACGATTGTAACTGCTTTCCAGTCTTTATTGACCATATATGTAATGCATAACAAAAAAATTAAAAAATGCTATAGAGTTAAGGCAAACAACCCAGGCATATTATAAGTCACGAATTATTACGAGAAATGAACATAATAATAGAAAAAACATAAAATTGTTGGCATCACGCCGGTCACCTTGACAAGGGCTTAGTGCTCAATGAAGTCGCTTATCACACGCTCCTCAGCCATTCGTGCGAAAAGACGATAGTGTGGATATTGTGCGCGCCTTATTCTTGAATTATTGCAAAAAATTGATAACTATTCCCGTTTTAATTTTATCGATTAAAAACCTTATCAAACTCAGTCTACAAATTTTATATTTGGTTTTTTGCATATTTTATTGTTTGTTATTTCTTGAATACCGGTTTAAATATCCCTAAATTCTTTAAATTGAAGGTCAGCTTCCAAAGTTGAAGTGAAGTTGAAGTTTTTCTTAATTGGCAAACATGTCTACATAAAATATGTAGATTTTATGCTGAAAGTTTCATTTAAGTACAAAGCACGTGGTTAGCAACGCTTAGCAGCGAAAAGTATTTTTTCTACACACGTCAACATTAAACGCACTCATTTTTCGTCTGTTCTAACAATCACAAGAGTGAATTTTTTTCTATAACAAGTAAGAAAACTTTGGTAGAGAGTTCATGACTAGAAACTACCCTGAGCCAAACAAAACAGAAAAAAAATATTTATCAAATTAAAATAATAATATTGAAGTTTTAGTTAAAAGACTTAATTACATATATATTTAGAAATATTTACATTAGAGTTCGCTATAATGAATACCTTATGAAATACCACTTTGGTAACTATAAACTATTTCAAAAATCCATGCACTAATATTTTCATTAGATAGATTTAAAAACCCCCAAACAATATGCGAATCACAATTGATTGTAGAGTTGTAGGTGTTTTCAAATCTAATAAGCTTTTAAAGCTTCTGCTTACTAACTCGTTATATAAAGGCTCAGCCAATTGAAACTGGCCTAAGCATAAACTAAAATCTCCTAAAATAACATAATTTTCTAATTTAAATAAATATTGCAGAAATAGATCCTCAATTTCAGAACTAAGCAACCGGACAGGACTTTTACAAAGAACAAAGAAATTAACTAAACTACCAAATACAGCATATTCAAAAACTGACGGTCTATTACTTTCCTAAAGCTCAAGTAGCTAGGAATCGAGTCCCTAACATAAATGATGATTCCCCACTTAGGTCGTGTTGCGTTAGGTATTATCTCGCAATCTAGACGGCGTTTTATGAAAAAAAAATATCTAAAGCGGAACTGTCAACTAAGTGATCATAATGTGATCGAAATAGTTTTTCAGTGCGCAATCGGACTTTCTGTGTTTGAATCTTATCATCATTTTTAGGAGGCGTAGGATGAACAATATCTCCTATAATATACAATCCTGAGGCAGTTGTTGGCCTACGGCAAGCAAGTGTGGACCACCACTTTGCTATACGTAGCTCCCTGGCTTTTGTGAACAGTTATACCTTCTGCAGGTTCAACTGGAAACTGCCAACGCTCAATGGAAACCTTCTAATATTTCCTATAATGGAAATTTCGAATTTTTTATTGAATGGGGTTCCATGATTGTTCTTCACGATGTGTACACTTTGAGCGAGCAAATACTCCAACACTATCCTCTGGAAATTGCACCCATATCTATTTTCTTCAAAACTGCTCTTATCCCAATAACCTGTATCTACGTTGATCGTAATCATATTTTTAGCAGTTGTTTTTAAAAGGAGGGACTTACAAATTCCCTGCGTTTCGGAAGATATAATGCTACTCATGACTTCTAAAATTCTTTCCCTATTAGCTGTAATTAAATGAGTAGCGTTAATAAAGTACTCATCGTAAGAACTAAATGGATCCGTTGCTATAGCGTTAAGGTTCATGTTGTTATATATGTCTGTTGCAGCATTTGTGCTAAACAGATGAACAAATGCGGGAACGGATAAGGGAAATATCATCGGGTGTCATATTTACCGATGCCATATTATTTACGGCGAAGCAAATGTTTCGTCCTCCCTTTGTCGCATTTTTTTTTTTGTGAGCTTAAATATACTTAAGGAGGTCCTAGACCCAAGATGCATATATTGCACTGTAGGGATCATGATCTAACGATTCGAAAATCAAAGGATCACCTACTGGCGACAACGGTCCTACGGTATTTTTGAAAATTTGTTTTAGACTTGAGTCTAACTGACAAAATATTTTATTATTATATTACCATTATACTTCCTAAGGTTTGTCACAACTAATCCCTGATTTAAGCTACAAAAAAAATTTCGCAGTATCTCCTAACTAGTTCATCCTCCTCGTTTCTCCATAGGACATATAGCATATCTAATTCCATAAATTATTGGCTTCTCTTAGTATTAATATCAAATCTCCTATAACTAATAATACTGACAGAGTGTCTTTTCTTAACGAACACTTCAATTGCGAAGTGCATAAGTTATTAATTCAGATGTTGGTGATTCAAGGGCATCCTGTTCGTCTATGACTTAGTGTGATCCACCATGCTGATTTCTGATGCTCTAAAAATAATCAAAATCAGCAAGGTATAAACTTTAAAAGCCCTAATAAAAATATGTTTGTAGATCCATCGGGTAAATTTTCTAACTGTTTTCTACTCTGAAGCATCCGAAACCGATGCACTGGCAATGAAGTATTAATGTATACTTCAGCGTTACTGCTATCGGACAAGTGCATGCCTTAACAGCAATAAACGGCTTCTTCGGTAGACATTTCAGTGCTCGATATAAATTTGTGCCTTATATACTGTAACTTTTGTTTAATTTTTACATTGCTGAAATTGAAATTCCCCTCTGAGACTTATAAATATAGTTAAAGACGTTACTGCAGCAAGCATAGGGATCTAATATAAACTGAATATCTGTGTTAGCTCGCTGCAGTTGGAGTAGATGTTTATTAGAAACGTTAAGCATGATTGCAGCGAATGAACGCATTAAATATATTTTTTGCTTCTTAATACTAGAGCTAGGTACATTAATAAAACACTCATAACTAAGGTTAAGTTGATCGTGGGACAAAATGCTCTATTAAGAGATTCTATGGTTTTACGATCAAACACATTCTCTAATAAGACCTGATTTTTTTTTTGGAAATTTCGACGATGCTCACCTATATTTAGAGCATCCCCTAATTTCTTGCCGTGGCCGGGATTGTGGATTTGATACTCCAAATATGGAGCCACATCCGCGCAATCAGTATCAGTTTTGATAAACTGATCAATAAACGATTTTAGTCTAAGAATGCTTGACTCATCACTCGAGTCAAGCCTGGGGGCTTCTTTCAGCCAAAAATGCCGTGAATATGGGGGAGCCTCTTTGCGAAAACTCAAATCGCCAATAAAACTTCAAACCGTTATGCCTACCAAGAGCACCGTTTTACCGTTTTTTTTATCTAGTTTATCTAGTTTCTGATGCCGAAAATGTGATGAAAAAAGATCGGAAGACCAATCTGCCTATTCATAGCCATTACCTTCTTCTTTGCTTACCAGTGAGCAGGAGGAGCTCTAATACCTTTTAAAACTCTAAAGCTATCATCATGGCGAAAAAATTGATGGCGCTGTTCCTTCGTAAGGAACCATTTCGAACTTTTTATAGTTTTCAAATAATTTGTCAGTTCTACAACCTCTTCTATAAAAATTCCTAAGCTGTGACCTAAGTATGATTGTAAAACTTTCCTTAGACTTTCTCTTTTGGCCTGCAAAGATAGTTGGGAAGGCCAGCTCCTCTGAATCACAATCTTCGATCATATCTAATGGTCGCTGACCTTCTCCAGGGGCTATTACTATTCTTTGCAGGAATACAGCCACTGTTCATTAACAGTAACCTGGTGCTTCCAGGTTAAAGCACTGTGTTGGATAAAAATCTAATTGCATCAGCAACTTTTGATATCCCAATGGTTTCATTTTATTGGTTTCAAAAATATCCTGTCGTGCTTGAATGCGAACACTTCGCCATGCATTTGTATTACGTTCCTGCTCAATGATCCTACGAATTGGAACATCTCTAGCATGATATCTTGGGTTCCTATCCCCAGAATGTGGACTAGGTTTCTGTTTCAGTTATAACTAAAGACCCCTGGAAAATATATTTTTTACAATTTGCCAACAGCGGGAGTAAACAAATAATTTTTTGCCATTCCTTAGGAGTCTAAGGTAACGTAACTGCAAAATTTGGAAGCTTACGTTCCAACTATGTGGAAATTGTGTGACCGAAAGGGGCATAAAAATGACTTTTTATTCTTCGATAGAGAACGCCTACAGTTTTTCATGTGTCCAATTTTTTTTTTACACCTTTTTTTAGCTTTGTTACTTTAGGACATATAGACCTTTCCCGTTTGCCATGCCTCCTATGGGTGTAAGTATATTTTCAATATCTTTTGATCTTGGGTTGTCAACGCGAATGTACATTATAAATTTCATCGCTCTAGCGCTTCAACTAACTAGGTTTCTGAGTTGCCGGAAAATGCATTTTCTGATTTGCCACTCCTAGTGGGAGAATCGGGAAAATTATATGTTCTATATTTCAAGTATTTAGCTTCAATAGCAACGGAAGGATAGCCAGGCGGACATTGGAAGCAGACTATATTCTCTGAAAAGGTGAGTATAATATTGGATGCAGGAAAACTCCCAAGAACCTCTGAAAATTCAAAATTAGTTAACACTATTTATACAATAAATATTTTTATACCCCGAACCCATTGAAAATGGGAAATCAGGATATAATGGCTTTGCTAAAATGTATGTAGCATACAGAAGGAGGCGTAAAGTATATGTATTCTTTATCAGGACGACAAGCAGAGTCTGTTTATCTGTCCGTATGTATGAACGCGTCGATCTCAGAACCAACAAGAGCTAGAGATTTTTGTAGGTCCATGAATAATACGTGTGGATCGAGTTTTTTTCCAAAATTCGATAACCATTCTGATTTTATTGTGATCAATTAAAAACGTTATCGAATTGCAGTTAAATTATTATATCTCGTATACCTTTTGAGCAAGAGTCGCAAAATTTTGCATTTAATTTCATTTATATTTTATACAGTTTCGATTTTTGTAATATTTGATATACCACTCCTCCTTCCGCTCCAATTTGCAAAAAAAAAAACGTATTTCAAGTACTACAGACTTGTGCTTTGGTAAATACGCATTAATGAAGGTCATGTATAAATTATTACGATTACAAAAGTCCATCTACAAGAAAATGTACTCAACAAATAAGTTTCCATGATATAGCCCATACTGAAGTCCAAGGTCAGCCGCTGCGAAGTGCACAGTTGACAGATTAATATTATTATTAATTTTGGTATCTTTCAATATTGATATATATCTTCATGTATCGTTATTATCTAGATTTTATGGTATTTCTTTTTGAAATTTGATGTTAAAATTTGCATCATAAGTCAACCCAAATCATTTATAGTATCTAGTTTAGTATCATATCATAATTTAAATCAATATTGTTTTATACAATCGCATTGATTCTATATTTTGTGTCGATTATATTTGCATTCAATGTTATTAAGCCATCATTATTACCCCTACCACTAATAGTATTAGTATCAGTGTTACACCACCATGCTTGTTCTGTGAGAATTTAATGCATACTAATCATGTCCACTCTTAAAATCGGTATTGGTGGCTTAAGTTGGTATTGTCAAATTGGCTTAGAGAATTGTTTCTCTTTACTGTTTTCCATGATGTATAATTCAGTGATAAAATTCAATTTTTAAAACTGAGTAATATTTCAGTTACCTAGTGACTTAGGAGCTGGTGAAAAAATATTAAACCAATAAAACTTTGAAACTCATATCCAAATGGAGACTAGTGTTATTACAGACACTCTGGGTTTCTATTTAAAACAAGTAAGAGTTCTCTAGTCGAGACTGCTCGAATATTAGATCCCCTGAAAGATAAACAATCAATATAGGAATACACACTTCGCAGCAGCTGAGCTTGGGTTGCAGTAAGGGCTATATTATGAAAGTTTAAGAAAAAAAAAAATTAAGTATTAAATACACATAAAACCAAGTACGAAAATTAAAGATTATAGCTCCAAAGACGTACTTGATATAATTTTGTAATTGAATTTTAATGCTTTTCACAGACTCACAAAAAATTGCAAGTGGATGGACAGACCGATATGTCTTCCTTATCAAGAATATATATGCCACCACTTTACGCTGACTTCCCATTTTCAGTGGATTCTGAATATAAAAAAAAACGTCCCCGATTGTCGTTTAAGCAATGAACAACCATCCACAATAACTGTCCTTAATTTATCTGTCGTGTCTCCTCGAAATCAAGTTTTCTTATCTGTTCTTTCTTCTGACACGACATGCGACGCAATAACGGCTTTTATATATGTAATTCTCCAGCCATTTTTCAGTTTCAGATTTTATTTATAAGAATAGTCGATGTTATAATCATCATTGTTATTTTATACATACGAAGCAAACAGCCAATTCACACGTACACACGCTTTGGTTGCAGTTGGGGCATATTATGACAACTAATTTGTTGAATAGTTTTTTGTGTATACGGACTATCGTGGTCAAACTTTCAGAATATATAATGACATTCATATGTATTTAGTATTTGAAATACGTTTTTTGAAAATTTTGACGGAAGTTGCCCCTTCCGCCCAAATTTACGAAACTAATAACTTGTACTGCGTATGGTATACACGAGTATACATTTAAAATTTCAGATCTCTAGGTTCAATGGTTTGCGAGATCGTTGCGTTCATACAGACGCACGGACGAACAGACAGACGGACATGGCTCTATTGACTCAGCCTGTAGAGCTGATCAAGAATATAATACTTTACATACATTCGGCTTGTTACATACATTTTCACAAAAAGATTAAACCCTAATTTTCCATTTTCAGCTTATAAAAAGCTTGATATTTAGGATTTGACCCTAAACTTTTTTCTTTTGTATGATGAATGATGATGATTTTATGTATGATGAAATTAAACTTTGTCTCTCGTACTTGAATCCACATGATCATCTTTGCCTACAAGATGATTTTAATTGCATGCATCTTTGGTTTGTGGCTTAGCAGTTGCAAAATTAAATTTAATAGTTCCAAGTGTATGACAACTTCAATCGTACCATTCCACATATTGTTAGTTACATAATTAACATTTTCTTGCAACAAATTTTTTCTGTCAAAGATCGTGATGTAAACTTCAACTTAAAAATTAGTTTCAATTTTCATGTCTCTACAAT
This sequence comes from Drosophila anceps, assembly GCA_035045945.1. Classification (NCBI taxonomy): domain Eukaryota; kingdom Metazoa; phylum Arthropoda; class Insecta; order Diptera; family Drosophilidae; genus Drosophila; species Drosophila anceps. Next base: position 103,479 of record JAWNON010000165.1, read on the forward strand.
CATAAATTAAGCCAACACCTTTTTATTAAACTTTAATAAAACGAGCTTAATAATTTCTCATAGTTTAATAATATCACTGCCCATATGTGGCCTTAAATTAAGCATACCCGATCTGGAAAATAAAATTGGTGTTATTACTGAACTATTTGATTTTTTTTATTTAGGTTATACATTATACTTTTTAGTTTATCTTTAAGTTGACTCGCGTCTTATTAATATCGTTTTTTAAAATAAATAACTGACCAAGAATATATACATTATGAAGTCTGGTCACACATTTTAATAAAACCATTATACCCTGATATCCCATTTTTAATGGGTTCAAGATATAAGTATTAAAGCATTTATCAATTGGGAGGCGTGGAAAATCTGTATCTTGTAAGGTTTTTGACATAACAGCATTTGAACCGTGAATGAGTCATTAGAGCCCGACTGCATTCTTACTTGATATTAAATAGTCATAGACCAGATAGTTTAGATTTTCGAGGATGACATCAATGTTTATAAGTTTTTAAATAATGAGTATATATTTTAATTTCGATTATACATGAATTCTTACCTGATTAGTTTGTTATGGTGTCGTGAAATGCTTTGCAGCTCCCATATTATTTTAAAAAATAACCACTTCAGAGTCAGTTCCGAAAGACGTTTCTTTATTCCCTATATCCATTAGAACATCAATGCGACTATGCAATAAACGGAATCGTCCGCAAGTGTATGTTAAAAAAAATCCAAATAAGGAGTCCTCAGCAAACAGTGTGGTCACTACACAAATACCAGCATATGCAGTAAATATGTATGTTAATGCATAACGTAACCAACTGTGGTATGGATTGTACGGAAAGACTATTTTATATGGAAATGGCTTTACTGGTAAATCAATTTCCACTATGTAGAATAATTCTACTAGCGGTAGAACGCAGTACATGAGTATAAGGCAAGACAATAAAATCGTCATAACTTGAAAGGTAATCATCCGTTTCCGACATTCTTTGGCGATGCTGGCGTTCTCGCTACTGTTGTATATAGAAAAAAAAATAGTTTTAGTTTAAATTGAATTGATACATATTTTGTCCTTCATATTAAATTCATACACAATTAATTTTAATTATAACGTTGAGCAAAATTCAACAGTTATAGGTCAGGAAATGCAATAAACTGTAAATAGTTTTTAAAATTTGTAACGCATCAATTTTTTTTTAAATGTTTTATGGCTCTTTTTTTAATTAATTAATAGTAAAAATGTTAAAATAAACAAAAAATCATTAAAAGCAAGGAATATTTTTAAAAGTCAGGAGTTAATGGTTTTTAATAGTCGGTCGAGGGAGTTTTATAGTTGGCATCAACTCCCACACAGACCGGATAAGGTATATAGTATATTTTAGATTAGGGTGAAGACAGGGTCAATCTAGCCGTGCCCATTTGTCTGCCGTATTCCATACAATCTAAGCTTGAACTTATTGAAAATGAGAATTCAAGGGATAAGGGATATGTATGTAGCAGACAGAAGGACGAGCGGCAGACTCCATAAAGGATATATATATATTCTGAACGCAGAGATCTCGTTTACTAGAAAGGCTGGAAATATCATTCATCCCATTTCCTTATTATCGACAAAAATCGATAATTTGATTTTTTAAACGTGACTTGAATACCGTAAAAGCTAAAGCTCTCAATAACTGTATAGATCTATATAATGAATACATAGATTTAGTCTCTTTCGGCTTTTGGATACCATTAACATTCTAAAAAAATTGCATACAATGTACGTTTTTTAATTCTATCTCGAACATCTTTGGAGCGAGTCTTCAAATTTTACATTTAGATTTATTTATGAAAATTTTTTTCCCTTTTTGAAAATGTGAACATCTGTATAACATTTATTGGTTTAACTAATTTCATTAAATATTGATTCTGTAAGAGTGTCTGTCTGTTCTGTTTGGTTGGTCTTCTCTGAATAATTTCAGAGTTTTATTTTAAAGTCTCTTCCAAGCCTAATTACATAGAGAGTTATTTCATATAGAATTGTTAATATCAATTAACGTTCAATTGTTATCGATTAAAAACCGATTAAAATCAAGATTCAGTAATATAATTATGTTCCGTACTGCTAGAACTCCCAGGTTCGAAACAAGGCGATGTCCGTATTTTCTCTTTATCAGCTTTTTTTTTCAAATATTAAGTGGCAGGGCTCAGGAGATCTGCTAGTCGAGCACCCCTGACTAGAGATTTCTTACACGTTTGTTTTTATCTTTTATATAAGCAATTGCGAAAATCATTAATAGTCAATTTAGATGTTACACTCTTCTTAACTCCTTAAATTTTTTTCGTTTCTGTTTTGTCATCAGCACGCACATTGTTAATATAATTACATGATCTCTGAGGAAAAAGTCCAGCATAATCCTAAGCGCAAAGGATCGCACTTTATCAAGTATCTTAGAATTGGCCAAAGAATTAAGTGAAAGTATTTATTTAGTCTGCTTCAAACCTTAAATAATAATTTTTAAAAAATTTATAGCGGTAGACCGAAGTATTGAAACACGTTGATAGTGAAAAGCAAGTAGTCACTAACTGGTAGTCTGAGCGTGGTAAAGACCCGTTTGCCGTGTGGATACACCCCGGTCGAAACCCACGTGACCCGAAAGGGAACGTAGGCGGCAACGCCTCGCATGTTCCTCGGCCAGTGGTACTACTTCTAGTGGTACTCTTAAAAACTCCTAAAACTGACCAGCAGTCTGACTAAGGGTTAATCCCGGTCAGGTGTGTAGACGATCCTAACAGTTAACACTTGTGAGCAATTTCGAGAGCGTCGGCCTTGCACCTCCTCTCGGCTCTGCGTGGCCGTATGACGTGATTGGCCGCCACGAACGAAATGAAAGCGACAATTACACGGTATCAATAATTATTGGGAGGAGAATTTCTTATTAGGTGATTTAAAAAAAAAAACAGTAAGAAAGAAAGAAAGAAAAAAA